>JAMAMB010000012.1:223072-382489 GCA_023629975.1 Cutaneotrichosporon sp. PL3408A | reverse complement strand
ACTCGCAACTCGCAACTCGCAACTCGCAACTCGCAACTCGCAACTCGCAACTCGCAACTCGCAACTCGCAACTCGCAACTCGCACCTCGCAGCTCGCAACTCGCTACCTGCCAAGCCGCCGCGGCCGCCACGGCCTCCACGGCCGCCGCCAACGGGGCACCGGCCACTGGCCACTGACTTCTGGCGTAAAAGACCGAACCGGATCGGCAACTGGTCAACTTGGGCAAACGGGAACGGGCAACTCCGCCAACGCCTGCAGGATCGCCATATCGGCATGAAATCAGTCCATTATTCTCAGAACCAAGCTTGAGCAATCCGCATAATCCCCAGCCATCCGCAGGCTCAGGCCTCACCTCAAGCCTCATTGCAGCCTCACTACAGCCTCACTGCCGCCTCATTCTCTGCAGCTTATTCACCCGCGGTCCTTCCATCCGGAGCCAAAGATACTAGACGCACTCACCCGGCTTTCATCCGCAGCCAGCCTCATCCACAGCCAGCCAGCCTGTCTCACACAGCCTCCATCAGCCTCAACGAAAGACAAAAGGTTGGCGCGATGCATGCTGATGCTTCTTAGGTAGATTTCATTTGATCGCTCCTTGTGCCAAGAACTCAGTGTCTGTAGAGATCTCTGCTAATCTGGCAAAACCGCCCATGGTCCCATCGACTAAGAGCGAACCCAACCCCCTTCCCCCCACTTCTCACACGACCACTAACGCTCCTAGTCCAGACTCATAGCGAGCAACAGGCAGCAGCGCATCAGCTCCCGTACACCAGCACAGGTAGAGCATACGTCATGAACGCTTTTGAACCTTTCGGGGAAAGTCATCGTGGGCTCCTGCGCTCCTGCCGGCCGCCATTCCGCGGAAGGCCCCGGCACGTTGCGAAAGAGTGGCACCCCAGACACATCTATGCCACATTACCCTCAACCTGACCACGCCAAATTAGATGTTTGGGGTTTTTAAGGCTTGATGTAGTCGCATTTTATTGTTCAACCAGCACAGGCTCGAAGGTGACCTGGGAAGAAGGGTGCTTCTCCGCACCTCCGTGTAATGCCAGAACCGGAGTTGGAGTTTAGTGGGCAAAGGGCCGGCGTTTGAAAGAGGAGACATACTGTAGATTCCAAAGCGCCCATCTCTTCTGGACCTCTCAATGACATGCTTGTTTAGGAGCCCTCAGGTTAACATCAGGGCACTCTTTCCTCACGCAAGGCTCGACTCACGAAGGGCAAGTACGTAAAGTTTACGACCTTCTCATTTAACTCAGACACTGGTGCTCCTGAACCCCAGTTTTGAGAGCTGGCCATAGGAAACCGTAGGGCATTCTGACTACTCAAAGAGGAGGAAGATCTGTGAGCAAACTGCCCCTTCGTGGCGGCCCACGAATGGCATTGACGCCATGATCGGCCGTGACAGCATTTCTCACTGGTGTGGCAGGAGATCAAGGCGGGCAATGGGTCCGGCCGCCTTGATCTCGTGCGACAATGTTTGGCAATGTTATTTCAAGTCTCTGTTGGTATTTGCTCAGCGATAGTAGTACTACATGTAGTAACACTCCTGTAGGAATCGTTTTGATGGATCAAGTGTTGCCGTGCTGACCCCATATAGGGAAAGCAAATTATTGCCTGATTGACTAGAGTCTCACAAACTCCGCAGCGCTACTTGAATTTGTTGATTACATAATTCACCAGGGCAAGTACTGGCACGCGTACTGGCACGCGAAACACAACTTGGCAAACAGTTGATGCTCTGGCCCAATTTGATGTGAGCGACAACAACGACGACAACAACGACGGTCACAACGACAATAACGATCACAACGGCGGTCGCGGCAACAGGGCCAACGACGCCAACGACACCGACTTTGACAGAGCCATCAGACAACCACTCGGTCACTCTCGTAGTGCCCTTGTGCTCCTCATCGAAGGGCAGCCTGATGTATGTGCACCCAACGACAACATGAATCAAACCCAACTCGTTCATCACGACACACGCACTACGCGCCGCTTCTTGAAGCTTGTTCAACGCCAGTTCGCGCACCTGCCTACCCCTTCAGCCACTTTCGCCCTCTCAGTCCCTCACATCAATCCTCACAACATTCCCGGTCTCCCCTTCTCCCCCCTGCAGTCTCTCTCATCCGTTATCCCAACCCGCCTCACAGCTCTCCAATTGGATCTGCTCAAACTTGTCAAGTTTCATTCGGCCATCTTGCATCCCCTCCTCACTCGATTTCTCGAACTCGCGCATACCCGTCTTCCTCAGGCCCTGACACGAACCCTCCCCACTGACCCGGCGCTCCTCCAATCTACGCTCGAAAAGCTCGCTTACACACAAGCCCGTGCTCACGCAGTCCGATATAGCATTCAGTTCGCTCTCTCCTTTGCCCTTGGCCTCTTGCCTGAAGTCGGGCGAGGGTTACCCCCTCCGTTGAGGCTTGCCCTGGGCCTGAGCCGAATGCTCGTTCGTCAGGCAGTGGGCCATGTTGTGCGTCTTGTCGTCGGCATGCTTGTGCGCCAAGTTGTGCTTGCGCGCAGAGGCCAAGTTAGGCTGGAGAAGGGAGCGGCGAGGGTCATGAAGGCGGCCAAAGTGGTAAGTCAGAAGAGAAGGTGAAACTGATTGTAGCCGCGACTTCTTGAGCGCTGAGAGACGCAGGCCGATGACCGTGGGCGGGCGAGCTCATGCCATGAGGGTTTGAGTCTCTTGAGCGCTAGGAATGAGACGGTGGCTGGGCTTTCTCGTAAAGCGTGCTGAAACGGCCGTGAGAAGACGATGCCCGAGTGCTCAGGCCTCATCCACTCCACTTTCATCCACTTCACTCCTATCCACCTCCTTTCACCCCTGGGCCGCAATGCGATCCGGGCGTTTGTCGCGACTACTGTGATTGTTTGCTACGATTGGCCTTGCCGCCCTCTCCTCGATTCTCAACTTCGGCCACTCGATTTCTCCAACTCATTTCGGGAAACCCGGCTGCAGCTCGTATGTAGGCAATGGGCTTTGGAACCTAATGGCAGTTTTACCGGTCATCCCGTCACGACCTCACTCTCCGCCCTCGGTAACAGACCTCGATGACGTCCACCATATCGTACGCTCTGGTGCTCGACTCGCAGATGTACACACACAACCTCGACGCTGTCACCGCTCCTGCGCCCCAGGAAACGCGCATCGCCCTACGTGCATGCTCGAAAGCCCTCAGAGCTAGGGCCGACTGTCTGTTAGCTAGGCATCTGACTCTCACCCACGTTGAGGGATCTTTCGCCCAGCTCACCGTATCCACACCTCATGGTCGTCATCCCGCGTTTCTTGACTGGCCGTCCGTT
Organism: Cutaneotrichosporon sp. PL3408A; assembly: GCA_023629975.1. Taxonomy (NCBI): domain Eukaryota; kingdom Fungi; phylum Basidiomycota; class Tremellomycetes; order Trichosporonales; family Trichosporonaceae; genus Cutaneotrichosporon; species Cutaneotrichosporon sp. PL3408A. The sequence goes on along the minus strand of JAMAMB010000012.1, from coordinate 379,176 downwards.
GGCGGAGGAGGTATTTATTAGGGGTGTTCACAGTGTATCAGCGAGAACATGAACCATGGGAGCAATATTTAGTGCAAACGGTGCGCCCTGTTTGCGGTATGGCACGACTCGCCAGCCTCTCAGTTGTTCAAGAATATGCGCATCGTGGACATGGTGGGGGGAACGCTGATGGAAGCGATTACGGACCTTTCGGCGCTGCTCGACGATCTCGAAGTCATGCGGTTAAACCAACGTGGGGCAGTGACGTTGCTTTGAGGATGAAGGGGCCATCGGTGTGGCCCAAGAATTGTCCAACAGCCGCTCAGATGCTCCACCAACACCCTTGTGTGGCTTGGAGACCTTCTCCCCACCGGGGGGGCCTACGCTGTGTGGCCATGCCCGAAGTTCCAGGCTCTAAGTATGTCTATTCGTGGCTTTGCGATTCTTCCATGGAGGACTGGCTTAACTTCGGGCTCGAGTTGTCGGACAACCCTGGCTCTGTGGTTGTGTTGTTCAAGTGGCTCAACGCCGACAAGAGCACTCAGTCCAAGTGCATTACCCAGCCGAGCATCATGGAAACGTAGCCGTTTCTTGGGCCTCACTCGGCTATGATAGCCCCGGTGGCTGGGCTGTTTGATTGGATGCCGAATCATTCCTAGGAGAACGTATTTGAGGCGGTGAAGAACGAGCTGCTCCGCATCGGGGCTGATGAGTCGCTTGCGATGTGTGTTAGGACGCGGGTTAATCGCGTTACGACTGTCACACTGGATGTGAGACCTGCTTGACGGCCGACGAGATTGATTGGTTTTTGGATCACACATAGGCTCCCAGTTGTTGAGTAGGCAGTGGTATAGGCTTGCACAGCATAGTTTGAACAAGCTCTGTATGAACGCATGGCAATGCGAATAACATGGCTTCAGCGCCACAAAATGAAGGTGCGAATGGGATGCGGCGCATCACCGCCATGGCCCCTCCCGGAGACGTGAATCGGATTAGTCTCAACCGCTGTCCTGCACCTCCTACACCTTGGTCTCAAGCTAACACTTGCTGGTCGTTTTGCATGCATTGCAGTGAACAAGCTAATGTTCAGTTTTGTGATTTAACCGTGCCTTGAAGTGAGTTCAAGAGTCAAAAGGTGGGTTCGATGCGGCGAGTGCTAACACGACGCTCAACCTGCCACCTTCACTGTACCATACCTCCGTAGCTTTGTTTTCGAACTCCCTGTCCGGCTTGAACTCCTGGTTTTCGTTGATATGGGCCTTTTAGAATGCTTGGGGAAGTGGATGTTCTGTTGGTAGCGACCACCGCCTCAAACCTCACGGGGATAGAAATTGTCATTTGCGGTTGTATTCGGGGGAGGACATTTCTTATTCCCGTTAATCAACAAGCGCCTGCAAGTACGTTTTACCTTATATAAAACCCAAAGGTCTCTACTTAAGCTGAAGAATTTTATTAGTCTAGTTGACGATGCGCTCTTGGCAAGACAATACAGTACAGTTTAACTGACAAGTACCATACATATGTAGAAGAAGGTACTATGTCCCTGGAGGCCAACCGCATTGTAAGCACAGCTCTTTTACGTGTGCTCAACGACAAGCTCTCTTGTTTTCTGCTGCAGCACGTGAGAAGTGCACGAAACATAAGACTCTCACTGACCTACACTTCGACGGTGCCAATTGGCGCCACTCTCAAAGCGATAGTTATCTGAGGCACTCCGTCTTCTGGCTCTTAACTCTGCCAGTTAAGAGTTGAGTAGCTCTTAAAATCTGCTCCAACAATTGCCCTTTATGTGCGTTGTAGGAGGGCCTGATTGGAAGACAATGGCCAGTCATGACGCCGAGCGCTTTGACGATGGAGCATAGTATGGGGCAAAGTCTGTTAGAGGGTTACAAGTATGAAATAGGCTTCACCTACAGAGGTGACTATCCTCTGCACGCCGATACCCTCTAAGCCTTCGTTGAAAGTGATGTTGTTGAAATGCAATGCCAAACCAGACTGGGGGAAGGGAGCTCAGCCCTCTCTTTGGGGGCGCCAGACAAAAACGCCCCCATCTGTTGCTCATTTTCATTAACACTTGTATGGATGGATGCAGAATACGTCGCAGAGAGCGTCGCTCTCCTTGGCGGGACTAAGTTTCAAGCTCGACGACACGTTGTGATGGAGATACATGGTCGACTCCGGGTGGAAAGGTACCCGTCAGCCCTAGCATTGTCAGCCGAGCGTCTTGCGTCATCGTCAACAGGTGGAGGCCGATCGATCCCGCTGCCGAAATTTGCTCTTGCATCGATCCCAATTTTCAAAACAAAGCTCATCAACGTCGACATCATGTCCAGTCGCTCCCTCAGCTTTGGTCAAAGCTTGGCCCTCACAGCTGTACTGGCCTCCCTCGCCACCACGGGGGCGATCCTCACTTTCCAATCCTTGCGGCGGGACTACAAGACCGAGAAGCTCAAGGCTCAGGTGGGACGGGATGTCGAGGAGTGGGAGAAGGAGCACAGTGGCGAGGAGGAGACCAGTGGATGGACGACACCATTTGAGGAGAAGAGGCGAGAGTGGCCACAAGGATCTGGGGGAAATAGAGAGTATGATGAGAGCTTGATCCGGGAGCAGGTAAGTTCTGCCACGGGTTGGGGTTCCTGGGTGTCGGGGTCACTGCATTGCTCTGTTCGAGACACTGATTCCAGCTCACCCGCAACTACTCCTTCCTAGGCGACGAAGCAATGAAAGCTATTCGTAACTCGTATGTCGTTGTAGTGGGATGTGGCGGCGTGGGCTCGTGGGCGGCAACCATGCTGCTCCGGTCTGGTGTCGGACGCCTCCTCCTCATCGACTACGACCTCACGACGTTGTCCTCGCTCAACCGCCACGCGTGTGCGACCCTGGAGGACGTGGGAACCCCCAAGGTTGTTGCGATGCAGAAGTACTTTAACAAGATTGCGCCGTGGGCTAGGTGAGTGGCATCTCGCCGCCGAGAACCGATGAGTTCTGTTGCTGATCCAACAGAGTGGATATCAAGGTCGGACTGTGGCGGAAGGGCGAATCTGAGTCGTGGCTGGAGGGCGCAGACTGGGTTGTCGACGCCATTGACAACATCGACACCAAGGTCGATCTGCTCACCCACTGCGCGAAGGCGGGGCTCAAAGTGTTCGCGAGCATGGGTGCCGGGGCAAAGCGCGACCCCACGAGGGTACAGATTGCGTAAGTGCGATTAAGTGCAACAGAGTGCAGTAGGGGGGGGGGTTTACCTGACAGCTGATTATGGGTCCATGAACACCAGCTCACGCCAGGGATATCTCGAGCACCTACGAAGATCCCCTCGCTCGCTCCGTTCGTCGCCGCCTCCGCCTGAACGGTGTCAATGGCGGCATTCCCACGGTTTACTCTACTGAGGTGCCCGGGGACGTCAAGCTCCTACCCCTTCCCGAATCAGAGTTTGCAAAGGGCAGTGTGAAGGAGCTCGGGGCATTTGACGACTTCCGGGTGCGCATCCTCCCTGTCCTTGGCCCCCTGCCGGCGCTCTTTGGCCTCTTCGCCGCGACGTACATCACACTTGCGCTGGGTGACAAGCCTCTCACGGACGCTGCAGAGATCAAGAACCGCAAGAAGCTGTATGCCACGCTTGAGCGGAACTTGTCTGAGAGGGAGGCACGCGTTGCCCACGCCAAAGGGGAGAACGCGCAAGGACTACAGACGACAGTACCGGTGAACTTGGAGGACATGGCGCTCGTGTTTGAGGATGTCAACCACGGCCGGTCGACCATTCCCACTCAAGTGGTCGTTCAGCGCCCTCAGGCGGTGCGGTGGGAACAGGGGAAGCCGTTGATGGCTGACAACCTTGCCATTCTGAGCGACAAGGACGCAAGGCGGCACGAGAAAGAGTGTCAGATTGGAGGAAAGAGCGTTGAGGAAGTGTGGGGTCCTGATGCAGTAGCTATGGTCAACCGTCGTAACGAGGAGACTCGCAATTGTCTAGCGTACCGCAGGGGATAGAGACAACGTAGCTGTGATAGGCTGCATGGGATTATGTACAGGGGTGATCAAGGGTCTCCGGTTGCTGGATTCTCGATGCACAACCACCCTAAACATTGCAACGTTCGCTTTATTGTCGTCTGCCGCGACGTAGTCCTGGTCTAACGATAATCCCACACTCCGCCACTCTCGCCTTCCTCTCGCTCCGCCTCAGAGTCATGACTCCATGCCCCGTCCGAGTAGGCATCATGGAAGCCCTCCATATCCTCGTCTGCATCTTCGTCCTCAGGGTAGTCGTTGCGGTAATAGTCCTCATCGTTCGAGTCCTCGTCTGCCTCATCCTCCGGCTCGCTGTCCGGCGGCGTCGAGGGCGGGCTTAGATCCTCATACCCTAAAAGGGCGCCAACGTCTGCGCCTTCCGTCGCCTCCCCATCTGCGTCACGGTAGTAAAGGTCGTATACCCACTCGTCCTCCGAGATACCGGGGGGAGTGGGCCTCGGCGTGTCATGTCCCACTGAGGGTCAGCAACGAGAGACACAAATAGCGGCAGTCAGCGCCAGCGACTCACTCTTCAAGTACTCCTTGAGCATAGGGAGAAAGGCAGCCATTTCTGGATCCTCCTCCGCTTCCTTCCTCTCCACGGCCGTCGCATCAACGAAGAGAAGAGCGTTCCGTGCCGCCTCGATCTCCGCGTTGGTGATGACACGTGGCGGGAAACTTGGATCGCGTCCTTGGGCACGGGGCACGACACGGTATTGTGTGACTGGGGCTGCAGGCGGTGCAGCTGGAGGTACTGCAACTGAAGCGAGCGGTGGTACTGGAGCTGGACAAGGTGGAGCGCCTTGCGTCGTTGGCATAGATCGCATTAGTCCTTCAATGCGGGTCTGGGGTCAGCGTCTGAAGTGAGTGCCGATTTTTAAGGCTTCTGCGAGTGATGGGGTGCTGAACCCGTCCAAGACTGGCCGCACGCCAAACCAGTGCAACTTCAATCAGAGCAGCGGTGATCAGACTCGTAGGATACGCGCTCTGCCTGCACACAGTTTCAAGACATGGATGTGATCAACACTGGCCTCCCTCCTCAAACACAAAGCGCCACAACGCAACCTCACTGTTGACGTCGACCTACCTTCAACTCCTCTCCCTCAGTCCCTTCACCCTTCCAAGTATGCGGAACAGTCTCAGCAAGGCGGAACACACCCCTCCTCCCCAGGTCGCGTCGTTTAATCGCCCGCTCATCGGAAATGACTTGCGTCAGTAGATGTGGCCTGTGCGCATCCGTGCAAGACCGCATTGGACAGCAGAGGATCGAGCGACCGACATACCTAGTGAGGAAAGAGGCGCTTCTGTCGCCTTACGCTTGATCCGGAGAACAGTGTACTGTCCCGGTGGTGGTGTTGCAATCGACATTCTAAGTAATCAAAAGGTGAACGGACAATGTGGACAGTAGTCGTTGAAGTTTGGTGGCAATTGATGGCGCACAAGTGAGATCACGGAGATGACGTCTGAGCGGAAGCAAATTAAGGCGGCAACAACAAACAGCGACCTCAGCGACCTCAGCCAGCTAGGCAGTGTCATTGCGTCCAAACAGCAACCAGATCTCCAGCGCAGAGTACGCCGAGTACGACACAGCACGGACGCAAGGTGGTACATATACTGATGGGTTACTTTATGGACCCGAGATACGCTTTACACCGTCCCGCCAGACGACTCCCCGGGGGCTCACAACGCCGTCGAGAGTAAAATCTGCTTCTGTTACAGGTACATCCTGGTCCACCAGCTGGGGCTCCAGTGCAAGTGCCACTGCGGTCAGTCAAGGTAGGCTTGAATTATCTTACTCAACAAAGGCCTCCTCTTCGACTCAGAGTATGTAGCAAGGAATCTGTCGTAGAACGCCTTGCCACGTCCCAGCTGTCGTCAATTTCGGCCAGAGCTGGCGAGCTTACGCGATTGCAATGAGCATCGAACGCGACACCGGGTACAAGAATTACGTCGAGGACCTGTGCCGAGGAGCTCATGGCTATTTTCAGTCTTTAAACCTTCAGCGTAGCTCACCATCTTCCCGCGGTACTCCCTCAGATCCGGCGTCGCGCCTCTCGGTCCCGGGATCAAGAATACCCCATTTGTCCAGTGGACACGCGGCAAGATCGGCGGGGGAGTAGAGTCGGAGCATGTGCATAAGGTTGTCCTCCCCGCTCAGTGCCGAGGGAGGGAGATATGGCGTGTAGAGTGACTTCTCTACGGTCAACTTCTTCAGCGCAGGCCAAGCGTTTGCCCACCGTGAGACAAGAGATCAGAGACAATCTCCCGCGTCCCAAGCTCCCCCTTTGACATGGAGAGGTAGCATCCAACAACCTTAGCGTCTCGGTACCAGTCTTGCTGAGCAAGAATACGAGCTACAGCTGCGGCTGCTATCAGTGAAAGTCTCGCTGATGCGACGGCGCAACGTCGCAGCGGACGTACACTGAGAAGCCACCGCTTCTTCGGGCATCTGCCTTAGTGTGCGGAGCATGCTTTTGCGCAACGCTGCCTTTCGTGCGAATATGGTGGCCATGTCTTCCGTCATGTGGAATGGATGAATGCGAGGAGGAGTTTGGAAGCTGACTGGCATTGGTGGTCCGTTTGATGGTGAGTGTGGGGCTCCGACCTGAGCGAGTGACCCGTGTTTGAACTTTTGCGGAATGAGATGTCACCCACTCCGACATCTACCGCACCATCGCCGACGACGACGAGCACACTTTGGGGACCCGAGTCCGAAGATTAAGTGTGTATATCGGCGTGATGGGCACGCTTCCGCCGCTTCCCCGGACGGTCATTATCGACTACTACGACTCCTGTAGGCCGCTTCGATTGAGTCACATCTGCTGACATACCAGATACCAACAATCTCCTCATTCTCTTCACGCAGCTGTACTCGGACGCTGAGGTGTTGAGAAAAGTGGTTGTAATTAAGAGCGATAAGTATGACTGGTACGTGTGAAAGTCTTAGGAAACGACAGGCGAGGAAATAGCTCACTTCAGGCCAACGTTCAAGCGCGACGTCCTCCCCAACATCGACTGCGTGATACTGTCCCCAGGTCCGGGAAGGCCCGATCATCCCGCCGTGAGCTTGTGATACCTGCCCTCGACTAATGCAAGGACATCGGTTTTGCGCTCGAGCTCATCCGCGCCCACCCCGTGCCCATTCTCGGCGTGTGCCTTGGACACCAGGCCATCGCAGTAGCTTTCGGGGGCACCATCATCAACACGCCCTTGATCACGCACGGCCACGTCGTGCAGGTCGTCCCCGTCAACCCACCGAAAGGGTTGTTCGCGTCACCTGAATTTCCAACCTCGGCACTGACCGGGTTCGACGCTGTGGTGTACAACTCCCTCGTCGTCGGCGACGTTCCGGCCGAATTGGAGGTCACGGCTTGGTCTGGGGGGAACGGGCCGGCGACAGTACAAGGCCTGGTCCACCGCGAGTATCCCATCTGGGGAGTACAGTACCATCCTGAGGTGAGCTATTGTCTCGTCGTAGAGTTGACCGCAGTCCATCTCCTCAACCCTCGGAACTGAGCTGTTGCGCGCATTTGTGACTGCGGTCCACACTCATAACGGCGCCCCCTCAGTGTTTCCGCGGCTGGACCACCACCTCGTTAAGGCGTGCACATATCGTGTCGCCGCCAGCGCCAGTGCCGCGCCAACGCGTGCGCCGTCCCCGAACGGGTCGTTTCAGCCAGTGACGTACACTCTTCGCGAAGTCCCCCTCGCCGGGGGGCGCGATCGCTCGACGGCGGAGATGTACGAGCGGATTGTGCGCGCAGACGAGCATCGCATAGGCGAGATCTGGCTTGACGGCAAGAGTGTAAGCTTACCTACGGTTGATACAGCTGACTTCAGCCATCCCGTCCAACAACGACGTCTCTCGGTGTCCCGCGCTTCGTTCTCACTTACACTCTGGCCAACCGGACCATCTCCCTCCGCACACTTCATGGTGTTCAGGAAGTACAATTGCCCCGTGGTGAGACTTTCTTTACATGGCTCAACGATGCCCAAACGGTTCTGCAGGCCCGCACATCCGGTAGGGCTGGCGGGTTCCGCGGAGGATGGGTGGGGTGGTTCACGTACGAGATGAAGGAAGAGAGTTTAGCGGGGTACTGTGGCCCCGCATGCTCTGGGAAGCGGGTAGACGCGGTGTGGGCGTGGGTTGACACACTCGTCGAGCGTAGGGAGAATGGTGAATGGATTGTCCGCGGAGTCGTGCGCGACGGGGGAAGTGCTTGGGGAAGCGATCTCCTCGACTGGCTTGAGAAGTGCGGCGTGTCCCTGGGCGTCGCGTCCTCTGTCTTTGACACCTACGTGCGCGATGTTGAGGGCGTGCTTGCCAGTCCACCATCGCCTACTGTCACGCCCGCCCCGTCATTCCCCCTTTTCCACGCCCGCATCCCCGGCTCAACGCATATGGGCCGCATCGATGCTTGCCGCGAGGCCATTCGCCAGGGGGAAAGCTACGAGCTGAACCAAACTACTACTTTTCTGGCGTCTTTATCCCCCGAGAACGCATATGCGACATATCTTCGACTCCGATCGTTCAATCCAGCGTACTACTCGACCTTCATGTCGTTTCCGTCCATCCTCACGCCGAAGGGAATGGGATTACACGTTCTTTCCTCGAGTCCAGAGCGGTTTCTCCAGATCAGTGGGGGCGAGATCGAAATGCGCCCCATAAAGGGCACAGCGCGACGGGTCCAGCCTGGGCAGTGCGTATGCGATTTCGACACAGGGTGTCGTGGCAAGCACAAGGGCTCAGAGGCTTGCCTGGCTCATGGGCGCCAAGTAGACTACGAGCGCGGCCGTGCGCTCAGTGAGGATATCAAAGAGCGGGCGGAGAACCTTATGATCGTCGACCTCATCCGCTCGGACCTCTTATCGTGCTGCGTACCATCGACCGTTGCCGTTCCCCAACTGATCGCACTGGAAAGCTACGGGGTCCACAACCTCGTGACCACCGTGCGGGGCCGGCTTGCGGAGCACGTTGGTTCCGTCGAGGCCGTCAAGCGATGTTTTCCGCCAGGTAGCATGACAGGCGCGCCAAAGTTGCGCTCAGTGCAGCTTCTGGATGAGTTTGAAGAACGGCATCCCCGCGGTGTGTACTCCGGGGCGCTGGGCTACTTCTCACTCTGCGGAAGTGCGGATTTGAGCGTCGTGATCAGGACGATGATTCTCGAAGGCAGTGGTGAGTGAGGAGAAGAGGGACGAATGGCAAGGTGGAGACTTGCTGACTTCAGACCTGAGCATTGGTGCTGGAGGGGCCATTACATGGCTTTCGGATCGCACAGAGGAGTGGAGGGAGGTCTTGACCAAAGTCCAGAGTGTGGTTGGGCCCCTGGAAGAGTTTTGAGCGGCGTGACTGGTGGGCATGAGCGGATATACCACATCGAGCGAGCACGAGCGTTCGACATGGAGAAAAGAAAACATCGTCTTTTGTCTTGGGAAAGGAAATCGAATCGTCCTTTGGGCTTATGCACATCTCTATTTGGTTCCAGGGGCATCATGGCGTAGCAGAATGCCTGGCTCTCGGCCGCACTCGGAGGTCCACAAAGACCAATCGGTTGCGTACATGTGTGTAAGATTCGCTGCTCCCGGAGCTGACAGATATGTACAGATAGTTCTGTAAGCCATATCGTATGCATGGGATGAGCTCTTCGAACAGCGCTGTCGCTGTGAGCCTCCACACCTAAGCCTATCTGGCAGGTGGATTCAGTCCTCGTAATATTATTAATGCCAAAATGATTCCGCTAATACTGTCGGGTAATTCATTAACGAGAGGCGGGGTCAATGGTCAATGACGTAATGTAAGCCAGCGCTCATGCCAGACCGACTGCTCCTCACCATCTTCATGGCCTTGCTCACTATCAAACACTCACTCATCCCACCATCACCATGCTCGATTACACTCACGGACCCTTGCTCACAGTAGTAGGTCTAGCAGGTCTCCTCTACTCGGAGTACACCGCCTCCCCTCTCATATGGCTGTACAAGCCTCTGGCCTCCGCCGGGTTCCTCCTTACAGCTTCCCCTGCGGTCGCTCCGACCCCTCCTACCAAACCCACACATTCCCATCCTCATTTCGGCGAAATCACTCCGCCTCCAAGCTCATCAACCATCTTCCGCCGCTCCATTTTTGCATCACTTGTTTTCTGCTTCCTTGGCGACGTACTTCTCATTCCCGGCACGCCAGGCTTCTTCAAAGCCGGTCTGTTCGCTTTTCTCCTCGGCCACGTCGGTTTCGGAATGGCATTTGCCCAAGGCGACGTGGATCCACGCACTACTGTATTTGCATTGGGTGCGCAAGCTGCTTTCGGTGGCGCTGTATGGAAATGGCTCGGGCCTCTACTCCCCGAGGCTGATCGTGTGCCCGTGGGGTTGTACACGGCTGTCATTAGCGCAATGGGCGCCACGGCCGTTGGTGGGGCGCACGGCTGGTTCTCCGACACCGTTCCTAGCAGCAGGCAGACTCCGGAAGAGTGGCAGCAAGCACAGAGGAAAGCGAGCATGCGGGCCTGGATTCAAGTGGCAGGCGCAATCTTGTTCCAGATCTCAGACCTCTTCGTGGCACGACAACAGTTTGTGACTAAGGAGTTTATGAATGGCGCGGTCGGGCTGCCCCTCTATTACCTATCCACGACGCTATTGGCGACACTGACGTGGTGGTGAGCAGACAGTTACAATGTGGTTCTCTGAGCTGACAGCAGATGGGTGAGCGATAGCACCTTATCTTCCGCTACGAGCGATGTAGAGTAATAGACATACACCTGTTGGTTGAACGCAATTAGCCCTCTATGGGTCTGTGACTTAACATTCAGGGGGTCACCGGGGTGCGCGGGGTGACGTGTATACGATGGGTTTGTGGATGGAGCAGTCGTTGTGTGTTTCACAACGACTATTCATGTTGCCACACCTGAGGGGCAGCGGGGAACCAATTAGCCATATCCGCATCCAGCGCCGAGATATCCACGTGAAGCCCAGGGTCTTCCGCATTTGGGAACCATGCAGCGAGGTTAAACTCGTCCGGCCATGCCCCTGCATCAGCAGGCAGCAGGTTGGCACTCTCGAGAGGCGATGGTCCAGTATTCGACCCTGTGTGCGGTGCGCTTCCCTGGGCCGGCGGGGTGACTTGGAACGCTTGCACGGGGTCCTGCCATGGGAACGGATTGAAACCGGGATATTGACCCACGGCATGTGCCGAAGCTCGCCGTTGAGCGGGGGTTTCGGAAATGATGGGTTGCACGGCCGCTTCGGACATACGCGTGTATGGCAATATCCCCTGCTCGCGGGCCTTGCCTAGAGTTCGGCGCAAGCCGTCGGCGAAGGGTCCTGCGGCGACTGGAGTCAGCGGAGGGCAGCAAAGTACGGCTGAAGTGGCATGGCTGTCTCCACTCGCATGCTACTCACAAACAGGCAGCTTCAACAACAGCTGGTCGATATTCAGACTGATCTCCTGCAAATCACATGCCGATGGCAACAGCTCACACATGCGGATGAGGTATCGAGCGGTAGCAACAATGCCGACGTAGTACCCGTGATTTCCGAACTCAGACTCCTTCTCGAGCCGTTTGTTGGCAAGACACTCGACAAGGAACGCGCCGCTCCGCAGAGCCTCAGCAACCCACGCCTGCCTTTCGGGGCTGAGTCGCTGCACGTCCCCCCTCTTCTGCACCCCGTGCCATGCAGGTGAGTTGGTGTACATGCTGTTGTGAGCCCGTGTCACTGCGGCTTCTGCTCACATGCAATAAGCTTTTTGATTGTCCAGCTCGATGCGAAGGAAATGGTCGCTGGGGAGGCCAAGGCGTTCTGAGATTGGTCAGAGGGAGGGACGACAGTCGAACGTACGATAATAAGCCAGCCAGTAATCGTACAGATCATGGATACCCCGATTGGCCATGCGGACAAGACGGTCGACCTCTGCTTGATCCTGGCTCGCAAGGCTCTCGTGCGGGCGGAAGGGGATCTCGCGTAGTTCGCACATTTCACACGCGGTGACGAGGCGAGAGTCGTTGAGGTTTGACAGCGGGTGGTCTAGAAGGTCGCGTGCGTACTGCGTCCGCTTCCCGTGGGGGGAGTTGAACTGGATCGGGAGGGAGTGGTTGAATGACATCTCATAAGAGAGGCGCATGAGCTGCAGTCAGATATGCAGGCAAATAAGGAGAGTCTACTGAGCGGGTCGTTCTCTCAGACTGAACTTACCGCAAGCCATACCCTCGCACCAGCCACCAATGGCCGCTGCCTTTCGAGCAGACGATTGGGATGCCGCGCAGTCCGGATTTTGTGCAGATACGGCAAGCAGCGGTATAATCTCATATCGACAGCCAGCGCTGTCGCATGACAACACGTGCGCCAGGCGTGCTCAGAGTAATGCACGAGCACTGTGAGCCCCTGCACCGTCTCGAGTGTAGCAACAGGCGAAAACAAGGTCAACTTGACCATTTGCTCAGCGTGATCTTTGAGCTGGTTCGACAACGCGGACGGCGTGCCTGCGGCTTCGCGATGGCGTAGGGCCACCATCAAAACCACAGTCATACACAGGGGAGACTTGCTTCTCATCCTGGGGTCAGCCACACCTCCTACTTGACTTACTTCTCAAACGTGTCTTCGGTGGGGTCGAACACGGGCACAAAAGGGTGAGAATACTTGAAGAACTGGTCGAACAGCTGTCGCGCCTCGTCTTCTGAAATCTGGCCTGTCGTAATAGGATCCACAGAGTGAGCGAGAAGATCTCCGCGCTCGCGAATCGGGCCGTCCCACTCATCCGCTTCGCTCGTCGCCGTCGCACGCCGCCTCTTACGGTTGGGGGGTGGAGCACCCCCGTCCCGCAAGATATGCGCATCCTCCTCCTGTTTCGTGAAGTGTCTGAATGGCTCGCCCTCGGCCGCAGCTTCCAGCATGTCATCATGGCTCAAGGGCGAAGACGAACGTGTGCGTGCTGGTAGCCTTGACTCTTTACGCCCGTCGCGTTCTTGGCTGTGTTCAAAGGGAGCGTTGCTTTGCTGAAGGTGTGGTGGAGCATGGTAGAGGTGGGCCTGGGCATGGTGGGGATGAGGATGCTGAAGCGAATGACTATGATGCGGTGGCCTGCGATGCCGGCCGCTGTGGTCGAATGGATGTTGGTGTGGTGGAACGCTTGGCTCGGACCACGGCGTCATCGACTGCCCGGCATACTCGGCGCCCCCTACTTCGTATGACTCCGACTTTGCAATCTGCCGTCCCCGGTCGTCTATGATCAGTACTCCTCAATCATTTTGCTCACTGTGCGCAACTGTCGGAGAGACGACGCTGCCCGGCGTTGGTGTAGCGGGGACGAGACGGGACAGAACATCAGTCATCTGGTCCAGCTTCTTGTAGATTCCCGACACATGTCCCTCGAGCTCCTCCAACCGGCTGTCATTAGGTTCATGTGTGCGCACACACTCACGTTTTAGTCGCCTCCGTCTCCTCCAGAACTTGGCGCGGCATGGGCCCCATGATAAACCGGCACTGAATCTTCATCTGTCGGCATCGCTTGCAAGGGGGATTCTCCTTGTCGATGCATTTGATCTTCATCTTGCGGCATGCGTCCTGGCATCAGCGTGAGAGCGCGCCAAGGCTGTCGCCAGCGGGATGAACGTCGGCGCTGCGAAGGGGGTTGGAAGGCTCGGAACGAGCGTAGTTGCGACATCCGGCTTCTCATCTGGCAGAGGTCGTCCTACCCCTACTCAAGAGCACTTACACAAGCACCTTCTGTCAGCTACGAATTGCACTCTACTTACGACTTGGAGCCTCGACAGGTGCACGGGTTTCGTACACGACCTCATCGAAGCCCCCATGGCCGTCGTCTGACATTTCGCTTTGATGCTGATACAACGAGGGTGAAGTGCTAATCGAGAGATGGTGTGGCATGTGGGGCACGGTGGGCTGAGGGCGGGATCATCGATAGTGTTCCACGTGACCGGGATACATGCCGTGGTCTGCCGACGCCGATGTGGAGAACGCCGCCGCGGTTGTTGGTAGTGTCGGAGTTCAGTTTTATTCTCGGAAGCGTTTCTGTGGATTTGCTAAGACAGCAATTATCTTGGGTCGTTATGAGGTCCCGAGGGATGCGTGAGTGGGAAGTCAATGTTGTGATATGCCAGTGTCCGGCGGCCAGTCGTTCTTCCGCCACCTCCACTCAGCCACCTGGGCCTGATGGCGTCCACGACGAGTCCACAACTCTGTTCACACCACCAACACTTTCTTGCAACGCCGGCCACGATGAGCTCGACGTCTTCCCATACCCACCCCAAACCACCCTGCATTATCGTCGTAGCCGCTGACGGTGCCTCGTGCACCTTCAACCCGCGCGAACTGCGCCGTGCAGCGTAAGCGCGGCCCTCTTCCCTGCTCACACCTCCAGGCCCAAACTCGCCGCGAGCTATATCGTGAACCTCTCCGACCCCACCACCGAGAACACAAAGACTCTCGAAGCGTTCGCGGCCTTGGTCTCCTACGGCACCCTCGACACTCACCATTCTGCAGCAGACCTCTTCGCCCTCCTCTCATTCCTGCACAAATGGGCCGCGCCGTTCCTCGTCCAAGCCTTCGTACAACACCTTGTCCATGCCGTGTGGCGTAGGGACCACGCTCTTCCAACCCAGCTCGCGTTTGCGCTTGCCGCTGATGCCGGTGCGACAGATGCGTGCAAGGACATCCTCTTCCTGGCTCCCCTTGATCTCGACGAGAAGAAGCAGGAGGAGTATTGGTCCACTGTGCCGAAACGGTATCGGCACGCTGCCGAGGAAGCGGCGAGGACAGTGCATGGGATGGACACAGAGGCCCAGCTTGAGGCCATGCCTGGTGCCTTTGAGAGGTATTTCAAGCAGTAGTAAGCGTTACAGCGTCCTGGCGGGTACTGATTCCAGGATGACGGAGGCTCATTTTGTCGTATGGGGAGCGTTCCTCGCGTGACCAGGTGTTTCAGAGCGAATGGTAGACGCGTCGACGTGGTAGATCTGAATGGACGATGGTGAGCAGGCCAAGCGGGTGAGCGTGAGCGCTGTGAGCACATGGGAGGGGGAGCATTGTCTCGGAGTACTAGGAACGAGTGAGAACAATAGTGAAGAGGGAGTTGTACGACGAGGGGAGAGGGGGAGGCGTTCAGGTCGCAGCACGGATCTCCCGCATTCCGAGCACATCAACATCAATGCCCTCTCTCCTTTACCGTCCATCCATCATGCGCGATCAGGCTTAACGATCAACCGCATAGCGACGCACGGAGACGCACGGCCACCGACGACGACGCAGCAAACGAACGCGACGGCACCAGCGGCATGTGCGGCAACGGCAACGGCAACGACAACGACAATAACTTTGACTTTGCCACAATTGCCATCACCATCTACCGTCACCATCACAAACCACACCACTCATTGTCGCCACTCCCCCGCCATCTTCGTACACTCTCTTTACGGACCCCCTCCCTTCTTAGCCTCTGCCCACTCCCTTATCCCTCTCTGTCGCATCGCAACGCACCGATCCCGCAGCGGCCGCAGAAAACCACAAGCTGCACCTGCACCCATGACAATGCCCCTCGTACCCCGCACACCACCGACAGTCAAGCTCGTCACCCCTCACGGCTCATTCTACATCTTTCCCCGTGCACAACTCAAGAAGGCTGCGTAAGTCGGGTCGGCGCATCGCACGGGTTCTAGACCACGTTCTTGTCCCATCCCACCAGCAATACATGTGCACCGACCTCCGGGCATCGGTACCGCAGCTGTCAGCCATTAGTTTGCCGCGGTGGGCTGATCAGTCACCCGCACATATTCCCGCCTCCCTTCGTACTGCCACTGACAGTAGACCCAAACTCGCTGCTCTTGGAGAAGTAGTGCACCTTCGCGATCCTCGGCTCGAAAACTGGAACGTACTCGACCCATTCTCCAACCTCACTCGCTCAGGACGCGTAGCGTTTGAATACCTTCCACCGTCTGACGCATTCCTCCTGGTCGAGTTCCTTTTAAAGTGGGAGGCAACCTACGCACTCGAAGCACTCATCCAGCGCGCCGTGTTCGCAGTCTGGGCAGGAGAGATAAGCCCAGAGCTCGCATTTGGGCTCGCCGCGGCTGCTGGTATGAGAGAGAAAGCGAGGGACGTGCTTGAGACTAAACGGCTTGGCGTACTTCCTGGCTGGTGGAAGGACAGGGTGCCTAAAGCTTATGCTATCGCTTATGAGCGGGCATATGTGAGCACGACAGCCTTGGGCGAGGGGCAGATGGAGGCGATTGGGGATGCTTTTGAGAAGGCCTTCCAGTAGAGGTGAGTGCCGTTGTGTTGGGCTTTCGGTGTGGTGCGCGGTTTGCGCTAACTGGCGTAGTCACTGCATAATCCAGCACAGTCCACAATCCCCTTCGGGTTGTTCCCTAATAATCGACACTGTATTGAGATGATTGAGATGTACATGAGTCCTGCCTCCAGCTGAATCTGGGGGACACTGAGGATGTTACGGCTGCCACTGTTTCAACTGGATAGCTCCGACTCGTACGACTGTGACTGAAGCGGTCGCGCCGGCGATGAGGTGATTACCGATCAATCAAGGCAGCGGGGCCGGCACCCCCAGAAGCGCACGCGGCTTCGGCCCCCATGTCCTTGCTTTGTTGGCGGCAGCATCGTCCGTGTTAGCAGGTGGCCTGAGGGCCTAAGCATCATTTGAGCTGCAGAAGCTTGAAACCACCCACCCAGGCCATCGGCCAATCTCAAAGAAGCTGATAGTTAGGAGCTGTCAGTTGTTCTGGAGTTCACTTTCAGCAAGTCAGTTGACCATGCACACGTCTACACTAACTGCGCTGGCCGTGAACCTTGGCTGAAGGTCAGTGTGGGTGACAGAACTGGACGTATCTCGCCGTCACTCCGTCCCATAAGTTGGGTATAATTTGGTGTTCCCTGCGAAGTGTTCGTCACCTTTGCATGGCCCACGACGACCGGCGGTACCTGAACCTGAATTGCTCACTCACGAATGTTACAGCAACCCGACATACTGTAGGTCTCATGATGACTGAGCACAGGGATATAGCTTGCTTGCCGGAAATCGGCAGACCAGAGGTGGACGTCATCAACGACTTACTGATGTCTGGCCCCACTCCCCACAATCAACCCCCTAACAGCCTGACGCAGTGCACACCTAAAGTGGACATCGGGGACGCATCCTTATACATCACCGTCACGCATGGCAGGATAGAGATGTGTCACGACTGGATGCATGAGGAGCTGAGGAGCCACGCATTTCTCTCGACTCATAAACGTTTAAAATGTGGTGCTCATGAGAACTAGGCGCCAAGCGACAGGCACTGGGGCTTTGCCGCACGACTCGAAGGGATGAAAGGGTTCATTTTGTCGGAGAAAGTCGAGAGACACTTGCCAATCTCGGTCTCAGATTAGGGGGAGGAGTGAATGGCGATTAACCTTTGTAAGCAACGTTAGCCAGACAGTAGTAGCGCCGTTTCAGTTGAATGCCGCATTCGCATCGCATTAACCCCAGCGCACCCCCCCGTCCACTACCGTCGACCTGCTATTTCGACCTGGTATTTCCGGTGACTCGGGCCCATGAGTTTATCCAGCCCCATTGGACATAAGGAGATTGGAATCGAGTCCCCCCGTTCTTCACCATGTGTGGCCTCCTCTCTCTTCATATTGCAATTACTTCGGCCTGGTTACTAGCCCGCTGAATCTCTAAACACCTGCGTTATACAGACTTCATAAGCGATCTTGCTTCACAGACGAGAGTCATCCGTTGCCTTATCGTCGCGCCGTTGTCCGTTAAGCATGGGCGCAGCTTCTATTTCATCGCTTGCCCCTGTCCCTTCGATCTGCTCTGAAGCAGGTCCCTCGACGGTTGGCTTCCAAGCACCGTGCACCGTTCACGATGTCCAAGAAGCTCCTCAGACGTGTGGCGGCAAGTTAGCCCCCACCCAGTCACGAACATCCCTTCCGGGTCAAGCTGAGGTTGACGACGGCCTGGGCGTGGGGCCTCCTCCAGACGGGGGCTTGGACGCCTGGTTGTGCGTACTTTCAGCCATGTTCCTCCCCTTCTGCATTTTCGGCTTCAGTGAGTCTCGTACCCGTTTTGCTCAGTGTCATCGCTTACACCAGTCATGGCCTTTGGCCAGCTGCAGGACTACTATCTGGCACACCAGCTCCAGGGATACACCAAAGCGACAGTTGCCTGGTTGGGATCCATCGTCTCCTTTGCTGAGTTCTCCCTCGCCATCTTCTCCGGCCGCTTCTTCGACATCCACGGGGCACGCGCACTCGTCGTCGGGTGCACTGTCCTCTCGTTCGCCTCTCTGGTCGGATTGGCGTGTAAGTTGAGAAGGCCGTAAGATGTTCCCGGAACTTTCCCGTTGACCCCGCCGCAGTCTCCACAAAGTACTGGCACATGCTGCTCAGTTTCCTCGGGTTCGGTATTGCTGGGTCGTTCGCATACGCACCCTCTGGCGCTGTTGTCGCTCACTGGTTCCTACGGCGACGGAGCACGGCGATCGGGATCGTCATTTGCGGCTCTGGAGTTGGCGGAATCATCTACCCCTTCATGCTGGAGAAGCTGTTCCAACGTCTTTGTGAGTCTCCCCCAAGTGGAATTATAGAACCCTCAACTGACCGTAGCCTACCGCGACACAATGCTCATCATTGGGGGCTTTAACTTCATCCTCATGCTCCCCGCTTGTTTTTTCATGAAGGGTCGTCTGCCCCCGCGCACTCCGCCGCCCTGGAGTGACGTTCGCAAGCCATGGAAGGAGCCTCCTTACGTCTTCCTCGTCGGTGGTGCCGTACTGTACGGCATGAAGTGAGTAGACATGGCTAGCAGTGAAACATAGACCTCGCTGACATCAGCATTATGTCCCCTACCTTCTCGGCACTGACGTATGCCGAGTCTAACGGCGTTCCGGACGGCGTATCGATTTACTCGGTAGCTATCCTGCAAGCCGGCTCTGTAGTGGGACGTCTGGGATCGGGCGTACTGGCGGACGCCATCGGCGTGATGAAGGTCTGGTGCTCCCTTGGCGCTGCATCTGGGGTGCTTATGTTCGCCTTCTGGACACCCCCTGTTGGACCAGTTCCGACCATCATCGGCCTGCTGCTTTGGGGCATGCTCAACGGCGCATGGTTCACCCTTGCGGGGAGTGCGACTGCCGCTGTGTCTCCACTGGAGGAGACAGGCATGCGTTTCGGAATGCTCATCACTTGCCTCGCCATCCCTTCCCTCGTCGGTCCGGTCATCTCTGGAGGTGAGCTACCAATCGTGTAATATAGCTGATGGCAGCCCTCGTTACTATCGCAAACGACCGCTTTACCTACGCGGGCATCTATTGTGGTGCGATGTACCTCATCTCGGGAGTTGTTTCGAATGGTGACACGATCTACCGCAGGTTCCGTCGCAACCAGGGGGGCGACCTTGAGGCTACAGCGGTCGAGGAGGGAGATGAGCTTGACGCGGACTCGGCAGAGAAAACTCAATGCGACCCCGAGGCGATGGCGCATGACGTTGGCGTCGATCCCAGTGCCATGTGTAAGGACAAGAAGTGCGAGGTCAGCGGGGAGGCGACGGAAAAGGCGTAGGGCGTAGAGCGATTCCGTTTCAAGGACGCTGGCTTAATTGTTGTTGACACCTCCATCGCGCATAGTGGGCGCCGGATCATTCACTTGCATGCACAATGTATCATTATCATGGGCCGTGCTGCGTCGCATTTACTAGAGGATCTTAAGTCATCCTCCTCACCGCAGGACCATAACGCCCACCTTCGCCCGGCGCTTTGACCTCTAACAAACTTCAACATCCCTTCATCGGCCCCAGTGTCATCTCCTATTTCACTTCTGCCTCCTTCACGTCCGGGACGCCGCGAGTAGTCCCTCCCCGTTCTGCCACGGAATTGGCCTGACTTGTACCGCATTTAGTTGAGGCTATGTTTGAGTGGCAGCATTAACCATAGACACCTCACTCTCAAATAACATTCGAACTTGTCGCACACCCCCTCAAATTGACATTTAACGATGCCCTTGCTCCTTCAGTCCACTCTTGCAAATTCATTACCAGAGATGTACTCCATAATATTATTAGCTCTTATTTGGGGCGCGATTTGATACGTATCAGCATGAAGGTTCTTTCGCATTGGCCACCCACCTCTGAGGGGTTTTGCAACCTGAACAACACACCCACGGCACCGCTGTTGATCTAGCAACCCAGCATTCCTGGAAACACACAAGCAGACACCAAATAGAATGTGGGGATACTCAGAGGAGTAAACATACACGACAAATGCTGTGGGTCATTCAAGAGCTGGTTCTGGAGGAGTTTAAAGCCCACTCCTCTCCTCGTTTCTTCCCTTCGATAACCACCTTTACTTTCTCTCGTCCCATCCTGCTCCCTTTGCTCTGCTCCTCTATCCATCCCACATAAAGATCCTTATTCTACTCTCCTCCACGGAACAGTTTCCTCACCCCGAAGGATATTTCCTAATTGGGTCCAACAACCAGCGTCTCGCCCCAAGAGATCTGCTCCTCCATTAGCTCTTCCTGGCCCCTTATTCCTGCTTCTGCCCCTCATTTGCTATAGTGGTGGCCCGCAATGGCCCCAAACAAGCAAGAGGCCAGGAGCAATGGGGCGGGGGCAAAGGGGGCGTTCGAAGTGGGTCGTCAGCGGGTTTCAGCGGCCCGCCATTCATGTGGTGTTGGCAGTGAACAGTTGGGCCGAGCCACTGGAGAGTTCCACGCTGCTGGAAGTGCTAACCCGGCGATTCGAAGCCTTACAACTGCGAGAGTCATTTCAGGTCGAACCGAGTACCAGATGGACTGCCTGGTCGAGCTATCACCCACTGGTAACAGCAATCCCCAAGCTTCCTCGACCCTCCCCAGCACCCCACCCCCCGCTCCGTTGTCTGCCTCGGGTACTCAGTCAAATGTTGGAGTCACTTTTGAGCTTGAATCGCAGTCTTCTCGCGTGGCCCTCCCCCCCACTTCTACCGTTTCGTCAGCCTATGTTAGCAGTCGAACTGTAACTGCCTTGACTGTGGACAGCCCGAAATCCACCCTCAAGGAGAAGGGAATCGATGTGGTGCCCGACTGCAGCGGTGATGAAGCTCTCGCTCATAGATTGAACGCAGTCTTCGACACCAGGCGCGTCCTTCGTTCCGCCTACAACACCAAGCGGGAGTCCATTGCCTCCATTACCCATGCAACCGCTAGAGTGTTTGGTGCCGCGGACGTCTCCGATCAGCTCGGACTACAGTTACACCCAAACACGAGGCAGGTGCACAAAAACACGAGCCAGCCACCCCACAACGTCTCAAGCTCCTTCCAGCCCCGTGCCACAAGGCACACCCACTCAACGCCAGCCTTGCCCGGCATTGCCCCACTCCAAGCCCAGGTCAACCTCGATCTCGGTACCATCATGTCTGCTCGGGCATCTAGCATGAACGCGGTCTATGGGAGTGAAGCTGCCACGCCTAACTCTTGGGGATTCCGAGCCACCACCTGAGTCTGGCGACACCCAGCGTAGGCGTAAGCTTCCCGTTCACTTCAAGTCAGTGTCTCTCTTACAGTACTGATTGCATGACTAACCAGAAGTCAAGTCATTCAGGAACCGCACGAGCTTCAACAGGAAGGAACGACTCCCGCGCCTGAGGCCGTCTCCACCGCAGTGATCAATAGCACCAGTGGCAAGGCAAAGAAACAATCTATCTGTCACTTTGATGGGAGCAATGGTGATGAGAAGCAGGAGTCCTTGCATTCCCCTAAGCGTGCAAAAACTCAGTCCTCTACTGAGATGACTCAAAGCTTTTCGGGTCCCGTAGCGCCTCCGAGTGAACCCTCTTCAGCGTCGTCTGTCTCAGCCTGCGTTTCAGCTTCTGCCACTCCGATCCTGACGTCGAAGGAGCAGGGCGGCCGCCGTGGAAACAAGTCTCGACAGCAGGTGCCATCCCCACTCCGCAACATCAGGCCCAAGCCTGCACCCCAGTTCCCACCAAATGGATCCCCACCCGGCGTGCATCGGCATGCGAAGCCGCAAGAGGGCGAGGCAGGACTTGAAGTGGCGTTCACTCTACCTGGGGCCCAAGCAGCTGCCTCGGGGACGGTTCTCGACCTCGTGCTCCCCGCGCCGCAGTCTTCGTTGCAGGGCGAGTCATTGCCAACCTACGATGCTTTCCCCCTCCCTGGGCTGCAAGTCTCTATTCCTGAGACGTCGACCTCTTGCTCGGCCATGAGTGCCGTAGTCATTTCTGCCGTTCTCCAGAAGCCAGTGCACATCGCCCCTTCTCCACCTCCACCCAAACCTTCTGCAACGCACCAGAAGGCCCCTACCAAGAATGAGAGGAAGTGCAATGGGAGCTCCTCGCCTTCGACTATGGCGAGTCAAGTCGCAACCATACCCAACAGAGGTTCATTCGCTGGGTTTGCCCGTGTCTGTAACGCATCTCAACCGCTGGCTGCTGAAGCTTCGCGTTCCATTGACCCGATGTTAATGCCGACATGGTCCCAAAGATTCACTCACCTTTTGGCTCTCCGTCAGTTTCTCCAGCGTCAGCTTCCTCATCGCCTCTTGTATTGCCTTCTGGGGCGACTCCCCACGCCTCTCAGACTTCTACATGTCCGGCCCCCGCTTCTACCACAGTGGCACCGTCAGCTTCAGTCGTGTATACCTCTGTGCAGGCTTCTGTTCAAGCCGCCCACACTGCGCGTAACGTTCCAGTCGATCCCCAGCCCGCACCTGACCCAGCCTATGGGCCTGGTGGCGCTCCTAATCCGTCATCTCTTGCACTGCACGCTCACTACGGCTTCATCCTCGTTCCAGCGCGGAGTGGGCTGGGCAATGTCCTTCTCAAACCCGCGCCTCCGGGCGCCACAGCATATGTTGGCAGCCCTCTGCTCTGGCCTCCCTCCCAGTTTCCCTGGACCCAGTATGAAGTCTATCATCTCAACCGCGCCTTCGACCTCCACGGAAACGATTACTGGTGGGTGGGAATGGGCAGCCTGTTCGCCAAGCAGCCCGCCTCGCAGCCGTTATACACAGAGGGCGAGGCGATCTGGGCTCATGGCGGCGTGCCCTCTATCAGCGGCCCTCGAACTCTCCAACCCGTTCCCCCACAGATTGCCACAGACGTCGACCTCCCCGGGGATAAGACCACAGCGGAGGCCGAGTTGCGCATGAACACCGAGGCGTATGAAAGCAATCGCCGCTTCCTGGCCGCTCAAATCGACTATGCGTCCCAGGCCGCCGCTGCTATCCCTCGCCAACTTCCCAACCAACCACCCCCCTAAAGCCCCTGTAGTTGGCCAGTACCAGCACACCGGAAAGAGTTGAAACTAGGGCCGCTGGTAGGCCGTTAGACTTTAGGTTGTCGCGTTTGAGGTTTCGCGCGTCCACGAAATGTGGAAGTCTCGCGTGAGCCTACTTACATTCTAACTTGGGCTGTTCTCTGCCCTCCTTGATCCCATATGCCGTGCAGTGTCCAGTATACCCTTCATAGTTTGTAAGACCGATTGTATTCCATGTTTCGTTTTGAGTCGTCGTGAATGTTGCAATCAAAGGGTGCAATCAAAGGTCTGGCCGATGACCAAAGACATTCTGTGCAGTATGCTGTGGGAAGTGATTTCAACATATGCTCAGATCGCACATGTAAAGCGTGCTGCAAGGCTCCTGTGTTCCGTATGGTCTCACAGCATCTCTTTTCCCTCAACCTGGCTGTGTCCACAACAAACGCATCAGACAAACCAGTCGTGCGCCTGCTGAAACACATATCGGTGTCAATCCGAATCCTGTTGACGGAGTTCCTATCAGCTGCATTTCCCATTGCTGGGGCCGGAAAACGTCATTATGTGCGAAATCGTGACAGCGTTTTGAACTCAACCCTGTTGAATGTTACATACGTACTCCTGCGAACGTCACTCCCATTCCGCCGCCATCAAACTGGATGCCCGTCAACAAGTACGACGCCCCCTTTAGTGTTCATCGCATCGACGGTCACTGGTTCCTGGCACTGTCTTGTATCGCGGGCTCCGAGACTTCCGGAGACAACACCACGGGAATCTTGTTTGAGCTTCGGTTGGATGTGCTAGTCACGAGGCACGGGAGGGTCGTTTGGTGACGACTCCTTCAGTTTGTAACAACTTTCGGGGTCTCGTGTCTGCGCCACTTGCGGGATCTCGAAACAGGCCCGACCGTCTCTGTCCTTCTATCGAGGTGTTGCTTCCGGAAGGAGGCCCAATTGCCGTGAATGAACTTTGTGAACTTCACCAATGGCCGACTAGTCCGATTGCGCACGTGTGACCTATGGCGTTCTAAGCATCCGCAACTTTACTCAACATTCCTCGCCATGCCGCACAGCGAACGATTCCAACCACCCTCTTAGTCATTATGATTGTCGTCCTCGACAGCGAAGGCCATGACGCGTTATGCATACAAATAGATTGACAGTACTATAAACACTTGTTGTTCCACACATCTACTGGACTAGTTACGAATTGCCACGATCAGATCAGTACGCCACCCCAACCTCGCCTGCGGTGTGCGGGGTGTGGCGCGGTAACTGGGGCGGCATGCTCCAGCGGTTGTTCAGAGCCGCCGCCGTGCGCTCCTGTCCTCTCGCCGCCGCCATCGCAGCTGTAAACCGGCGTTCCATCTCCGCCGGGTCCACGTCGTCCGGCTCGACCGGCTCGCCAGCGATACCACCAAATGTCGCGCTCACCTCTGGTCCAAGTGAGCAACTGCGGCTGCGCAAGCTATCGTTGGCGTCTGCGCTAGTGGATGCCGAATGCGAGTCCACGAGATCGGGTACAGTACCAGCGCTGCTTCGGTCCATACTGGTTGTGCTACCTCCAACAGCTGTACCAGCGTACGCCGACTCGGGCCCAACAACCGCGAAGTCCGTCTCATTGACGTACTCGGACTCGGGGCCAATCGACACTACTTCGGGACCAATGGTCACCACCCGACGCTGTTTGTGTTCGGATGGGACTTCTGGCATGTGCGACAGCTCTGCTGCCGCCTCGTCGCGGAGCACATTGCGTACGTAGCCCGACCAACCCGATGTGGCCGAGATACGGCGGAATGCCTTGTCGTCGGTGGGTGCAATGAGGCCACCGCGCCTTTGGCTGCGCTTGTTCCGCATCCGCTTCAGCTCGGCGTCCCGCTCCTCCTGCCACTGCCTCAGCTCCCGAGTGAGCCGGTCAATCTCTTCCCGCGCCTCGACTTGCTCTTGAGTTGGCGCGACCGGGGTAGTCAGGCTGCCCTGGGGTGGCGGATGGTTGATGCCAATGTGCTGCACAACCTCGTATGCCTCCATATGGTCTGACGTTAGCGGGATGGTTGATAGAGTTAAGCTCACTGGTCATGGTAGTCATGCGGTGGGAGAAATCGCACTTGTATCCTGGGCTAAGGATGAACTCGCCGCCCAGCTGCGTCCAATGGCCCGGGGCGTGGATGGGCATGTTGAAGAACGCATTCTTGAACCCAGAGACAGCTTGTTTCATGAGGGCGCGGTGGTTGTAGCTGGCACGCTCACTGTCCCTAAAGGGCATTTTGAATGGCATCATGCTGCACTTTTTGATCATCCCAAGCAACCGGAAGAGGCGGCGCGGGCCGTCCGTGAAGAATGGGAATGGGCAGTTGAAGAGTGTGCGATAGGGCCGCAACAGCTTCCAGTGTCCGCTGCCAATGACAAACACGCGGATGTTGTGCGCCGCAAGGAGTTTCGGGTCAAGGCGTGAAATCGACTCAAGTGTGTAATCCTGACATGGCCCACACCAGAAGTGACGCAGGAAGATGAGCATGGTCCGGGGGGTAGGACCGTCGGGCGAAGCGTCGTCCCATGTTGGGAACAGGTCTGAAACGGGGATGAGCTCGCCATATTCGTTTCGGATGGTACAGGTGCCAGCCTCCCACAAGCGACGCTGGGAGGGCGGTCTCCACACATCGAACATCTCATCGATTTCAGGCTCTGGCGGATTGAGTACCGTCTCACGCAGATACTTGTCGTTGTTGACATTGAACACCGAGGAGGGGTCGTGATCAATGTAGTAGTCCTCCTCTTCCTCAACTGGTGGTGGCAGTGGAGGGAGTCTTTTGCTCTCCTCAGAATGGCGCCTGTCCTCTTCCCTCTTGCGCAGCAAGTTCGTGAGGGACTTCTTGCGCAATGGCACATCCCTTACAACCGTTTCGGTCCGCAACGATTCGACGGAGCGACGCGCCATGGGCTGAGTAAGCACTGCGGAGCGGAGGCCAGCAAGGGAGGGGTCCATGCTACGGCTCGTACTCTCCGAAGGGCTGCGCAACAATCGTGGCGCTGTTGCTGGTGTCCTTACACGGGTTTCCCCGACGGACGTTAAGGACGAGTGTGATCTGCCAGCCGCGGGGTTGGTGAAAAAAGCCGCACGCAGCTGACGGGCCCGGTCTTCAGTGGCATCGTCATCTGGCTCATCACACCCAAAGGAGTTGCGTCCGAAGGGCGAGACATCCCGGGAATTACGGGATGCATCCGACGCGTCCGAGCTGTCCGAGCCGTTCGAGCCGTCCGAGTCGTAGCCGGCCATGGCAGACGCTGAGGTCCCGGACGTGAGGGAGAACTGGGAGACCAGAGGGCGAGGCTGCATGGGATGGGGCTCGATAGGACCGGTACAAGGAGTCGGCGGCGTCTCGGGGTCGCTCTTGGCCGACGCTGGCGCACGGTAACGGAGTGTAGGAATGGAGTGGGCCACTGGCGACGTCCCTGGTGTCGACCACGGCGAAGCGTTGTCGAATCGCTCCGTTGAGCCGAGTCTGCTGACCGACGTTGTCGAGGGGCTTGGCCGCGGCATGTCCTCGTCCCAAGCCGCCAACGACTCCCTCGTATGTGACCCCATGGTAACCCGCGGCGTCAGTCGTCCGCTGCTATCGGGGGTGCCCGGAACAACGCCGTTCGGCGCCGTCTCGTAGGAAGTTCTACCAGACGTGTCGGGTTCAGCCTCTGCACATGCATCCTTGACATCTTGCTCTGGCTGTTCCACAGTCGTTGTGCTCGCCAAATGGTTGTAGGAAGTGGGAGGTAACGAGGACCCCCAGACTGGCGCGAGTACCGGAAACCAGTGGTGGAACTTGGTGCACGCGTCTGGCTCGATGTATTGCCGTTCAGACCGGGGAGGGGAAGGAGATGACGACCCAGTCGGCATCCAACCTACGTTCTCGCCAGTCTCCGCTGACACGAGAGACATCCTGTGGCCACCATCGTTGCCCTCAGCCACCTGCCTGACGTGCAAACCACGTGTGACGGGCGCCAGTGTGGCGACCTTGACCTCGGCATCAGGGGGCGGAGAAGCTGCTCGAGACGTGGCCACAGTCACCACGGAAGCCAGCGAGGCTGAGGCGACGAGTGTCGAGTCCATGGACGGTGTCGAACTCACGCTTCGCTTCATTTCATCGAGCTCTTTCGGAGGTGGCAATGGGAACTTGACGCAGACCTCAGGGAGCTCACGCAAATTGAACGACCGGCTTGAAGTAACTGTAGCCATGCTGTCCCGGAAGTTGGAGTCACGAAAGTTGGAGGCGTGAGACACGGTCGATTCGCGCCATGCCGATGGCGAGGCTGATACTGAACCCGTTCCCGAGATGCGCGACATTGTCCTCGGTGAAAAGGCGCGGGAGAAGCCTCGTGATTGGAAGCGATCAACGTCGAACGGCGGGGTGGTTGGGGGGTGGGTGTGTGATGAGGATGATGAAGAGTCAAGATGACCGCTGACAGGTGGCATCTGGTGCTGCTCCTGTTGCATCTCCACTGGCGTGGCACTCTCATCTGGTGAGCCCCGCATGTTGTCGTCGCAAGCGGCGTCGTCGCCTTTCCGTGGCCAGCGCGAAGTTTGAGGCGTTATGGTCGTTGGAAGACGTGGTGAAGAGCTGTACTCTGGTGCAAGTCTTGTAATGGGAAGAGGAAGACGACTAGCGCTGGGGATGGTAACACCAGCGCTTTGCTTGTACTCTAATGTGTCGTGTATGGGCCGCATCATGGTGGTGCTATGAGAGGATCGTGCCAGTTTCCGGTGTTCAAACGGTGTTCAATCTTGTCTCGTTTGGTGGAGAGGGCGCGGAATGCCACTGAGTCCCATCCCAGCTCCAGCTGGTCTTCGTCGTAGCCAAACCCTTTGCTGTTGATAGCCAAAACTTTTGAAAATGGCCGAAGAACCAAGAGTGAAGCAGGAAAGGGTCACAGCAGGAGGGTTTGAGAATGCAGAAAGGGTTGTGGATAACGATGTACGAAGAAGTCGAATGGGTGGGTGGGTTGGAGTGCAACACTGAGCTGGCCAGGCAAGCGGGGGGAGCAGGGGTGCGGCAAAGGCACAGTGCCGAAAGGCGGAAACGCTCACACGGGATGAGCTCGGTCTGCATACAAGCTCAGAAAGCCTTCCCGAACGGCGTTACGGTCCCGGGGCAGATGTTAGAGGAGGGCGTCCCAGCAGAGCAGCGTTGCGGTACAGCTGGGAGCTGAGTATGTGTCGAGGAAGAATCAGATGACGGAGAGGGTCAAGATATGGAATAGATGTAGAATGAAGAATGGCGACGGAGAGGTTGCACGCAAGATTGCAAGACCAGATGAGCTATCATGAGCGACAAGAACGCAAACCATGCCGTTGCTGACCCTAGAAACATGATCAGGTGGCGCCGAGCGAACTCGGTGGGGTAGTAGTTGCAAACGGCCATGACCCAGCTGCGAGGGCCACGACTCTGTAGTTGCTAATGGGATGCCCACGGGCACCTGCTACGGCGATTGAAGCCTCGGCCTATGCCTTGCTCCGTCTACCCGATTGAATGGTTTCTGGTACCTTGTGCCCACACCCAATATCTGGCTGACCAGCAACGCACCAGCCAAGGGGGTCATACCACTATAAGCGCAAGGTTTGTGTTGTCTCAACTGTTCCGTAGGAGAGGTTCTGGTGGTCAGTAGCGGTCCTTCCGGCGCACATTATTGCGTACTCCCCCGCCCCTTGATTGTCAGTCAGTCATCAGCTGTGAGAGGGTTGGAGGGATCAGTCGATGTTGAAGTAAAATCGAGGGCAGTCCGGAGAGTAGAGGTGGAGGGACAGAGACGGAGAGGGAGATGACATAAAGTGCGAGCGACTTCACCAGCAACCCTGGCACGATGCCTACCCCTTATCGTGCCTCCGGTGTTTCCGCTTGAGAGTTGTCCCTGTGCCGCAACTATCGGTCGGCCCACCTCGATTGAGTCACTCCGCAACTGCTGCTTCTTAGAGTCCGCGCATACGCATTTCTGGAGGCTGGTTGGTCGACTAGCTGCGCGGGGATATTAAGTATTGCACTACTACAGTAGTAGTGTCCAGGGATTATGCAAAATTATGCAACGGACACGAGCGGGAATCACCAGTAGAACATCTGACTCTGCGGGTGTGAGCGCTCAGAACCAAGCACAGACTAATGCCAGTCGCTGAAGCAGGCCGACCCTGGACAATGCCGGCATGTTCCTAAAGCAGGCCAAACAATTGTAGGCGCCTTCCACTTGACCAGGGCAACCCCCAGAGCTGCGAGAGCGTGACATTAGGCATCAACACCAGGTCAACCACGTCCACACTAACAAACAACCCTTAGTTCCAGCTTCTCTTGGGTCTCAGGTAATCGTTGAGAGAATAATATTGGATAACAATCGAGGTCCATGTTCTGTAGGTGTGATCTCATCGTCTTGGACTTGTGAGGCAGAGCACCCCCGCATGCCCCGCAGTCACATTACAGACATCCTATTCCACGGAAGGTCAGACGATTAAACTCATCCTTTGCAGTCGACCGCGCGGAGTCCAGAATTCAGAGCTGTTGTGTGCAATCATCCCGTTGTGACAAACGTAACAACTGACGAGACGGGAAGGAACGTTTGATTCCAGTGCGATCCGACACTATTCCCTGGGAAGTCCGCTCGCCGCCCTGCTCAGCGACGCTGATCAAGACTGAGGCGATATTGCGATTCCATGGATTCCGAATATGTGACAACTTATACAGCCGTCTTTCCGCGCCAACGTCGATGCTCCGTGGGCTCTTCCCCGCGTTCACCCCAAGTACCGTACTGTTACCCAGAGACAAGTCACTCTAGTTCATTCCTTGCGGCTTACCTTCGCCCGCGTGCTTCTCCGCACATTAAAGCCGCAGAAGCCGAATCCGGAGCGCACAAGATGATGTGAGCATGCCGTACCCCACTGGAAGGCGACGCACGACGCTGTTCTACCGCCTGACGGCGTCCTGCGCGTCGTCCGTGGGCTCCACGAGGTGTGCTAAAGTACAACATCTCCTCACAGGGGGTCCTGGAAATGGACTGAGCTGCCCAAGGTTCGTGGCAGATTACGGGACGAAGCGATGACCTGAAAGATCGACCTTGTTGGATCGGAGATTGAGGAGCGGCATGGCAGTCGAACCACTTTGCGAGTCTGAATCTTTCGACCTTTTCAACAAGGAATGCATTGAAGCTGGCGAGATTTAGATAAGAGGCATTTACGGAACGTTTACGAGACCGGGGGCAGGTGAACCACATTGTGCAATAGCAGGAGGTCAACTCCGTATTGTCCTTGGTGACTCCGTATGGCGGCATTAGCTCCCCTCAGTGTCTTGCCCATCACCATCTCTTCCAAAGGCCGCAAAGAATGACTGCGTACCATAAGGAGGACCTAGGACATTACCAAGGCTCTGTATCTCTCAACAGAACATGCGGGGGGATCTTTGTAAGCCCCATTCTCTTCCAGACAGCCTTTGTGGGCATGAAGTTGCCTCTTCACTAGTATATCGGTTCTGTATATTCGCCTCTCAACCTTAGAGAGCTGCCAGACGCTGGTTTGATCGCGAAAGAGCGGGGTTCGACTCCCCGGTGGAGAATTTTGCCCTCGATGCATCCCCGAGGGTGGCTTTTGTTGCATGGATGCATGAGTGCTTTGAGGCATGACGGCTCGAGCGTCAAATGAAGGTTGCCTGTCTGCAAATACAGGACTATTGACTGGTTTCGAGAGGCGTGAACAGGTATGACGAATGTGAGCAAGCGGTTGTACGTGCTGAATGCATGCATGGTACATTGCTACATAGCGGGGCGCCACGCGGTCGCTGAGATGGTCTATCGAGTGTATGGGGAGCGAAGTTGATGAGGGAACATGATGCGAAGGAGACGATGCGAAGGCGTCGGTCTTGGTGGAACATGAACTGCGCCTCACTTGGGAGGCTGAGGGGGCTGAGCCTGTGCAGGTGGAGCGCCCGTCGCGGGCGAAGCCGGAGCGGGTACAGACAGCGATGCAGGCGTGGCGGTTGATGCGGGTGTGGACGGGGAAGCGGCGACAGTAGAGGCAGGCGCGGACACGGCAGCAGTTTTACTCGACGAACCGGCCGCACCAGCTGCGGGTGCAGGTGGTGGCACTTTGTTCTGCACGTTTAGCAGCCGCGCAAGCGTCTGTAATTGCGGTTGGGTACAGGAAGCCAAGTCACTGCTGTTAGCTCGTTCATTCAACCAGAGCTTACATGGACAGGGTGACATTCTTCCGGTCTTCTGAAGTGCGGATGATCGTGGCAGGCGCCTTTAGATTCTGGGGATTGGGAAGGATGAGAAGGCTGGCGGCTACAAACGCCGGGATCATAGTCATTGCAACAGTGATCTGAACGGGAGAGGCTGTCTTTGACGCCGGCGGCGGCGGAGGTCGGCCGTGGGTCTGGGCAGTTTGGCGCATGCCGCCACGCCCAGAACCGCGGGGTCTTCCACGGGGTCGTCCTCGAGGAGCCGGGGTTGCGGCCGCCGCAGCCGTCGCGGCCACGGCTGGCGCTGCGGACCGTGCTGGAGTTGTGGATGTTGCAAGCGTACCGGACGCGGCCACGGCCGGCGGACGGACAGCCGTGGACGGAGCCGTGGACGCAGCCGTGGGCAATGTCACCGGGGGTGCCGCTGGTGGTGAAGCGGGCTTGTGGACAGGTGTTTGTGCGGGTGTAGGTGTCGGTGGAGGGGGCCGCGCAAGTGTGGGCGCAGGAGACTGTGCAGCTGCCGCGGAGACGGAAGCTGCTGAAGGTGCTCCATTGGGCGCAGTGGTCATAGGAGGCGCAGGCGGTGGTCCAGGCGGAGCGGCGGCAGCCGCAGCCGCGTCTCGAGCCTGCTGCTGCCTGAGCTGCTCTGCACGGCGCTGCTTTTCCAGCTCCTCATTCCGTAGCCGCTCTTTCAAAGCGGCGGCCTCGCGGGCCTTCCGCTCCTCATTCACGATGGCATCGTGCTTCCCCTTGGCTACCTTCAGGGAAGCCTGCACGTTGTTGAGCTCGTCTCGCACTTGGGCGGTGGACTCGCGGAGCATGTAGATTAGAGAGGGAAGGTCCGAGGGATGCTGCCGTCAATCATGGGCTCATTGACAATAGACCACTCACGTCACCCTCTCGCCTGCGGACCTTGCCGAAGCGGCGACGGAGGTTGACGAGGTCAGCGACTTGGGTGCCAGCGGCCGCGAGATCTGCTGTTAGCTCCGGTGTATGCTATAACGGGGCCATGCTCACCTGCCGCCTGCTTCTCTTCAGCTGGAACAATCAGCTCCTCTTCAGGAACCTGCCAGATATGCCACGGCAACAGACGGTCGACGGCATCCTCGAAACTCTTGAAGCGCGATTGTGATGTGAATAACGTATCGTACTGATCTAGGGAGATTGCATAGTCGATCCTGGGAGTCAGTGGCCATCATGAGCCCGTGTCGCAACTCACTTAGTAGCCCGCGATTCTATCTCGGCCACCTCGAGGGGCGAATATCCTGCAGCATCGAGTTTGCGTTTCCTTCGATCACTAGGGCCAGCCTCGGTCGGCTGTTGCTGCTGATGTACCTTCCTGTTCTCTGCTGGAGGAGCTAGCGCAGATGCGTTAGGGCCTTGCGGTTGATTCTTGCCTCCTGAGTCCGTCTTCGAGGCGTGCTCGGCGGTGACGCTGTCTGCCCGCGATGCCGCTGCCCGAGGCGATGGGGCGACATAGGGAAAGGGACTCTGTGGAGCTGGTGTTGAGGCTGGCGAAAATGGAGCAGGGGTTGAGGCGGCGGATTTGGGGAGAGGTCGGGCAGAGGTGAACGGAGAAGGGGAGGGAGAAGGGGATGGGTGATGAAGAGCGCTTGTTATTGGAGTTGGGCCGCGGTCATCGCTGTCTACCATTATTATTATTATTATTGTTGACAGCGCGTGGCTGCTTTCTTGCGCTCTTGACCAACCGACGACCGGTGGTGGTGAATGGAATCAACTCGCTCTTGGCCCCGTGGATCAATTCCACTGTTCTCACACCAATTGCTCGCGATTTTGCCACCTAGGATTAAATTGGAAAGAAATCACGGGAAAAAAACCCCCCCAAATGGATTGAGTAATGGCTGTGGATGTGTGGGTGGGTCAGTCTGTTTTATTCAATCGGTTGTTTGTGCCCAAGGAGGATGAGAAAAGTGGTGGTGAGCGTGCATGTGTTGTTGAGCAGCAGAGACGAGAGACGTAGGGATGGCGAAGAGAGAGGTTATGAAGACAGAAAAGAGATAGATAGGAGAGGTGGATGAGAAAGGCGGGTGGCAGAACAGGAAAGGAGTGCCTCTCTGTATTTGATTAACCCTGTATCAATAGATTTGGTTCCGTCCCTAATACTCATTGGCCCTCATTAGAAACACCAGATTGGCCCTTCTTGGGTGGAGGTTCGGGCAAAAGTCTGAGCCGTGGACTTGAGACCCATCTCAACGCACTCGAAGAGGTCCACCTTGACTTAAATCACACAAACCACCATGTTCGCCGCACTCCGTGCCTCCACATCGCGCGCAGGTGCCCGCTCATTCTCGAGCACTGCGGCCGTGGCCGCCAAGATGCCTCTCCGCGCTCATGGTAGGTATGCGCTGCTGCGGGGACCGCTTTGCGCGACATTATTGTGCCGCGCAAAGCACGAAACGACATCAACCACGAGATTCCGCGGGGGATGTGAGGCGAGGATACCGTTGAGTTCTTCTCGCAGCGTTCGCCTTCTTGGTATCTGTGGAGAAGACGGTTGCTGCATGGTGCATGCCTCATCGGTCGTCACCACCCGGGCCAACATAGCGCAGCGGCCGCAGCTACCACCTTTCGCTGGGCTTCTTCCGAGTCACCTACTTCTACCTCTACCCCCGCGTTTTGAAACCAAATTGTTGTAATCACTGCTAATGCAAGCCGAAACGCCTAACCCGGTCGACCTCTTGAGCAAAATTGGGCGCAACGCGGACAAGAAGCTGGGGGAGAAGGCGGCCGACTGGGGACAGCTCACCGAACTCTACTTCAAGGGCACTAAGCCGATGGGCGACGCCGGGCTTAACCCACGCGAGAGGAGGTGAGTAGTGGTCCTACATTCGTTAAGAGACAGCTGACCGTAGGTATGTCATGTGGGCACTGGAGCGTTACTCGCACGGCGACGCACCGTCGACGTTCATCCGTCCGCCAAAGCCTCCCAAGAAGATCCGAGGGTGAGTCGCTGCAACAGACAGGTACTGTCTGCGCGACCAGGGATATGGGAAAGAGGAGTTATGTGCTGACACTTCTCCTTCAACTGGTTGATCTCTTAATCCCCCGATTCCCAACTTGTCACATGGTTCACCTCGTCACTACCTTCCTAATCCCGATCCGAACACCTGTCACAATTATGACAATAGGTGGGGACCCCGCGTGCAGCACGGCAAGCGTGTCAAGTAAATAGAATGGCATGGTATACCTTCTCTTCACCAGTTTAGCTCAAGTTGATCCGTTCATCGGGTCTCCGGACTTGCTCGACCTCATTCCCCCGACCCACTGACCGCCCACGGTCAGATGGTCCCCGCTGAACAGATCAGAAGCCGCCGGTTCAGATCCAGACGCGTTCTGTCCAACGAAATGGTAACCCAAGCATTTAAGTCAACGCGGGTTTGTGCTCGGAACCGCCCGGACCGTCAGGCATTCTCGCAACGAAAGGGTCTGTGCAGTGGCGTCGAACAAAGAATTTGGATCTTACTGCCGTCATCTGTCCTGGAGCCTCGCCAAGTTAGAATATCTAACAACAAGTAAACTGTCCAAAGTGTGACTTCGGCTCGCAACACTCATGATGTGGACAATGGGTAGGACGCGTACCCTCTAACGCCACCGCCACCGCACGCGCAGATCATGGTCCTCCATTCAACAAAGAAACCATCATCACGATGCAAGGTTTGATGTCTCTTGACGCTTGACTGGCTGACGAACATGCAAAGAGGCAACGCGTTGCATGGGTAAACGCGTCACCGTTGTCTGCCTTATCAACTTCATGACCCAACCTCGTGACCGGGGTCTTTACCCACTGCACAAACTTAGACCCAATCTAACAACTCTCACCATGACTGCCTTGACTGCTTCTTGGACGATGTCCCGAGGTGTCCCCTCCGTGTCGCCAGTTCTCCCATCAAAGGCTAACGGTGTCAACAATGCGACCGGCGTTCAGGCTGCCAACGGCGTCCAGGCTGCCAATGGCAACAACGGCCACAACCACGTCAACGGCCATAACCACATCAACGGCGGGAGCAAAGCCAGAAAGTTCGAAGGACTCCCCGGCGTTCCCAAGGTCCTCACGAACGAGAAGCACCGATCTGAGGAATATCCCGAGCTCGTACGTCCCGTAGTCTTCCTCAACACCGCTGACCGCAGAAAGAACTCCTCAACAGGAATAAGCGCTGGGCCGAACACACCAACAGGACCGACCCGTCCTTCTTCCCACGCCACTACCCCGGCCAGCGCCCCGAAGTGCTCTGGATCGGATGTAAGTGATGCAGAGAGCGCTGTGCAGGAACTTCACCTAACGGAAGGCTCCGATGCACGCGTGCCCGAGACCATGATCATGGGGTCCCAACCCGGCGACATCTTCGTGCATCGCGGCATTGCCAACCTGTACACGCCCGCCGACGACTCTCTCAACGCGGTCCTCCTCATCGCGTTGACCAACTTCCGTGTCAAGCACATCATCGTTGCCGTGAGTCACCGAACGCACCAACAACGAACTGACGGCAGGGCCACGCCAACTGCGTCGGATGCCAGATGGCGCTCCGTGCATCCCTGCTTCCGCCTGTTCCTGAGACGCAGGCCATTCAACGGTATCTCAAGCCGTTGACTGCGCTTGCGCGGACCATGGCGACCGAGGATGGGCCACCCAGTCTGGATCTCCTTGTCGAGGTGAGTTAAGCAAGCATGCACGGTGCCTCAGGTGTTGCGGGATCTCCGGATGGGCTTTGTAGTTCTAGGGGTACTTTCGCCGGTTTTAGAAAGCTCGCGCTTTCCCGGTCCCGGATCACACCTTTGTCTGTGTCAAAAGACATAAGGTGGATCGAAAGCATATCTCGTGGGGCGTTACCCGCATTGGGCACTTCTCCTTCCATCATTGTTCAGTCCGGTTATCCAGCGGGAGAGGAGAAGCTGGAGGTATGGCTGCCTGTGTCAGCTGCACTTGAAGGACATGCACTGGCTTGTGCGGGTCAGCTATGAGGTCGATGTGGCCACGCTGGGTGGACTTGAAACTCAGTCTCGTCCTGTCTCAATTCTGAAACTTCCAATATGCTTCCAGTCCTTCTCCACTTGCTCCAAACGCTGACATCAGGAAAACGTCGCCCAACAGGTCAAAAATCTTCTTGCTTCGCAGGTGGTGCAGGACGACTGGAAGCGCCGCGGGCAATTCGGTGTCACCGTTCACGGATGGGTGTACCAGCTCGAGAGCGGCGTCGTACGTGACCTGGGTATCTCCCAAGGTCCACCTGCGGCGCGCCCTGGTGGTGGCGGCGGCAAGCGGACCATGATGAGGCTCATGTGGTAGACAGCCGCGGCGGCGGAAGAGATTTGTGTTTGCTTGTGTGGAATAGAGAGTTAGGCCGAATCGAGACCGCCGAGACTTGCAGCGCAAGGCAACGGCCTGTCCAGATGTCGGATCATGTGTGGCAGGGATCACAGTCATGTGTGGAGTATACCAGTAATCAGTAATGTTTTGGGCATGTACATCGTCATTGTCAACCATTCTACCAGACGCTCTACAAACTGGTAGGAGAAAAAAAAAAACCCTCAGAGTCGTGTGTCGCTCTCGGCGGCGCGGCGATATGCAGCAAGGTGTCACCCCCGCCTGGCACCGCGAGCTAGCGCTGAAGAAATTCAACCATCACAGGGTACTCCTTACTACCTTTCTCAACACATCTTCCCGCCCTCTCCCGGAACCCCTTCGATACCTATCTCCTGTGCGTAACAAGGAGGTAGGAAAAGAAGAGGGAGCCAAGTTCCAGAATAAGCCCCATTCCGTGACCAGGGCACAGTCTATTAAGTCGAACTGTGCGCGCTGGCAACCGCATAACTGTTACAATGAGCACGCCCCACCCCCTCACCATATTCCGGTACGGCTCGTATCTTCGCCGCCGCCGGGAGGATTGGGATTGTGTGTCGCGCCCCTCCGCCCGGCTGTCTCGGTCTCAAAGGAGAGAAGCCAGCCACGGCTAAAGGGGAGAAGGCCGTCTCACGCCGCTTGGCGGTCGTGTGCTTTCCTACGACGGCACACGCAACTGGGCTGCTCCGGGGACTTTACCCACAGCGGATGGTGGGCTCTCTTGCGAGTGCCCGTTCGTGTGCTGCGGTGGCGGTTCGTGGTACTTGGCTAAAGAGAAAGAGAGGAGATCACAAGTTTTGGCTGGTTTGCATCTCCAACGGGCCAACGGGGCGGAAGCAAATTCATGGTGAGGTTGGCAGGTTGGGAAATTTGCCTCCGCTAAGGCCGTTCGATCCATTTACGGAGCAGGAAGAGGACTCCACTTTTGTTGACGACGCCAAAAGATGCTAGAGAGGACAGTTTCGTTGAGAACATGTCAAACGCATGACGTCCCAGAGTAGCCTTCGTTCTATCAATTTTCCCAAACCATTCAACACTTTAGACGTGGAAGCAGGCGTTGCCGACGTGGCGATGAGGAGACGACGATTAGGAGACGCGTCGTCGCGTTCTCGGCGGCAGTGCACGTTGGATAGGAATGAGAGGAGGATTACGGAGCCACGGTCAGCCAGGTATTGTCTCAGGCACCAAGTCATACGCGATAAGTAACATTTGGAGGGGATCTGACGGGTAGGACCTCGGGGGATGGCAGCAACGTTGGAATCGGCATGACCCTTTTATTGTTGTGTCAATTGTCAGTTACTGCACATCTCCTCTACTCATCTCTGATTCAATAATCACACAGTACCGCACGCATCATGAGCGAGGTGAGTGATGGGGAGCAAACCCCTGTGCACAACTACTGATCCCAGCGTTCTTCGAACGAGCTCGGTCGTGTGAATGGTCTGAGCATGGACATGGGATCCACCCCTCCCCTGGATCCAGATCTCGAAACAGCATCGCAGCCTTCATCTCCCTCACATGATCCGCAGCCCTCATCTCAGTTCTCCACACCACCTCCAGCGCCGGTCCAAGAGGAGGACTTGACTGAAGCCTCAGCGTCAGTCATCCCAGAAACGCACGCGCACGGTGAGGACACGGACGACGCCGACGTGTCAGCGCACCTCCAGGACGTGTCCCTGTCCTCTCCTGTCGTTGAGCTGAGCAGCCTCGACCTTAATCGCGATCTCGACGAGCAAGGGGACCTCGGTGTTGAATCGTTCGGGCACGTCGAGAGCATCGAGAGCATCGAGGGCACCGAGAAGGAACCACGAGCATCCTCTGCATCCTCGGTCCCACCAACACCACCACCTCACGACCCTCCCACTCCTCCCTCCGGC
This sequence comes from Cutaneotrichosporon sp. PL3408A, assembly GCA_023629975.1. NCBI lineage: Eukaryota > Fungi > Basidiomycota > Tremellomycetes > Trichosporonales > Trichosporonaceae > Cutaneotrichosporon > Cutaneotrichosporon sp. PL3408A. The sequence continues at coordinate 340,493 of JAMAMB010000012.1, read as the reverse complement.
CCAATCCCTGTGATATCACCTCCGTTACCGCCCATACCGGCTGCCACCCGCGAGGCAGTCGTCGAAGCAGCCGGCGAAGACGACTCCCCTCCACCCACGCCGCCGAAAGACCATACCACGCCTGTGCTCGCGCTGCTTCAGACGCCGACACGCGGCATGTCCGGCTCACCCTCTCCCATTGAGAGTCTGTCCTCCAGACGGAATCAGGACGTTCAGCCCATCACAGTAACGCAATCATCTCCCGAGGCACCAGCGACGCCAGGCCGCGCATCGCCGGCGCCGTCGAATCTGTCCCTCCCCGCCCACTCACTGTCTCCCAAACCCCAGCCGCCAACTACTCCCGAATTTATCAAGTCGCCGCGATTCCGCTCGATGGACCTCCAGCCAACAGACATGGACGATGAAGAGGACAAAGAGGACGGCGACCCGAGCGGATTATACGAAAGCGTCTCGCTTGACGCGACTCCCGAAAACGGAGTTGGGAGCCCCCAAACGCAGAACGCGAGGTTGAAAGATGTCGTGGATGGCAAGCCGTCCGTGCCCGCAGCGGTCTCGATCCAGACCAACGGCAGCCGCTCCTCCCGGGGGTCGCTCGAACGCGTCTCGACTCCGGCTAGCGGGTCCTCTACTCCCCGGCGACATGCACCACCTGCTCACCCTCACCCGTTCCCTATTCCCACCTCCCCGCGGAGCGGGCCAGTGCCACAGGTTACGGATGTGCCGGGAGACAAGGCGGCGAAGGACAAGCCGCCAGCGGGTCACGTCGGTGGTCTGGGGGTGAAGGGCGTGAGCACGATGGACAAGTTCCTCTCCCGGACACGACCGCAGCATCTTCCCCCAAAGAACAAGGCCGAGGACGAAGAACATCTCCACGAGTGGGAACAGATGATGGCCAAGGCGCGCGAGCACGACGCAGAGCGACGAAAGGCCAACGAGGCGCGGCGTCTGGAGCGGGAACGACACCTCTTGGTAGTTACGCCGCGGTGGGAAGCGCTTCTTAATGACCGAGAGTTCTCGGTGCAGATGGTAAAGGGCAGCCCTCCACACAGGCAATTGTGGTTTGAGGGCATCCCACCCCACTTGAGAGGGAAGGCGTGGAGTCTGGCTATCGGCAACCCGCTCGCCATGCACAGGGGTGAGCTCGTCTTCGTGCGAAGCTGACAACAGACGCGTACAAGGGCTACCTACGTCGTGCGCACCGTGCACTCGAAACCGGCCGGTTTCCACCAGACATTCTCGAGCAAATCGACGCAGATCTCGACGAGACACTTCCCTTCCTTCACGTTTTCCAGCGGGGCTCCCCCGTTCGCGACGAGCTCCGGGAACTCGTTTGTGCGTGGATCGTCTACCGCTCCGACTCTGGTCGCGGCTACGCGCCCTACATCACCCTCCTCGCAGCAATGTTTGCACTCGTCTCCCCGCCTGCGCAAGCCTTTCTCTCCTTGACCAACTTCCTCTCCCGACCCACGCTGCACGCGTTCTATACGGACACCAGGGACGAGATTGACGCGTTCTACCGTGTCTTTGAAAACCTGCAGGCCGACATGTTCCCACGGATCTATGCCAATTGCAAGAACCTAGGGCTGCGGTTACCTGAGAGCTACTTCCGCAGTGTGCTCGTTGAGCAAGTCCCCTTCGATGCTGTTTGCCGATTGTGGGACCAGATCGTGCTCGAAGGGGACGGGTATATCTTCCGCGCAGCATTGGCCATCTTCGGCTTCCTCGAGCCAAGGTGGGTGGTCAAAGCCCGAGTCGCCTGGACCTACCAAGGTCGTACAGGGCAAGACACCAGCTCCACAGCCACTCGGGAACAGCTGACATCAGGTTGTACTATCCTGACAAGGACGAGATCGCCTCCGTCCTCGAAGGACGCAATGCTGCGACCGCGGCGATCACTGAACGAGAGCGCGAGCGTGCACGCCTTCGTGGCGAGCGGTACGAGGAGTCGCTGGACGGCAAGCTCTCGGTATTTGGGCTGCACGAGGAGGCCCTGTTCGACTGGTTGGCACACGACGGGTGGAAGGATAGTCGGTTCGAGCGTCTCGTCACGCGAGAGCTGCCCGACTAAGCGAGCGCCCGTAGTTGAGCCGGCAGAGGCTCCAGACGTACATCACGTACAACCTCGCTGGCACGGCTAGATTGATACAATGCATAATCCCACATGAGACATCTATTACTCCTGCACGATGAGCTCCTCGACCTTCCAGTCCTCAAACGAGTTGTCAGGAAGGAACCGCCGGATAACGAGCGGGATCTTCTTGGCCGCGAGCTCCTTGAGCGCGATCTCCAGTGGGTCCGTTTCTCCTTCCACTGGCACGAGCACGGGCGCGTTCATCCTGGTGTGAGCGGCAGGCGGACAGAAAGGTGGAAATCAAGGCGGAGGATGACGACGACATCTGCAAATTGTGCTCGAGCTCCTCCAGATTGTGCGAGGAGGGTGGTCTTCAAAACGCTGAATAATACTCTCAGAGGAGTTAGGAAATCTGGCGAGTACGCCGGCTGGATGTATACCAAAGGGTAACAATGCCTCTTGTGCCGTCGCAGACGCCGAAGCAAGCCGTGGATCGTTCGAGGCTTCCTCTCCAAAGCACGAGCCGCGCACAATCTCCCGACGACGACAAACTCACGAGATTTGTAATGCGCGTGTCCCCAGCACACGCGCGCGCTCGTACTTTGTCATATATGGTGTCGTGATGCGCACCTCGTTCGGCTTCGCGGCCTTGCCAGTGCGCTGCTTCACATCGTCGGGCACATCACCAGACTGGTTTGAGCAAAGATGTCCCAGCTGCGCAACAATGTTCCGCCAAGTCACTCACGACAATGATGTGCTCATCGGCGCCATCGTCCTCGTCATGCTCAAGTTCGGCATTATACCTGAGGTCAGCTCCCTCCTTCGTATGTGCGCTTCAGCTCAAGCGTTTGAAGAGCATCCAGCGACACTGCGATCGAGGACGAGGTGATGAGCAAAGGCGACTGGACCGCGCCCAGGGCACGACTCACTCGATGTGGTCCGGCTCGTCTCCATCGAAGTAGTCGTTACCCCCGTCGTAGTCTCCCATACGCTCATCGTCCGACATGGCTGCGAATGGTAGGTGATTGTTGTTGTTGAGAAGGGTGAGTCCGAGTTCGAGGATGTCGAAAGATCTTGTCCAGGCACCTTGTCGATTCATAGGTTTATTTAGCCCTCTCACTTTGAGGACCTCCACTTTGAATGTTCGATGATCACATCAACAAGGGCAGGCGTAAGCGTCACTCCCGAGTTCTTGTCATCGCACCATTCAAGCATGAGCTCCAGTTCTAACACGCTAAACTTGCCGTACATTGATATCCAGGTGAGCATGGCGTCAGGTTGGGATGAGGCGCACACAGCTCATCGAGAAGCGTAGCTAACAGCAGCCTGATGCCCTCGCCGTCTTTGACGATGTCGAACAGGGAATTGTAACGCAAGAGGATGTATGGGTATCCGCCGTGAGTCCTGCTTTACTTAGCTACCTGTTTCAGATTCTGTAACTGAACAGCAGTACCGCATTGGCCAGTCTAGTGTGCACGGCAAAATTCGCGTGTCGTTTGCCGATGGTGGAGGTATTGAGATGGAGTGCCGTGATGGCGTGAGGGTCGTTCGCGAGTCCAAGGTGCGTTGACTTCCCTGTGCGTTTATCTCGTCCTTGGTCTCCCTTGACTTCCTTGCTCCTTCCAAAGGATCTCTGTCTGTATGGTTTCCTGCTCAGCTAACCAACCCTCTGTCCTCGAGCTCCTCCGCTGATCAGAGACCAGGCCAATTTCCTTGTCACCGTCCCATCCCTCGGCATCAGTGACGCTTCCGTCCGCTTTCCCAGACAAGCTTTAAAACCTCCGTATACCAAGGCCACAGCCGTCTCGGTAAGGTATCTTCTTGCGCCTAACTGACGGCAGCCCGAATTGAGCATCAACGCCATTGACTACTCCGACAAGGCCGGACAGTTGGTTGTGGGCGGACCGGATGGCTACGCCGTTGTCCTTTCGCCGTCCAACCCCTCCTCCGCACTCCAGCTCAAAGGGCATGTCGGCGACGTGCTGGATGTCAAGTGGTTCCCATCTGGCGAGGTGAGCCTTCTCTAGGCTTCTCCAGACCCCACTGACACCAGGTCGTTCTCACCGCTTCCTCGGACATGTCCCTGCGTATCTTCTCCTCGGTGACGGGCGTCAACCCGCGCGTCCTTCGCGGTCACACGCGTGCCATCACCGACACGGCTATCCTAGGCGTGGGGCGGCAAGTGCTCAGTGCGAGCAAGGACGGCACCGTGCGCCTTTGGAATGTCGGCGCGGGGACGGAGGAGCGCAAATGGCGCATCAGTCAGCCAGTGGACGCATTGCTCGTCATTGCAGACGAATCGGGGTCTGGGACACTTGGCGCCTCTGGAGCCGTCGTATTGGCCGCAGCACCCGATGGGAGCCTTTCCGCATTTTCACTCGACTCCGACTCTCCCGACTGCCTGTTCACCACCCCTCCAACCCCGTCGAAGCTCATAAGCGCAGCATATTCCTCCGCCCTCGGGCTCATTGCCACGGGTCACGCAGATGGCACAATCGCGCTTCGTTCCCTGAGTTCTCTGAGGGAAGACACTCCAGCAACAGTAGTCAGACGAAACGATGCGGCAGTCTACTCCCTGTGTTTTGACGACACCTCCCTCCTCGTCGGTACCGCCAGCGGGCTACCCGCGCGACTGGCGCTCAACGTCGGAGAAGTGCCCGCGAGTGTGAGCGAAGAGTTTGCCGGATGGGAGGCTGTCGGCGTCGAGAAATGGGCGCTGGCCCCGGATGGAGCGTGGTGTGCTGGCGCAGACGGCGTGCTCCGCAGATATTAGCTAGGATGGATACATAATGTACACGAGTCTATGTGCGGTCACGGTCGAGGGCTGGGGTCAGCAAGCAACTGATACTAGACTCACGGTTGTAGAGGAGCAGCTTCTCGATCAGGTCGACGTGCGTCAGGACCATGCGGCGGCAGCAGTACCGCTTGAGCTGGAGCTTGTCCAGTGCGTCGCTGTGGTCAGTAATGTTGTCGGAGTCTTAACAGCTGTGCTCAGACCTGAAGAACTGGCTCTCGCCAAGGGAGTGGCCTAATTCAGTGTTCTGCCCTAGAAGGCAAAGCAGACGACGCTGGTACATGTGCACACCGCTGCACAATTGCGGCCCAACGCGCAGAACACTCCATGACTCACCCCTCGTCGACGCCGGCGGCCAGCAGCTCGAGGTACGACTCCCAGAGATTTCCGACGACCTTGCCGCACGAGAAGCAGCGGACGGGAATGATCTGATGTCAGCTGAATGCGCAATAAGTATGGGCTGGTCGCAAATGTGAGGACAGCAAAGGCGCGAGCATCGGGACAACGTCGGGAAAGTCCAATGCCGGGCGCCACAGAGCCCTTGTACACGGTGCGTTCGTGTTCACGGCCAGAATATTTGATGGCACAATGTCCACTCACCATGCTTGTGGCCGAACGGAGTGGATGATAACAACAGCAACATCACAGGATCGAACTCTGATAACATTTCAGCGCCACGAGTCGGCGAATTTTAATCCCGTTGCCACCCAGCGATCTTCAATCGTCTTGCTCGGGCCACTGTCCTATCACTTCTCTCACTTCTCACATGCCCGTTCAATGCATGAAGGGAGACATAAATCCGCGTACAGGACGTCTGGGACGGATTCTGCAATTACCAAAGTCTGAAGTTGAACGTTTGTCAATGGGTTGAAGGGCGGCGTTGCATTGTGGCAGAGGCTCAGTGACTATTGTGTATGTACGGCGATGGGCAGCAGCCAGTCCTAGCAACAATTCAGAATCACCGAAGCACGTATTTCGTAAGCCTCGTGCTGCATGTCCAACAAACAACATCTCCGCGTCTCCGTCAGATTAGAAATAGCTCACAGGCGTGTCTCGGAGGTCGGTGACGACCTCGGACAACCCAGTGACAACGGAAGGTACGGATCGGAAGGGATTTGAGAACTTTGGAAGTTGGCTCCATCGAGTTTGATCTTGATCTTTGACATTTCACTACCAACATCACCACCATGGCTTTGAGGGCACTCTCAGCAGCCCGTGTCGCTCTACGGCCACATCAGAGATTGCGGGCATGCAGCTCGGTCCGACTGCGCTCCCTTACTACCTCCTCACCCCGGCTCCTCACCCCGCTGCTCCCATCCCTACCACGACATGACGCCGCCGCCGCCGCTCGTCAACCCCTCCCCTCCCACTTCCCCGTCTCCTCAGCTCCAAAGCCAAACGACGACGAAGTCAAGCACCTCTTTGACAGCGTTCTCCCTGCGCCGCAGTCGTCCGCGCCAACAGGACTTTTCACTTATGGCCCGCTGACACATCCCAAGTCCCTGCGCCCGCTAACGGAGCGAACTCTGGTCCACGTCCGCGCCGTCGTCGAGCGTATAGCTCGAGCACCCACTGCCGGACCAGCAGAACTGCGGCTCGTCGTGAAGAATCTCGACCGGCTCAGCGACCTCCTTTGCGGCGTAATCGACATGTGTGAACTGGTGCGCAACGCCCACCCAGAAAGCGGGTGGGTCGAGGAGGCAGACTGCGCGTACGACCGGTTATGCTCGTACATGAACGAGCTGAACACGCATCGAGGCCTCTTCGAAGCGCTGGTCGCTACCTTGGACGCGGAGCACAGCCCTCCCCTCTCCCACGCCGAACGCCAGGTTGCCTTGACGTTCCTACGCGACTTTGAGAAGTCCGGAATCGACCTCCCGCCAGACACGCGTGCGCGGTTCGTTGCTCTCAGCGACTCCTTACTGGGACTCGGGCGGAGTTTCCTCTCCTCGGCGAGCGCCGGACCATCGCCGGCTCAGCCCATCGAGTTTCCTGACGCCAAGAACCTCCTCACCGGGTTGCCGGCACACTTTATCGGCAGTCTGCCCCAGAAGAGGGGGACGGCGTATGTGACTCCTGGAAGCTGGGAGGCGCAGGTGATTGCGCGGTACGCGCAGGAGGGCGAGGCGCGCCGTCTGGCATATGTTGGCAACTCCCGCGCAGACCCGGACCGGGTCGGCGTGCTGGAGGAGATGCTGGCGCAGCGCGCCGAGCTAGCTGGTGTTTTGGGCAAGGGGAACTGGGCCGAAGTAGCGCTCGTGGACAAGATGGCCAAGACGCCGTCTAACGTTTGGGGCTTCCTCACTTCCCTGGCCGACCACCATCGCAAACAGGCTGCGGACGACGTCGGCGTCCTGCAACGCCTCAAGGCCGAAGCGTTGACTGGGAACGCCAACCCCGGAACTTTGCCTCCGCTATATGCGTGGGACAGAGATTACTTCTCGGAGCGGTATGTTCAAGGCCAAGCTCCGGCGAGTCTCGCCCCACTTGCACCCTACTTCTCAGTGGGGACAGTCATGCGCGGCCTCTCGCGCCTCTTCAGCAGGTTGTATGGGATCAGCTTCCGCCCTGCCCCTGTCGCGCCAGGTGAGGTGTGGCACCCATCCGTACGGCGGTTAGACGTCGTCGATGAAGCGGAGGGTACCATCGGAGTGATCTATTGCGACCTGTTCAGCCGGGAGGGCAAGCCGCCCAGCGCGGCTCACTACACTGTGCGCTGCAGTCGGCGGGTGGACGACGACGATCTGCGCGGCGACGGCCTCCCCGATGGCTGGGATGCCCAGTGGGGAGAAGGCATCGAGACACCCGGCGAGCTCGTGCCGGGTAAGGAGGGACGATATCAGCTCCCCATCGTCGTGCTCACCACCGACTTTGGCACACCCGAGGCGCACCGCCCCGCCCTGCTGGGGTGGCACGAGGTGGAGACGTTGTTCCACGAGATGGGACACGCCATGCATTGTGAGTTTGTCCTGACCCTACATAGCTGACAGCAGCGATGATCGGACGGACAGAGTACCACAACGTCAGCGGTACCCGGTGCGCAACAGACTTCGTCGAGCTCCCCTCGATCCTGATGGAGCACTTTGTCAAGGCGCACTCCGTCCTTGGCCTTTTTGCAGAGCACTGGGAGACTGGCAAGCCGCTGCCGCCCGCACTGTTCGACAACCACATGGCGCTGCAAAGCTCCCTCGCCGCCCTCGAGACGCACGGCCAGATCGTCATGGCGATGCTCGATCACAGGTACCACCGGCTGGCGCCGGGAGAGGCGGTCGACTCGACCGCTGTGTACACCGAGCTTCAGGACAGCGTTGGCGTAATTCCTGCTGTGGAGGGTACCGCTTGGCAGACCCAGTTTGGCCACCTGTACGGGTATGGCGCGACATACTACTCGTACCTCTTTGACCGGGCTATTGCTGGCAAAGTGTTCAGCACGCTCTTCGTGGACGACCCGCTGAGCCGAGAGGCTGGGGAGTCGTTCAAGAAGAGCCTGCTCATGTGGGGAGGCGGGCGTGATCCGTGGGAGATGGTGGGTGAAGTTGTGGGTGGAGAAGAAGGGGAGGCTGTTGCTCGCGGAGACGAGCGGGCGATGGAGCTGGTGGGTGGATGGCATATAAAATAGAGCATGTGTACATGTACGAATGTACCACTATCACCATTGCAGCGTAGCTGCATGGGGGCAACTGTTATCGGCGACGTACAATTGCCCATGCATGCAATGGGAGGGCGGTGGAGAGGGCACGACCGACGATGCATAAAAGCCACTGCGTCGACGGAGGCGCAATAGGAATGTGGCGGTGAGAATCATGAGAATCGTCATGCGTTGTGGAGAGAGATTGCATACCGGCCGCCACTATCGTCACTCACAATGGGCTCTGTACAACGGTCATCAAGCTGTAGCCGGTATCCGGGCACCCTTCCTCGCCATCACTTTGCTTCACAAACCTCCTCCTCCTCATCTCTTTCATTCTTTCATCTATCGTTTTTTCTCTCTTCAACATAAATCTTCCGTCTTCGAACCTCCTCACGCTCTCGTGGTCGCAAGACCCACTGCTCTGCCCACCGCTCATCCCAAGTTCAGCAGCCACCAAAGCTGCCCAAGCCTTCAGCGTGTGCATCGTCGTGGTCGGCGCCACCACTTATTTCCCTTCTTTCACGTGTCGTGCAAGCCCTTCCTCTGCCTACGATGACCATCGTCGCCCATTCCCCCGGGATATGGCTCGAGTACGACTGCTACCCACACATCGTTGAACGTGTCCTGGTCTTCGCCGACATACCCACTCTGCTAATCCTGCGCAACACATGCCGTCGTCTCCGTGTGAGAGCGGACAAGATCGTCTCTTCACACGTATCCCTCGTCTCCACCACTGCGTCTGCACCCGTGGACGAGTCCCTACGCCGCATCTACGGTGCCTGTGGTCCCATCCTCCGCCGCAATCGCACCGCCACGCGCGTGCTGGACGTGTACTGGGAGTCAGGCACGTTGCCCAGACTGAAGGCAACGATGAAGACGCTCCCCAACCTCCAACTCGTCCGCGTCCACGAACAGAACAAAATTAACGAGGTTTACGACGAGCACGCGTACTATGCGGACGACAACACTTTCCACCCCGACCTCGCCAAGAGCCACCCCAAGGCCCGCACCGTCCATTTCCACAAGCTCGCAGACTGCGCCAAGTCGGGTATCCTCGCCACCCCCATCGCCTACGGGGGCGGGGACGTCTTCGTCAACCTACGATATGATGGGACACACGGCTCGCTGGCCCAGTGCAAAGTCAACGGACTGGCGCGAACGGCCGCTTACGCGCGCTACTACTTCCTCCTTACGGGCGAGGTTGTGGGGGCGGCTCGCGTCAAGGTTGCCCGGGAGGTCCTCGAACCCCTCATAGCTGCTGTGCTCGAGCAAATCGCTGAGGGGTCCAAGGCGCAGTTCATCATTGTGCGCCGCAAAAAGCGAGGTTCGGAACGCAAGAGAAAGCAGGGCAAGGTGGTGGACGACCCGGAAACGGCGCATCCTTTTCACGCAGTCATCGCAGCGGAGCTGCGCAAAAGATACCAAAAGAACGGGATGGGGACGGTGGATCACATATGGGGGGCTGTTTGGGAGCAGGTGCATGTGATGACGCACGAAGAGCTCATGGCAGAGCTTGGGGAGGATATGTACGAGGCGATCAAGAAGGCCGGCTGGGACTGAGGGCCAGTGCTATCTTCGGACGAGGTGCACTCCGAGATGAGTAAAGAGTGAGCGACTTCGAGACATTCTGTAGCTGTAAGTATCTTTCTTTAATCGTTGTGTATGTTGATATGTCGATAGCACGCGTAGATATGCTGAGAGGATGTAGTTTTGGCGGTTAGATTGGGATGCAAAGACGACGCTTGGGCGGAAGCATTCTTGCAACACCAACGTGTGAACAATGCAGCCCGACACGCCAGAACTTGCTTTCTCACGGCGCAAGTCAAGGTCTGAGGTTGAATGTTGCCGTAGGTACTTTCGGACGAACTACTGCTGACCGAATCAACGGGCACCCAGCTACGAGCTAGGACCGCGGCTATTAGTCATGGTAAGCGACCAGACGGGCCTCGCCCCACGATACCGACTAGGCCCAAACCACATGACATCCCGGTGCCTACACAGTAGAGGCAAGATACCCATAAGCCGCGCGCTGAAACCCTTATCGTTGCCAGTTCCAGCCCCGTTGTCAGTTCCAGCCTCTCATTTCCCTGTATTTCTCATGAACAACAACGGCCGGTCGGCTTGGTTGCACATGTGGGGGCCTACCGACCATTGTTACAGATTAGGGTGCTGTTTAGCTCCCGGCTAGGCCGGACGGCAGTCGCAACGCATCGCTCAGCACACCGAAGCGGAGGTGCTTCGAGCGACGAGCCCATAGTCTGCGCGCACTGCTCGCTCGCTGCGGCGTCGGCGACAGCATCCGCCAGTTACTGGCTGCCCTCGAGACATGCGCCAAAAGTCACCCGCAGGAAGACTATAATCTCGAGGGATCGACGCCGACTGTGAAGCTTCACGGGAGCTGCAGTTGCTGATGCTGGGCAACTCATACATCCACAAGGTTCACTGCGCCCGATGGCATCCTCACTGAACGCCTAGGCCGCATTCTCGACCTGAAACACATTAGTCTGGCTTCAAGTGCTCGATGCTGAACGGGAACGTGCACGACGTGAACTGCGAAGGCCACCCACAGCTTTTGTTTTTCTGACTTACTGAAGGCGAGACGTCAGCCCGCTGCCTAATGGATACTGCAGCACACCAGACGCTATCCTGCCTACAACAGTGTACGAGTTGCTAGCTTGCTAGCCAGATCGCGATCAGGCTTGGAACCGGGACCTTGATTGCCAACAGGTCTGGCAAGCTTATTTCTACGGTCCAAAGGCCTCAGCCCCGTCATCTGTGTCTGGCATGAAGAAGCTCCAACAAAGCGGCACAACGAGGCTCCGCACGTAGCCAAAGAGACCTCCGTAGCCAGCGGATCCGGAGACGTGATCGACCGCCCACGAGAAAAGGGGACAATGTTCGGCAGTACCAACTCGCACTAGTCCACCGAACAGACTCCAGCAATTCCTACTCTCGAAACTAATGCACGAAGATCAGCCGCAGGCAACCGTGGATCGTGTGTATGGTTGCCGAGTTCCCATTATCGGGACGCATGATGCCGGCAACAACAACGTCAGACATTCGTGTCTAGCCACCGGGATTGGCGGCATTAAACTCTGTACTGGTACGTCCATGCCTGCCTTTGTAATGTACGGGCCTCACCGGGGTAGTTATCGACAATCTCAGCCCAGCCTCCATCAAGGTAGTTGCCTACTCCAGCCATTTTCCAAACGTTACATGGAGTGGTGCCTGGGGATAAGGTGAGCTACTGTGGTGACGACAACCTTCCGACCTCCCCGGACTGCTATTTCAATCTTGTTCCTGTTGGACAGTACATTACACCCCAAGGGACTGACATGCCATTCTCAGGGTAATGTGCAGGTAGGTACTGGTGCTGGTATCAACGGCATCCCGAGGGCCACTCAAGCGTAAGAGTACGCCCAGTACTATCATGTGAAATTGCCGAACCCGACAAATACAGCTGTGCGAACAAAGGGTGAGTACCTACGCACACCCTGTGCCTCGCATAATGTATGCTGGGTCGTGCTGGTGGAGATACCGGTCCATGGATCGGAGCCTTAGGTGGCCGAATGAATGGCTTGAGGCGGTTACCGTTGCGCCTTCTACGGATTACGCTCACTCACGATCGCTCAGCGTTGTCTAACTGCATCTACTCAGCACAGCTTTCTGCCTCTCTGATCCTCTGCCTGCCGCAGATGCGGTTGGTTCGACGCGGGTTGCCGACAGCACGCGGTCACACGTACAGCCACGAGGGGAAGGTTACCTCGCAACGGCGCGTGAAGACATGCCCTACGCTTCCTGAGCCCAGGCGCTGAAGAGCATGGCCTAAGTTTTATCGGTATGTAGGTCGGTCGCGTCCACGACGTTGACGACGCGCCATTAAACCCACAGAGCAACGGCACCCATGATGTTGGCGACGTCTACCCCAGAAATGTCTATATAAACGGTCCATCTTGCAACTCTCAACTCGTCAGACAACAACTCCCAACTCGTCCAACTCTACTTGTACTCAAATTCAAACGCACCCACTTGCTCTTCGCTTGCTCCTTTTCAACTACTCGTAAGTCCACATTGTCCAGTCAACGATCAGCAACACTGACAGCAAGGCAAACAAAGACACAATGCAGTTCAAGACCTTTGCCCTCTTCTCCCTTCTCGGCCTCGCTGCGGCAGCTCCGGCCGCTGAGAAGCGTCAAACCGTGGCCACTCGCTGTACCGAGGACAACCTTCAGGGCATGGACCTCAGCGATCTCCCTTGGATTATTCAAAAGTTCTGTGATGAGGACAAGAACGGCCAGTTCCCCACTGTCTCGACCAAGATGCCGATTGGTCGCACCGGCGCTTTCATCCAGCTTCATGACAGCCAGGGCGGCTCCCACCAGCGCTGCGCTACTGCCTTTACCTGGGTGTACGAGAACTGCGTTGTCAATGGGAAGGGCGGCGAGTACCTACACAACGCCATTGAGTACCGGATCGGCAAGAACTAAGGATGTAGTGGTTACAGGGTTCATAGAAGCAACAGGACAATCAGTACATCAGCATGTACATGTATAGTATCTTCACATCTCCGCTCGCAAGCATTACTAATTCTACTGATGTCGGATTCATCGAACTATAGAGAAGGAGAGAAAAGCCTCGCACACTGCTGACACTGTGTGTTTGTGGCGGAATCAAACCCTCGCACTGATCCTCTCCCATACCCCAGATTGGTCTCCTTGAGTCCATGCGAGCATGCAATCCCACTTCTGCGTTTGCCTTTCACCTACTCAATTCTACAGCTCCTACGTTGACAAAGGCCATGGGGCTCAGACCTTCGCCATTCTCCAACTCCTCCGACGTGAACCCTCTCTAGCTCATGTGGTCGACGTCAAGTACCAGACCGACGAGGTGTGGTGTATTGTCCGCGAGGCAAAGGGCCTTCTTAAGCACACTCCTAACGTACGACTGGTACGTGTGTTTAACCAGCCGAGCACCCCCTTGTATAACGACCCTTTTTCCAAACTCGAGGAACAGGGAAACCGGGAAACGGTGCATTCCGTTGACATCTCCCGGCGCACAGTGCGAAAGCTCATGGCGACGAACTGCGGACTCCTGTTGATCGCCACGCCTTATGGGAAGAAAGAGCGAAGTGTTTACATCAACATGCGGTCCCCGGAAGTGTTGAGCTTGTGGAGGAGAACAGGGGCGAGTGCCGAATCAAGAGCAGTGAGGGCGACAGCACGACCAGCAACAGTTCAGCAGCTTGCTCAGATCCCCATCCCCTACCCTGAATTGGCTTTCTAGCTTTGGAGCCGTCTATCTTTGACGTCTACAGGGGACCTAACGGCCCCACTTACTACCTCTTCATGACCGGGGTTACAGCCCACGTCAAACCGTTGCTTGAGGATGCGTGGCGCGCGTGTCTAACACGTATTATATCCGAAATTGCTTTCCGGTGGTACCAGGGCTCCGAGACAAACGTGGGTGTTTGTTAGCGACGACAAATGGGGCAGCGAACGTGTCCAACCCCAAAATACAACTGCGCCTATGCTGCTGGTCGCAGAGCTTGCTCGATGTCGGTTGACGCATGAATGGGAGTCTCGGGACAATTCCACCCCTGGGGATTTCGAGAAAAGCAATATTGTGCAATTCATAACGTTTCGGGAATTGCGAGAAATGCTGGGAAGTGAGAAGTATCGCCTGGTCACGGAGCCGTAGGGGGCAACGATAGCGACATGGTTTTGTAATGAGATACAATTATGCATTGTCATATAAATACAAAGCAAATCATAATGACATACATATTGACCATTGAAGTTAACGCAGATGCCGGCCCTTAACGGTGACGAGCTCCTCCACTGGTGGCGCAGGTACACCTAACCTTCTCAACACCTCCAATGTCCAGAAGAAAAGCTGATGCCGCCTGGTATGCTTCCCTCTCAGCAAGAGATTTAGTGGCGGCTATCGCTTGCCCCATCACCTTCCCATGAACAAGCACTGGGTGCCTTAGCAATTGACGATGGTCCACAACCTCCAAACCGACTCACCAGTCACTTTGTGTCCGCCGTCGACACGCTCAGACTCCATCTTCATGTCCTGACACCCCTTGCGGTCAAGTGCTTCCACAAACACATTTCGGGGATGCGTGGTATGACGCGCAGGTAGCGCAGCATAGCGTTGAAGAAAGGGAAGGACATGCGTGTCGTACGCGAGCTTGGCTAGCAGGACATCAAAGTCCGAATCGTCGAGAATTGCGCCGAATACCGCTTCAATGACATCGCTGAGATTCTTCTCGATTTCCACTCCTTGCCAGTACTCGCGCGCGTTATCAACGTCGGCGGCAGCCTTTCGCGCGCGTAGACGTTCTGCACGCTTGGCCGTGCGCGCAGGATGTGGATCATTTGTGGTTTGTTCCAAAATGCCTGAGGAGACGGCTAGCGCCATGAACAGGCCCTGAGCTGTCAGCGATGCATGCAATACATCTCGGTAAGTGGCATAGTATTCAACAGTCGTTGCTGTCGGAGTGGACGACTCACGTTGGAAACTCGGCTTCGCCGTGCGTTTGCCAGTGGCGCGAGATCGATTGCGGGATACTCGTCCCACAGTTGCACCAGCGTCACTGGCCGTCAGTCTAATAACAAGAAAGGACCGCACGGAAGTTCAACAGAGCGTCCCCGAGAAACTCGTAACGGTTGAACACGGTCCTTGCGCTCCCTCCTCGCATGGTCTGCTAGTTAGCTTCGCGATGATGATGATGGCAGTGTGGCACCCCAATAAGTTCAACTTACAAGCGCGATCCTCCCCTTGGCAGGTTCCTTGAAGGCGTAGCCGAAGACCGTGAGAGGCTCACTCGAGAGCTCGGCGGTAAGGCTCCGAGGAAGGTCCAGTCCGCAGAAATCCACCCAATTCTTAGTATTAACAGAGGGAATGTGCAGCGCATGCATCGCCTCAAAGGCGAGTGGCAAACCTTCCGCTACGTCCACAACGTCGTGGTCTTGCACGGCGGAGAAGTAGGCTGCGGCAATCAGAGCCTCGACTACATCGGCTGGTATCTGAGCAGGTCAGACCGAAACTGTTACGCCGTTTCATTATTCACCTTAGGGCCCAAGTTTTGCGTTGTCGGTGCGTTGATTGTTGAACCCTCTAAGCCTGCTCTCCTCCACCCGTAGGGAATCCAATTATTTTGTGTGCGATGCACGCTGCGAATGTACTTCAGAATAGCGGACCTGTCGGCACATTTTCGCAGCTCGTCGTTACCCTGAATCCTATGAAGTTCCCTCGTCAAACAGCCCTCATCCGGTAGCTTCGTGGGGTCGGGCACGGTAGTGTAAAGAGAGACGGTCTGAGCAAACTTGAGGATGCCATCGCCGATCAGCTCCAGGCACTCGTAATCCCCACGAACGCGGCCGCGACTGGAGTTCGCCAATGCGCCCGGCGGTGTAATAGCCCACTGTGCAAGTCTGGGCGTCAGGCTGCCCTTGAAGATCGCTTGGGACATCTCGATGGCGATCAACTGTGAGTCGAGCATCGCCATGATGCTAGGGAGAGCGGAGGCCGTTCGGAGCGTGGCTGCGCTGACGGGGTGCAGATTTAGCATTTCAGGAATGACAATCCTAGTCGTGGCCCTATCGGAAAGACCTGCGACGATTCCCCCCGTCCTTACTGAGCGGTCAAGCTCCACCTCCAGCAGTGGCTGTTTCCAATCGGTGACTTGCGAGGTGTATCCAATTTCCTTCCTTTCTCCTTTAAACAAGACGCCATACTGGGAGCCGTCGGGCCGCGTAGACGATGGAGTCAGATCAGACCTGACTCGACGGAAAAGCCACCTGGGTCTCGTGACAGAGCGTGCAATTATGCGGCCGTCCAGTTGTTGCCCCAGGTCAGCTGGGTTTTGGAATTGGAGAGGCTGGAAAGGCTGGTTGCATGCATCTTTGATCTCCCCCCACCTGACATGGTCGCGGGATAGAGAGCCTTCTGCCGAGATGTTCAAGGTTCTCTTTAGAGGAAGGAAGACGTATTTGGCGTCGTGAAGGTTTCCCTCGAGCTCCTTGAGTACAGCTGACTGTAGGAGGACAGTCGTAAACTTCATTGCACGCTCAAGGTCCTTCTGGCGAAATTCGAAGAAGTAGGACCGCGAGAGCTTGGCGACCGCATGAACATTACCCGCCGAGATATCAAACTCGGCCCCGTCAAAGGGGAGAGGTGCCGAGGTCAGTAGCAGGAGAGGACGGCATTTCATGCGTCCGGACGCTTCGCCAAAGGCAATTTGAATGACGCTCCCATAAGCAGTGTCGTCCGAATCGCCCTTCAGCTGCGGGAGCTGGTGCCACCAATCCGGGATGGGGATGTACGGTGCAGAGAAAGTAGACGACTTAGGGACATGCTTGGAAGGTGGCGTCGCCGATGCCTCAGGTACCGGGTCGCCGACTGCGGCGGCCTTCTTCTTTTTCCTCGCAGGATGGGCCGGTGTGAAAGAAAGATCAGAATCAATCTCGCCAAATGACACGAGCTTGCACGCGGCGTCGTATGCCACATTGGCTTTAGCGAGAAACTTTGTGCTCGTTGGGGCTGCCAGCCGCACCGCGCGCACAGGGGCGTTAAACGGCAGGGTGACTGTCGCTGTCCACTCTTCATTTGCTCCCTGTGGTGTGAGCCGTTGAATGTCATACTTGACGTTGTGAACGGCGAGGTTGTTCCGCAATGATCCGCAGTATTGCTGTAGTATGGACGTCGCGTTCTCGAGCGTGAGGCCGTCAGGCACAGGTCGATTGCTGATGGCAGGCCAAACGAGGTCACTCTTCTTGTCCTCGTACGTCGTGATGTGGGACGTGACGGGGGATTGACACTTGCTCTGCTTGCCGGTGCGTCCCTGCGAACTCTCTTCACGCTTACGCTTGGTTGGGCGCCGGAGCGAGTTTAGATGTTGCATCTCGCGGTCGGCTCTGCTGCTGTTGGATCAGTAGTTGTCGCTGCGATAAGCGGCATGACGAGTGCCTGCGCCGGCGCTTCCGAAAGAAGCCTTTGTGCGGCCTTAGTGGAAGCCTTAGAGCAGCAATGCCAGCATTGCCCACGGTGGTATAAAGCGCAAACACTCACCTCCCTGACGCAACGAGCATGCTCTCCCCGACCGGCACCGCAGTAAGGTTCGTCCTGACGTCCCCTAGACCAGCTTTGTTTCCGGCGCGATGTCGGGCAGGATTTCCAGATAGGTCACCAAACCACTTTTATAAAGCGACTGCGGCTGCCCATTAGAACTTCGTAGTGTAGGGTAGAGCTGTCAAGCACTGGATGTTGTGAATAGCAAGACGAAGACGCCAGCCCGAGATGTTGTGGCTTCTCGTGTTGTATTTCCGATGTTAATCCAGTGTGGAGGTTGATGGAGATCAAACAGATCTCCGTGTCAAAAGGCCTCTCGTAATCTGTCAGGGGAATGATTACGTATTTCGTTCCGTCCCACACTTGTGCCCAGAAACGATGGTTGGCGAAGGAAGGCCGATGTTATTGCTGATGCACTCTCATCCCCCTTCTTCCATTACTCGCTCGCATGCAATCTAGTGCAGGGGCAGAGCATCCAACAATACCCAGACGCCCAGAGAGAGCAAGCTGTGCAAAAGGAGCTGAAGGAATTGCTTCAAGGTCTTCGTGGTCGCTGTGAACGCCATTGGCCATTGAAATGTGTACACCTCAGTCCCAAAGGTCAAAGCGGTCAGCATAATGCCCACTGAGGTCAACTTCGTCCGCAGCTACAATGCAGGTACAATGACGGAAGGCGGGCAAAGTGTTGACCCGATTCCAGATCTTGAAAGGAACCGTTTAGCTTGGTTCATGTCCTCGTCACAACTCACCTGACGAAGTCGCAATTCCCAGATCACAATGACTGACCGGTCACCCGGCGTTGAGGACGCCACACTCAAGCCTCTGTGGGAAGCATGGCGTTATTTGTTCACTTTATGTATATTAAGATTACCTTCCCGGTCTTTAGAAGTGTATGCAACAAACAACTAGTGGCATTGAGAGGGCTATAGGGTGACGCGACGCTGTCTCAAAGGATGCAGCAACAGAACGTTCAGAGGGCTTGTGGAATGGGTAAGTCGACCCTCGCACCTAGAGAACAGCAAAGGCGCCAAGGAGGGCAAAGCCGACGGCACCAGCGCCATAGCCATCAACGTAGGCCTTGCCACTGGCGGAAGGAGTGGCCGACTTGGAAGGGGAAACGGAGCTGGAAGCTGGCTTGGACGAAGAAGCAGCAGCCGAGGCCGAGGAAGCGGGCTTGCTCGCGACCGGGGCGGGGGCGCTCGTCACGACAGCAGAAGCGCTGGTAACGGCCGACGAGGCAGCGACCGAGGAAGCGCCGGTTTCGGCGGCATCGCCAGCGGCGGTGTCGGAGCTTGGTATTAGCAAAGGCGATCGGGGAAGAATTGGGGGTGGTGCTTACACGTCGGCAGTCGCACCGTCGGCGGAGTCAGCGCCGGTAGGGTCGGCGGCAGAGTCGGCGGCAGAGTCGGTGGGGTCTTCTGTGGCGGCGGCGTCGGTAGCGCCCGTGTCGTCGGTGGTAGTGTCCTGGGCGTAGGCAACGGCGACTATTGGTTAGCGTAGGGAGCCAGAGGAGAGGGGAGAGTAAAGGGAGTGTTGATGTGGGCTCACCGAGGGAAGCGAGGAGGAGAGTAGCGCGCATTTTGCTTGTTATTGATTGATGGGTAGAGAGGAAAAAGTTGGAGGGAGTGAGTAAAGGCAAGGGAGTGACGAGTAGAGAGACGTTGAGAGAGAAAGAGTGAGATGGAGAGATATATAAATAAGAATGAAAGGAAAAGCAGAAAGGGGAGGGGGTGAGCTTGTATTACCGCTACTGTTTTCGTTTGCCGTGCTTGCGAAGGGGCTGGGCGTGCTGGGTGAAGAGCGTGGGAGTCACAGTGGGAAGGAGTGGGTGTGTTGGGTGTGTTATCTGTACTACAGTACTACTGGGCCACTCCTCCTACTGAGCCTACCGGGCTACCGGGCTGACTGGGATCCGAGCGAGCATCGCTTCGTTGGCCCCGTGGCCCAGTTTGGCTCATTGACTGCGCGCCCGGCTGCGACGCGTCTCCCTTTGTCGCGCCTTTGGTCGTGGGTCGCGCCTCGTCGCGACCTTGTCCAACCGAACCCTACCCATTCTGTTGTTTCTTGTCGCGCCTTTTTGGCGTTGAGCAGCGTACAACGGCGTGAACAGCGTCGCGGGCGTCGAGTAAAGGGGCCAAAGCGAGTTAAAGCGGGTTAAGGCAGTTGGTATGTGGCGTCCTTTGGGCGTTCTTGGCGGCCCAGTCCCCCTTACCCTCGCTTCTAAACATAGACTCTGTGCACCTCAGGTTCGTCGTTTGCTACCGCCAAGGTTATGTTACTACCACTGCCGTACTGCAGAAATACAAAATGCTGTGCGTACTTGGGGCGGGGGAGTGTAGGGGTAAGGGGCGAGGGGGACGCCAACGACTGATGAGCGGGCGGGACATGCGGGACATTGGATGGAGGAGGACACTGACTGCGGAGAGGAGCACTGACTTGGGGGGGCACTGCCTGAGCACTGACTGGGCACTGTCCCTCGTCGTCGCGTCGTCGCGCCGTCTCGCCGTCTTGCCGTCGGATTGTCGAAAAGGCACTCTGGAACCATTGGCATGCTTACTCGCATCCGCACATCTGCGCGTCCAATTCATCTTCGATCCCTGGAACAGAACCTGGAGGCACCCCCATTCCTCCCATTCCTGCCATTCCTGCTTACCCCAGAGTTGGGGGCCTTGGGGGGCGATGACGGGCGATGAGGCAATGGCGATGAGGCAATGGGCACTGCCTGCATTCGATCTCCAAGGCCGGGACCGGCCTTAGCACCATTGCGGGGTCGGTAGCGAGCCGATGCTCCCGCGAGGGTTTGCACCCGCTTCAGTCGTAAGCATCAACGTGTTCTCCTCAACTACTCTCAACCTTAGTTCCACTCAGTTGTCACACAGTCAATATTCACAAACCGCATTCAATTGACAGGTGGCGCACCAAGCACGTAGCCAGTGTGCGCACTTTATCATATGTGAGAGACATGGTGAGATCGTGCACCTTAATCCGGTGTCAATCCCCGCGCCCTCTTCCGTTGGACAAGTCACTATGTGCTGCGCAGAAGATTGGATGCAAGTGGGATTACCAACAGTACGGCCGTGTGACCGGCGAACGGGTCACCACCGGCTGCCTACCCATGTACCGTGTCAGAATTCACGGCGCGATGGTGTATCAGCCACACACTTCTTTTGGCTTACCGCGAACATGCCATGCACGTGCCACACCTGATACATAATCGAACACTCCGTGTGTTCGGTATCTGAGGAGTAAGGTAAAGAATGCGTGGGCGGAACATCGAAGAAGCACATTGCTTGTGAGGTTGCACTTGGCACGGTGTGAGGCACGTTGCGACTCACGACGAGGTCGGCGATTCACTCTTGGCCCATGGCCAAAGCGCAAGACGAAACTACCGTGATCGGCACGAAAGGAGAGGGGGCCTCGTGACTCCAGATGGCAAGCAACACGCCCTTGTGTCTGGAGTCACTATGAAGCTGCGTATGCTGCTCGCATTGGCAACCATAGGTGCAGCACAGACAATTTACAGAGAAACTTGGAATTCGTCGCGTCGTGGCATCCAGGATTCAGTAATCATCACCTCTCACAGAGCACCAAAACCAATGCTGCTGACCGTTGTCAACTGACATCTACCAACAACGACGCACAGGTGGCTGTCTACAACTGCATCAAAGGAGTATTAGAACGTGTAAATGCTACGAGCGCAATCTATGAGCCGTAGATTTGAAGCGACTCTACGCGCGCAGCGCTTAGATAAAGGCCGCAAGAGCACCGACACCGGCGACAGCGAGGACAGCGGGGTTGATGGTGATCTGGTTCGCCCAAGACCCGGCGCTCGAAGTAGCGGCACCGCCTCCGGACTCAGTTGGGGAACCAGATTGCGAGGCAGACTCCGATCCGGTCTGCGATGCGCTCCCAGACTCGGACTGGGAACCAGACGACGAAGCCGTCTCGGAGGACTGCGATGCGGACTGCGAGCTGGACTCAGTAGCGCTGGAGGCGGCAGACTCGGCGCCCGAAGTGGCGGACGATGCGGCGCTCTCGGCGGCCGAGGTGGCGCTCGAAGCGGAACTGAGAGTCAGCTACAGGCAGCACTGAGAACACTCACGACTCAGCCTGGGCCATGACGCCGGCGGCGAGGAAGAGAGCAAGGAGGACCGAGCGGAGCATGATTAGATTTCTGGACGGTTTCGTTTGGAGTTACTGTCGTAGGAGTCTCTATACTGGGATAACAAGAAAGTCGGATGAGGTTCGCTTCTTATACGGTATGAGTCTACAGACTGCGCTGACCTTGCCTGGGGCAAGTCCTCAGCTAACGCTAGGTTGCTTCATTGCGCAGCCCGCGGAGGATAACATGCCCATGTTCGTGGTGTAGGATCGCCGAGCGCCGTTAAACAAGTCGGTAGAACACGACGCCGGCCGGAGGCTGAAAGGAGTGCTGGACCATCTGGCAGGCGAGGCAAGGTTAGGTGGGGAACATTGGCCGAGACCAGACAAGAAGCCTACCCCGTGAACGACGCAAGTGCTACGGCATACGCATGGTCTGAGGCCCCGTCTCCGCCGGTATGACGCGTTGTAGGAGAAGACACGTACTGCAAGAACGAGACGGCCACCCTCACATAGGAGAGGACGAACGGACTGTACTAATGAGGCTTGAATCACCATAGAAGATCATGGAAGAGGGCGACGTGGGGGCTGTCGTCCACTCTAATGTGATGTGGTCTGTTCCTGATGCCTTCGTGGTCTTGCGGCAGAGGCTCTGACGTCTTCTTTCAACATCGCCCTGCCTCCTTCCTCCTGCCCAGTCAACAGCCGCACGTTGAGACCATTACTGGCGTATTCTGGCCGAAGTCGTCGCAACGCGTCCAATAATTGCGGCAGAATCACTTCGGACGTCATCCGGAGCTGACGTCTGATGTGTACTCATGCAGATGACAATGATTGTGGATTAAACCGTACCTCTGGGGCCCCAGAAGGCCGAGCAACCAACAGCACCTTGTATCAACGTGATTGACTCTCTCCACTTTGCCCTATTGTGGTCAAGCAGGAGAATCGTGTGGGTGGAGGAAAACTAGCGACAGCTAGGCAGTCAGCTCTGTCTGCTGCTTACAACTGCTACTGTGGGGAGGTAGGAACCGGCGGCAGGATACGGCAAGGCACGGCTGCGTGCTGTGGTGAGAAATGGCTGCTCAACACATACATTGTTGTCGAAGGAGACGACGATGGACGCGCGGACGTATTGGGTTTATACGACGACAACGACGACGACGACGACGAGGTTGGCAACAATTCCACTTAGGCTGCACGCAACCAACCTAACTTGTTGACGCGGGTGCGATCTGGATTTGACAAACACATACGTCCCCCTGTAATTAAGAATAAGTCAGAGTGAGCGTCAGCAACGAATCCTCAGACCAACGCCTACCCCTGCAGCTACGTACAAAGCTTTATCACTATAATTGTCTACCCCAAGGGGAGAATGGGCCTCCACGATTTGCGGATCGCGGAAACCGCGTTCGACGGCAGTCAATCTTGCCAGTCAGCCTGGTCAGCAGAGGACAATAGGAGTTCGATTTACACCCGAAAATACTGATATTCCAGACCCTTAGGAGCTCCCGGGCGAAGGCTGTTTACTGGCGCAGATACAGTATGCATTCGCACAGACCAAGCGCCCATCTATTGTCCTTTGCTTCGTAGAATTGTTGGTGCGGAAACGGCGGTCCACTCTGCACTGCCAGCCTCACAATGTGGAGGTTCAAAGTGGAGGTTGCGGAGTTGCGGAAGTGGAGGCCGAGTGTGGAGGTCCACTGCATCTGTTGTGATGACATGGTTACCGACACGACATCCGCCCTTCTAGCTGACATCCGGTCCGGAGATAGGTACAATAAAACCAACGCGTGGATGAGGTTGCGGTCATACTCACTTGTAACTCACACTGGCTACAATAATGAAGGCAGCGCAAATCAAGAAGCTCGGCGAGTGAGCTATCCCTGGAAAACGGACTAGGCCTGATACCAGGAAGTACACGTTGTGCGATATCCCGAAGCCTGAACCGGGCAGGGGTCAACTGCTCATCCGCATCGGGGCGGCAGGATTCTGCCACACTGTAAGTCTTGATATGGGAGCTGAGTTGCGGTGGTCGCTGACCCCAGGACATGCTCACTGCGCGGGGGACTTTTGGCGACCGGTGCCCCATCACGGGCTCGCATGAGCCGGCGGGGACAGTCGAGGCGGTGGGAGAGGGTGTGGAAGGCTTCAAGGTTGGCGACCGCGTGATCAGCTTGAACAAGGCTAGCATGTGTGGTGAGTCTCGAATCTGCTCTCCTCTTGGGAGTCTGAAGCCATTCACCAATGCGGCTGCCTCGGAGACTGACACCAGGCGAGTGCTGGGACTGCCGTAAACTGGACGCAGCGTTCGTACACACCCACAAGGCAAGAATGGCTAGCTGACTGCAGATTCTGTCCTAACGGTAAACTTGCAGGGCTGCATACCGACGGCTGTTTTGCCGAGTACTTCCTCGCCTTGGCCGCCGTGACAGTCAAGATTCCCAACGACCTTTCCTTCGAGAAGGCTGCTCCCATGACCTGTGCCGGAATTACAATTTTTGAGGCGGTACGCAAAGCCGCAAGGGAGGGAGGTCTGGGCAAGGGCGGCGTGCTTGCCATCTCGGGACTCGGAGCCTTGGGCCACATCGGGGTGCAAATGGCCAAAGCGATGGTATGTTCTGCGATCTTGGGGATGTAATTGCTGATTGCGAGGGATACTTTGTAGTTGGCATCGACGCTCGACAGGGTCCGCTGGACCTGTGTGCATCGTTCCGTCTTGCTCCTGACGTGCTTATCGACGCAAGCAAGACGTCGGCGGAGGAAGCGCAGAAGAAGATTAATGAGGTGTGGAGGTCAGAGGGCCTTGGCGATGAACGTCCTCTCGGCGTCGACGCCATTGTTATGACAGCCGAGTCAGACGCGGCGATCGTCTATGGCTTCGACCTTGTCAGGCGGCACGGCACATACGTCCTCCTCTCGCAGCCAGATATTCTGCGCATCCCCTTCCACTACATCATCTTCAAAAACATCAAGCTAGTCGGGTCTTTACAAGGAAATCGAAAGGATCTGCAAGATGCGGTGGATCTTGTTGCGAAGGAAAAGATCGTGGTGCAGACTACACCGTGGAAACTTGAAGATGTCAATAAAGCTTGGGAGGCGACCGAGTCCCTGTCGCAGGTGGGTAAGAACGTCATTGTCATAGACCACTAGTGACGATGCACACTGAGTGCACGATGAACGATGACAAACGAAACATGAGCAACGCTGTGGTATCTCTCTAGATGACTCTGGTTCTCTTGTCAGAGACGTACATGAGCAACGCCTCAACACACTCCGCTAAAAGAGCACCTCAACACAACCGAGAGCCCTTCTCGTGTGTTGCCTCATGTATGTACAGTATGCGCTGTCAGATAGCACTCTCTGACATATCCTAAGTATAGCTCCAGCACTCCTTTGCACAATGATGGTACTCCATCGCAAAGCTCTAGCACTCCTTTGCATGACTCAACGCGCGCACGGAGTTCTCCTAGATATGTTTGTGGTTTCCACATTGTGCTCCTTCGCTGTTGCCTCGTTTGCAAATGCTCCTCATCGATCAGTCGCAATGGTGTCCCCCGTGGCCCCATCCATGGTTGTGTCCCCCGTAACCCCATCCATGGTTGTGTCCCATTGCCCAGGCCATGCCTCCCCCATAGTAAGGCATCCCATTGTACATGTTCCCATACGCGCCATACATGTACGGTGGGACGCCGGACGGAGCAGAGTACATAAACGGCGAGGCAGCATACAGGCCCTCTGCAATCAGCTTCGTCTCTTCCACTCTCCCAAGGACTCACGCATAGCAGGAGGCACCACCTGTGACTGCATCATTTCCGCAGTGGCGATCATCCGGGCATCCTGGTCCGACATTTCATACCCGCACCGCCGAAGCATGCGACGCTGAACACGTTTCGTCCTCCGGTCTAACCGAGATTCCGGCGAGAGGTAGTTCATGAAGCGCTGGCTCCGAGACAGCTCCTTTGAGGAGCCGGGGTTCTCATCGGGTCGAGCTCCCGGCTGGGGTGACGTTGCGCGACTCGGTTCCTCCTCCATCTCGCGTATCTGGGCCCCGACGTCCTGCGCGACCTTGGAATTCGGGTTCGCCGGGTGGTCCGGCGGCAGCTTGGCTGTGAACTCTGGGTCGTTGTAGGGATGGATCCAGGTCGACTTGCCGGTGGCTTCATCGACGTAGAAGTGGTATCCGGTTCTGTGATCAGCCGAAGTCCATGGACAGGCTTACTTTTGGTCAAACGCCCGTACCCAGCCTTTCGGGAGCGGCATGGTCTCATCGGCAGCGTCTAGTGCGTCCTTGTCAACCTTGTCAACATACTTGGGCGCGGAATCAGCCATGGCGTTAATTGAGATGGTGAGTAGTCTGGCGTAGTAGGAAGCTTTGAGCCAAGAGACCTGGGGTGGACAACAACAGTGATAAGCTTGTTAATGTACATCAGCATTTGAGGGTGTTTGGTATACTGTTGGTTCTAGTTCTAGTACAACACACCAATGCACGACGAAATTGACAACCCGTGACTCCCTTTCGCACCGCCTCACAGATGGCAATTGAGTTCACTTTTCCTCCAGAGCGGCAGTCGTGTAGAAGGTAGATACGCTTGGTGCCCGGAGGCAATTAGGTACCGGGAGCTGTGGGTGAAGGTATACGTATTGAGGAGCCGTGTAGTATGTGTTTTGAATTCCGAGCTTTGAAAGTCTAAGCATGCTGGAAAAGACGTGGGGTTTTGTTGACGTGAGAGCGTGTGTTTTAGTACGTCACAGGGGGTAGACCATATACATCGCCAAACGTCACGGGGCCAGATAGTCAGCTGCCATGCCGAAAGTTGAGCGCCTCTACGTCGTTGACGGTGGGGCGAGAATGAGCGGATTATCACTGCGTTGCCGACCTGGATCTGTGATGACATATGCACCTTAAACGTGACGTGTAGCACGGTTTTCTCTACAGTGAACTTGCGTAGCACCTCCCCAAGCTGCCGGAAGTCTCGGCCTCGACTTCGTAGTAAACGATGGACAAGAGGGACAGGAACAGCAAGGGTTGGAGCTGGAGTCGCTTTCCTTGGCTGGATTATTTGTGGACCTCGGAAATCGGAACAGAAGCAGTGCGTATGTTATGAGAAATTTTGTGTCTCGGACAGCGAGATGCAACTGACTGGGGCGAGACTGAGGAAACATGGACTGCGAAGGAATGATTCAAGGTGGCATTTCGGCAAGTAGCGGCAGAAGCTACTGCCATCCAGCCTGTACCCTCCTGCACATAACCATGGGACAATGCCTGAAAGCCACTGACGCCTCCGAAGGCAAAGGTAAAGAGAACGCTCGCCTCGCCATCTACGACATGACCTTTATCCAATGACAACATATCTGCTACAGAAGGTAGAAGCTTAATCTTACTCAGGGCGATCCATCTGGCTCCCAAGGTGTCGGCGTTGCGCGTGTCTAAGTAATAATCCAGCAGGACGTCGCGTGATGAACGGGGCAAAGGCCATCCCTAGTACATTTACCGCCCGCAGAGTGATAACGAGAGGAAATGTTAATATTTACCACAGACGGATAACAAGAGCAAAAGTTGAGAAGGACAGCTGTGTTTGGTGTCGGATATCCGGGCGGACAGCAGTGAACTCTCAATCAGAAACGAGCAGGGTTTGGGCGATGGCAGCTGAATTATCGTGTGCCTCAGCCACCAACAGAGACTGCCTTCTGGCTCGTGGGAGTGATTCCAACGATTGAAATCCATTCCACTTACCAGTATGCATACAGTATCTCATGAGCTTCTGACCGCTCCCCCATGGCCCGATGGTGGCGTTCCGGTTGTCATGGTGTGCTCGTACGCTTGAAGGTCTTCGGCACCAAGTAACCCTTGACGCACGTGGTGGTCGTATGAGAACTGGGATCTAGTGGCTGCGATTCCTCAGACACATGCTGCGACGCCACTCGCACTGCCGAGCGCAACAAAGCTTGACGGGCAGCAGTCTTGTGACTGCGAGCCCTCAGACACATGCTGCGACGCCACTGGCACGTCGAGCGCGGGGTAGTCCAAGTGCTTGTGCCACTGAGTTGACCTGTTTGGGGTGCCACGCCATGCCCCATCGTGTTCCTCCCAGCCAAGGGGCGCGTGCCGAGCTCGACTGGGGTATCGCCGTGTTGCAGTGGCCCCGCACGTCGCAGCGCCTCCAGTGGTACGATTACTTTGGTTACTACACCGATGGCATGTTCTTGGGGGAGGGCAGTCTATGTGGGACTGGATACCACGATTGTGCGCCTCTGACGAGCAGGTTACTTTCCTGGTGCTTGCGGCGGAGAGTCCGGTCATTTCTCAGCCCACGTTTGGCTGTCAGCGAACCACGTTTTCTCTCGCCTCTGAAACCTGGAATGCCTTCGCTTACTGTGTGGGTCGTTCCACGGCGTGTAAGCCGATGGGGAAGCAAGGGGCTTCTTGTAAATTTCTCTCCCAAGCGAAAAGTAGATACAGATGTCCATTGATGCTTGACGGGGAAGTGGGTTTGACAAATACTCGATTCGAATGGAAGCAGAGGTTCGGATACACCGGAGTTGTCGCTTTTATAATGGCCAGGCGTTCGAGGAGTTCCGTTAGCGAAGATAAGATAAGTTCGCTCGCGTAGCTGGCAAGGAGCTCGTTTGGATGTTAGCTTCATTCACTCAAGGAGTTGTGGGTACTGGCACCGGTCTGCGTCACTAATGCGCCTCACTGGTCTGTCGATCACGAGCGTGAGTCACCATTGTCGCTTGCGTGGTATCCTGATTGCTTCCGACCCACGTGTGTGGAACGAAGGTCTTGTCCACCTCGTCGCCGCCTAATGCCGTTCAGAGAAGATCCTTTTTGATCGATCGAGCTCTCGGATCCGTGACGCCAGGACTTTAGAGAATTTGTCCTTTATCCGGTCCTCGTTAATCGACGGAAACGAGTGCCTTGCACAACGAGGCATTCCCCCGTCTCATGCCCCGGCCCAGGCACTGCGTTCTCAGAATTGGGAGGGCATGGTTAGCATGGTGAGTTTGGTAGGATACCAGTCCATGCCGACGGATAACCCGCATACCATGACATTGACGATTGGTATGGATGGTGCTTTGGGGATTGATTGAGGACAGACGGCCGAGAGTGGGGTCCAGTTTAAGTACACTCATTCACATCGTGGCGCGCACTAAGATGACCTAAAGCGCTCAAGGTTGAGCGGAACTGTCGAGCACGTGAATATGTGACACAGGGTTGCCTCTAGGAGCTAGTGCGAGGTGTTCCACGTCAAAACCCGCTTCATGTGAAAGTAATGATGCATGCAAGTGGGGCATGTGGAGCGCTAGTGGGCACCATATTCACGCACCACCAAACCACCAAGAGTTTGTTACCTAAAGTGTCAAATGTCCTGGCTGACATGCCTGCCAAAAGCACCTCGGTCTCGCCCATGGCCGAATGCCAGCCCTCTCTGCGGTTGCCATTGCCACCAGGCCACCAGGCCACCTCGCACCTACCGCGTGTTCCGGATCCGGCTGCGTCTCCATGTCCACTGCATTGTGGTACGATTAGGGATGTACATCATCCCATGTCGCACCTCTTCGGTTTCGTCCTGCTTTCTTCGGTCCAGGCGAGGCTGACGGTTGGAGAGTGGGCATGGACGCAGTCAACATATGAAACTGCCGTTACCGGTCCAGACGGCTCACCGCCGTACGCCACCTGAGCCTGCCATAGCTTTCGGGTGCGCAACAGAAGTGGGTTGCTACGTGGCCCTGGCGGGAAGGAGAGCAAAAAAATCAACCAGCTCCAAAATCACATCTTGTTCTTAGGGTATGAATTGTACTGGGATTTACGAGTATTCCTGAACGACTGTAACGTTCTTTACAGTCGACGGTTTTGGCTTGGAGAGCATGAGCGATGTGTACATGTTCCAATTGTGCGTGGGTCTGATCGGAGTTTACTGAGACTGTAGGAACAGCGTAATAGGCGACTGCCAGCGTCAAGGATGTAGGATGGGGCTTGATGTGGGGTGGGCCTGTGCCTGGCATCCATGGTTTCGCAGCGCGAAACGTAGGTGGCGCGGGATAGTAAGGGCAGAACAGCGGCGTTTGCAAAGGGTTTAGGCAGGAGGTGTCGCAGATGTCGCAGATGGTGCTCGGCAAGCTCGCGGCGACTGGGGTAAGGATGCAGGGGTCGGAAGGCATTGCCGCTGCCATCAGAATGAATTTTGTCCATTTTTACGGATCGTAGTTTCCTTTCTCGGCGCATAGTTTGGGTAAATGACGACGCCATGCCATCATCGGTTGCATTAATGGGCTCAAATCTCCGTCTAAACTTCCCACTCGCGCCGGTGTAATGCATACCACGGCGTCGACCGCTGCATCATGTGTTCCAGCGACCCCCACCCAGGCACCACCACTCCAGGGCAAAGTCACTCGAGTCACCAGGCATTCTGTTCCTCATCGCCCCCAGGCATTCTGTTCCTCATCCCCCCCCCTCCTGCCGCCCTTGCGTCCTCGCACTCTGACTTGTGCCATGGCAACCCGCACTTGCTTCCTCAACCCAGTTCCTGTGCAGTCCCCATGTGGTCACCCACCCAAGACAGGTCGGGCGATCCAGCTCCGTGCTCACCTCAGCTTCACTTCTCCTGTGATCCAGCGATCGTCCTCGTGGCCAATTCTCCTTGACGCTTCGTGCGCAGCAGGCAATCATGCAACCTCATGCCGCCAAGTTTAGTAGGTAGGCGCTGATATCATCACGCTCGTTTGACTCGGGTACATGAGGCATGCTCGACACCCTATTGCTCAGAAGCTCAGACATATGGATAAGAATGCAGAAAGTTGTTCTTAGCCATTGCTATGATTTTCTTCTACATTGTACGCTCTCTCACAACTAAAACACGAAAGTGCCAAGTGGTGTTTGGCGCACAGACCGACGACGGCCAGACCGCGGCAGAAGCAAGCGAGCTCGCGGATCGAGAGAAATCGTCCCAGGAATTCCCACCGGTGTTCGGACCGAGGCGAGGTTGGTTTTTGTTTTGATCGACGAGCGGCAACGGCAACAGACTGCGGCTCAAGCACGCACCCTTGCACGATCTTTGGCGGCCATACAGCGGTTCGGTTGGCTGTCCTGGTCCCTGGCCATTTTCCACTGGATCGAGTAGCCCCATCCAGTGGGAGTTCACTGTCCCGCAGCCGGCATCCAAGCCTCATCGTCATAGGTGCAACCCAGGTGTTAGGTGTGTTCCGGCAAAGAGCAAGCAAGCTGCAACATCAGTACAGTTTGACCGCCGAACTCTCCAGCCCCTGTCCTGTCCCGGGTCTACCTTGTGTCTCGTCTTTTGGTTCATCTCAAACACACTGCCTTGCTCACATTACTTGGGCCGTTGCCGTGACTATCATTAGCTAGGCAGCAAGTGTAACGCCAAGCTTGACCAACCCTCACTCCTGCAACTCTCCCTCTCAGCAGTTCAGGCAGTCCTACTCTCGAGCCCCTGGGTTACGGCGCATTGCCCTACGCCGCATTGCCCCTCTTGCTTCGCCAAGCCGTCACAGCTACAAGAGATCAAGCGTTGGCACGCACTTGTGTACCTTAGCTCTCCTCAATAGTCGAATCTGGCAAGACCGGAGGCACACCTTCACCTCCAGTGCCCCGAAGCAGCTGTCTGTCACGCAACAATTAATTCTCTCCACAGCGACGACTACACCACACCTCACCACACCTCACCACCCTACACCAAACCACACCACACCACTCCTACTCCTACTCCACTCCAACTTTGCTCCTCGACATTACACACCCACTCGCACTCACTACTGGAACACACGTCCTTGTCGTTTGAAACGGCTTGGTTGACTCCATCACTAGCCTCGGTCGCGGTTGATTTGTTCAGTGACATCAGCTAGTACGATTCAGCCGGCCCTAATGGTGTAAGGAGGTCTATCTTCACAGGTCTGTCTTCACACGGCCCCAAGATCGACATCCGTCACCGACACCCACGACCCACGCTACTGCAACGGTCCACAGCACCATCCCGGCACTGCATTGCAGAAAGCTCTGTTTTTACATTTGTTCCTTTTCTCGCCACGACACGGGCGCACGCATCCTTCAGAATCTGTGGCGCTTCTCTCCGGCCCCTTTCCCGTGGTTTCGACACACATCGCAATCGGTTTACTTTGGGACCCAGCTCGTTCTTCTTTTCCACATCGCTCGTCCCTCTTACTTTCGCATCGCAAACTTGGCATACTCGAGACGACGTCTAGCCTGCTGAAAAAGTGGTCGAGGTCAATTGTGTACCCGAGACCGCCATCATTGAATTCATTTTTTGGTAGACTCTTGGTGCGGCAGTAGTAACCAGCCTTCTTTGTACCTCACCCAACCCCCACCAAACAACGACCATAACCCAACCCACACGCCCACTTTCAACACTAGCCAGCGTTGGTTTCCACTCAGTTCTGTTGCAAGCTGTAAGCCTTCTATTCCATCTCAACATCGAGTCCGTGCTCACGCCACCGTACTGTGATTGTCAACTACACTCGAATCATCGACGATCGTAAACACAACTCCCCTCTCCATCACCTCTCACACACCCACAGTAAGCTCGGCGCGTGAGACCCACCGGTCCGTCGTGGACACTGGTCGACACCGCCATGGCCATCACACACATGGCACTCGCAGAGGCATTGAACGACCCCACACTGTCTCATGTGGACTCCCGAAATCCCCATCTCACCTCAACACTAGGTCTCTCACTATCATCCCCACTGCACGGCCTTACGCCATGTTCGAGCCGCAGCTCGAGTATGAGCGATGTGCGCTCTTTCCACACCGCAAAGGTCAACGTCGAAGACGCAGCGTCGCCCGGCAGGCAACGACCGTCACCGATCAGCATCCCAGTCGCCACTGAAGGCGCCCCTCTATTCTCCTCGTACCCACTCAGCGGAGGTGCCCGGGTATCCGGGCATGGTCCTCATCCAGCAACGCCCGAGGCCCATGCGGCCACACAATCGACGTCAACATCAAATATTGTCTCACCGTCAACGTCCCGTCGTCTGGGGACATCGAAACGTGTGTCTTGGGAGGGCGGTGCCATTAACAACTCTGCGGCGTTCAGCAGCCCCATCGGCTCGCCGCAGCCCGGTACGTCAGTGTCGCGACGTCGATCGCTGTCCACACTGGGCCTGGTCAAACGTGCAATAAGCAAGGCAGACCCATCCTCTTCGCCACCCCACGTTGACAACAAACGTCGAGCATCGCTGGGCTCTGGCGACTATGAGCCGACTCACTGGCGGGACATGGCCACTGTTGCACAACTTGACAACCTCCCCTACGGATTCGGTCCTGGTGACTGCCAGCTATCCAAAACAATTCCTGTATCCGAGCTCGATCTTCCATCGATCCCAATTGATTCCGACCATCCCGTCGATCTTCTGGGGCTGGCTGACCTCACCATCTCAAAGGACAACGTGCCCAAACGCACCACTTCGCTGGGCAAGCACCTCCTACTCGACAAGGATGTCCCACCGCGCACTAGCTCACTTCTCTACGACCCCAATACGATGGACAACGCCTCGGTGGTTTCCGTCTCGGATCCGTCGTACACCTCGCCGTCGCTGATGACCAACTCCTTGCCGTCCACCAAGACATCGCTTTCGCGCAGCGTTCGAAACGGCAAAGAGGGCGACGAGGCCAAGCGTGTCGAGCTCGCACAGGTTGCCCAGGCTCTTCTCGACAAGCGACGCATGATTCTGTTGGAGATCGTCGAGACCGAAGTCACCTATGTCAACCAGCTAAGGACCCTCGTGCAGGTTTATCTCCCAGAACTTGCCCTCGTTCCGAGCGTTTCGGACAGGATCCACAGATACATCGCGCGCAACGCTGTTGACCTGCTCGAGTTCCATGTTCAGCTTGCAGCCCACATGGGGGACATTCTGAAGTACAACGGGCTTGGTTACGACAGTTGTGGGGTGGACACGATCAACACTGTCACCAAAGCTCTCGCCAATCTCTTCGTCAGAGAGGTCCCCAGCTTTAGGTTGTACAGCGACTACTGTGCCGACTCGATGGTCGCCACTAGTATCGTGAGCGACATTACCCACCGTGGCGACTACGACAACTTTGAGAAGGAGTCACAGAACAAAGCAGCACTCTACCTCCAGCCCACACTGCTGGACATTCTGTACAACAAGCCCGGAGAACTGAGCCGGACGCGTCTTCGGTTCAAAGACCTCCTGATTGCACCGATCCAGCGGGTTTGCCGGTATCCGCTGCTCCTGGCATCGCTTCTGGCTGAC
Source organism: Cutaneotrichosporon sp. PL3408A (assembly GCA_023629975.1). Classification (NCBI taxonomy): domain Eukaryota; kingdom Fungi; phylum Basidiomycota; class Tremellomycetes; order Trichosporonales; family Trichosporonaceae; genus Cutaneotrichosporon; species Cutaneotrichosporon sp. PL3408A. The sequence continues at coordinate 306,569 of JAMAMB010000012.1, read as the reverse complement.
ATCAACCGAGAGGCACCGCCGGATGACGTGGTTCAGGCCGTCGAAGCCGCTCAGGGGGTTATGCGGGTTGTTGCCGAGAATGCCGACGACGCTCGTCAGCGCAAGGAGGCAGAGCTCAAGACAACACGGGTGGCTGAGCGACTGGAGCCTCACCAAGCCCTAAGCAAGCACTTCATCTACCGCCTCGGCACGTGCCGTCTGATTGGTGCTCTCGATGTTCTTTACCACCACCCGATATATGCGCCGCTGGACCGGCCAGCCAAGGTGCGATACTTTGCCGCACTGCTCTATCGCGGCTACCTTGTCCTTGCCAAGGTCAGACGCAACAGGACTCTCGAGGCAAGACACTTCCTTCCGCTGGAGGTCGTCGAGTTGATCGACATCACAGAGGGTATGTTTTAATGGAAATGCCTGCAAAGCTAACATACAGGCTCCCTTAATTTCAGTCTCCGTTTGACCATCCGCGACCACAGCTTCGACCTCGCTGCATCATGCGAGGCCGAGAAGGAGCTTTGGGCCAACCAGCTCAAGTCGGCGCGTGATGAGAGCACCATCCCGCCGTTCGAGCTCCCTTCCAGTGTCCCGCTCTTCGCCCCTCGTTCCCGCCGCTCGTCGACGACCTCGCGGGAGACGGGAAACCGCACACCCAGCAAGAAGCACACCTCCGAGTCTCTCAACTCCCATAAACGACACACGTTCACCGACTTCAATGCTCCCGGTCTCCCCAGCATCCCCGCCAAGTTCGCAAGTACTCCCCCTGCCCTGGCCCCGTTGCCCCTGGAGGACTCGCCTGAACTCGAATTCACGCCAGAGTACAGACAGTCCCAGCCGTACAACGTCCTCATCCGCCGCCCATCGCTCACCACCCGACTTATGGTCGACCGCGCACTGGCCGACGTCTTCTCCGAGGGCCTGGCTACCGCCAGGAGCAAGGCTCTGCTGCTATACCCATCGCAGCCGGATCCACGTCGAACCTCGCGCTTTGAGGGACCAAAGCTCCGTCGCCGCCGCTCCCTTGCCGGCCTGACTGACATGCGCTCCATGGACGTTGTCTCGAGGGCTGAGGTCCGCGGGGCTGTTATCCAAGGGGCGCGGCCACGCTCGCTTGTCCGGACACGTTCTTTCATCCTCACGTCGCCGACGGCCGAGAAGGAGAACAGCGATATTTCGCGCAACACCTCCTTCTCGTCCCTTGCGGATATCACACGTCGCCGGTCACCAATGTCCAACCTCCGTGGGCTTGAGATGAGCTCGTTGAACAGTCACAAGCGGACGCAGTCGGCGTCTATGCTCTCCCAACCCCTGGTCCAGTCCCCAATCGAGATGGTAGAGGACGAGGATAAGCTGGACGTGCAGGGCAAGCGCAAGTCGCTCAACCGAGCTCGCTCGATGCCATCGTCTCCGATCACGCCGGCCGCGCAGGCACTCTCAGAGTCGCGCGCCGCGAGCGAGCAGAACAGAGGTGACGACGACTACGTTCTCGTCCCAAATGTATCCTCTCAGCGATCGCAAAGCTCGACCAGCCGCTCCCCGGCGCGTGCTGTGAAGCGCTCGCTGTCGTTTTTCGGGCGCAGGGGTCTCAGCGCACTCACTGACTCGGAAGAGTCCACAGCGTCGGGCGCACCATCGCCGTCGACCACCCCACCCACACCTGACGGACCGGCAGTGTCGACGTCCCCAAACACACCTAAGAGACGCCGCAGTCTCAAGCTGCTGGGCCAGTTCCGGGGCTTCACTCCAATTTAGTTTGCACATAGTCACTCACACACAAACCCCCTTCATCACCCTGCATGGCTTTGTACCCTACGTTCCCCCGTAATCTGTTGTCACAATCAACCTGCATATGCATTGCTAGTATTCAGTCTCCTCTGCCTCGTCTAAAAGTGCTTGCTAAGCCAGGCCACCGTAGCTGAACACACATCAGGCCAATGAGATGCGTCTTCGACGGCATGGCTCGCCCCCTTGACAATGTATGTCGACAGCTTGCCCTTCCCAGCCTTCTCCCACTGAGCTAGATGGCCCGGCACATCATCGATGTGCGCATACTCGTCCTTCTCCGAGAAAAGCGCAAGTGCAGGCACATCCAATTGCCCAAAGCTACTCTCCAGCGGGTGCTTGTGAACCCCGTCCGCAGCGGCGGGCAAGTCCGAGGAGAAGTAGTCGTCGTCCCCACTGCGGTCAGCGTGGTCAAGTTGAGGCAGATTGCAGATAGGGTTATGGCAAGACAAGGACAGCATACCGCGGAAGGTGCGGATGTGGATTGACAAAACTCTCACGGTCTCGACAACCCTGCCTGGCACTTGGCAGCGCCAGTGGCTGGATGCCTCCTGCAAGCTACACAGGCGGCCGTTCTATTGCGCCGGCGACGGCCGCCGATTGCGCAACTAAGATCTCATCTCAACTGTGAGTTCCAGGAGAGGAAAAATCATAAAGAGAACGGAATTGTGATCGGCGCGGCAGGGTAGAACATTGCACAAGCGACGGAAGGAACGAGAATGGAGAGGTAAGATTAGTCCGGATGCTCGAAGCGAGCCGGAAGTGACCCGGAAGTGAACCGGAAGACATTTGGGGATTCGTCACGCCGTACCTCGCCCGGTGCCAGGTCAGGCTCCCAGAGTTCAGCTGGGCTCAGGGGTGTTATCGGCGCGGATGTGCAGTAAAGTCATGGAGATGAGACCAAAGGTCATCCTCATATGCAGTGGCTTGCAGCACGGACGTTTCAGCCACAGTCAGGCCGGAGCTCCCGTACCGATTGTACCGGTCGCGCCGCGCCGGTTGCTGATGATGAGATGAAACGCACGTGCCCCGGAGTGAGGATGAAGATATGGGGTATGCACATCTCCTATACGCATGCACATCCCATGCACATCCCCTTGGGGTAGGCACATCCGTTGCCTTTACCTGTTTCCATGAGAAACAGACACAGAGCGACAGCAGAGGTAGAGATGAGTCACGCAGCGTGATGATCCTCAAGGCGATGATAAGATTGAACAATAAAATGATGGTGTGAAGGACGATGTGAAGGGGGCGTGTACAGGAATGGCCAGGCATCAACGACGGCACAGTGGTCGCAATGGACAGACCCGCCCGGGGGACAGCATCGCCATGTCTCAGGCGTCGTCATGTCGACGCGTCCATGCAGCGCGTCGCTAGTCATCACAGCTATCGGGGTCCATGTTCCAGACGGCGCTCCATGTATCCTCAGCCCCTCCGGTGTCATGAAATGCGCCTCGGCGCGGCGTCAACTGACACAGCCTCCTTCCGAGTCCAACTGTGTGCAACTGATCTGAACAGTTCCAGCCGAACTAGGCGGTATCATTTTCTGCAAGCTCACTCACCTCGAGGACAAAAGACTCCAAAGCCGATAGGCAGTCATGCGCAAACCAGCCTCCTTGCACCACTTTTCATCGAGCACCTGCCCTCCGTTGCCCTCCTCGACGAGCTTGGTGGCGGTAGGCAGCATGTCGACCCAGAGCTTGGTGCTCTTATCGATGGCGAAGTGCTCCCGATCGCTGACGGGTGCTTGCATGATTCCACCGTCCGCTGCGCCGTTGCCGATGGCGCCACCAGAGGTCGTAAGGTAGTGCAGGACGTCCTGCGAGCCCGTTGAGTGGCCCATAACGATAATCGTGCGCGTACCGTTGTCTCGGAGGTGTGAGGCGAGGGCGTTCATCTCGGAGACGTCCCTGTCTAGGCTGGAGGTGCCGAAGCCGTCGTATGCTGAGGTCCAATGCAATTGGGCACTGGGGTCAGGGTGTGCACCAGAAGACATCCACGCACAGCTTCCATCCCGCCTGTCCAAGTGCTTCGCCCAACGCGGGCGTATACGGCACGTCGCCGAGGCCGTTGTACAGGCCGCCGATGAAGATAACCGCTTTATCCGACTCCAGGTCGCCCGACTCGAAGTACGGATACGTCCGCCCCTCGTGCGTCTGGAAATGTCCCAGGCGGCCTGGTGTGAGCTTCTTGAGTGTAGGCAGACTGGACATTCTCGTAGCGAAAGAGTGCGGCGGTGAGAGAATATGCAGGTCTTAAGGACAAGACGAGGGACACTGTGCTGAGAAGCACTGGAGTCTAGCCCGACGTGGATGTTGATGTTGTGATCACGCAACGAGTCGCAGGTGGATGATGTTGTGCCAAGCTGGGACCTCGCGGGTGGAGGTAAGCTAAGTTGCCGATACATTCCTCAAGCTACCGAGCCACCACAAAGCGTGTCAGAGGTTCAGCACTTCTCATGAATGCTGCACAACGGTCATCAATCTCCGGAGCTGTCCTCATAACAGCGAGCATGTGCCCTAGCCTCGATAATAGACCGGCTAGAAGCACCTACCCCAACTGGGTATCAAGGAGCCGGTTGAGGCAGTCAAACGGCTTATCGTCTGTACGTGCCCTGCGAGGTCGCCTTCTGAACTTCTTACTTTGCTTTTGATATCCTATTTACTGAGCTGTCGAGCTATTGTAGGACTACACTACCACAATCTGGGCATGTCCACGCCTCCTACAGAGACTGCAATGAAGGAACGACCACCCGGGTGGTTAGACTTATACTCCATGGAGCTCTCGAATGTTCGTCTGACGGTATCGATAACGAAGTAACACTACTCCAGCTGTGTACCCTGACCGCACCACGACACGCTCGGCGCCAGTTGAATGCGACGGACATGACGGTTAGGGTTCCTCTGATCCGAAGAATATGGTCGCTGGATTGAAATGCCCGAAGAGCAGCCAATGCCGCATGAATTAGGCGCAACATTACCTCGATGTCACCTTGTCACAACCACACAGTTGCTACCTTACCAGTCTCGAGATTAGGTTGTGGGACAGAACTCAGCAATGACTTCGCCTTGTGATCTCACCGGGACGGCATCGTTTGGTCAAGATTTCGATGGCCTGCTGAGCAACCACCGCGGGCTTGCTCCGCCAGCCTCGGTCTGACAACACTCTCAAGCAACACAATCGCTTCAAGCTGGTGGCAAGCACGCGGGGGCCCGTGAGACACCCTCCTCTTGTGTCTGACCTCCTCCACACTCAAGCCGTTACCGTGCAAGATGCCCAAGACCGCTTCCCTATCATCAGCGACTTGGGCATGTATTGTCCACCTGAAGCACCCCCAAACGTTCCAAAGAAGCTGCACTCCCCGTAGGAAGGGCGTTACGGGGAATGCAGCTGCATTACCCGTGTGGCCAACTCTCGCTTTCGTTAGCCAGCCCTCTTTCTTTTGCCGTGGCATAGAGCGGCCGCTTCAGCGGTGCCAGCCCACTCTCAATCCTCCCATTGCCCAGTCTCATGTGTCCAGCTCCACCACCCGGCAACCTCTGATCCCTCCCACTGCGCGCTGCCGATATCCTATGCATGTCGTTATGCGACTTAAATGAGCTTTTCCGTCTGCCACACCGAGTTGGTCGCGAATTCGGGTGGTGCTACGGGATCCGTCTGTCATTAGTACTCCCCTGAAGTTCCACTCCGCTCAGCCGGTTCAACAGCGGCGACTCACACGTTGGCCACGCAGGGATCCTGTCAACCGACGGTCGCGTTCCATCATGATGGTGTCCCACTTGTCGATGTTGTAGCGAATAGGCTACGATCAGCAGCAGGCCATGGCTGGATTCCGCTCACCTTCCCGTCGTTGCGGTAACGCGCGATGACGTTGAAGAGCGTGCCGGTGGCACCGAACATGACGGTCACAAGACCTGGGGTTAGCCCGCGCTTCTGCTACTCCTCCATGTCGGCTTGGAGTCGGTGTCGGCCTGCAGAGCATATCGTCGACGCGGATCGGAAGTCGAATGTTTGGACATACTTACCGAAGGGCAGAAGGGCCTGTATGTCAGCTCCGAGCACAACCCTCGTCAACACGTACCTCCCAGGGGACAGGCATGGTGGATTTCGGCGGACGGAGTGGTGTATAGAGTAGCCAACGGCGCCGAGGTCGGGAATGATGGTGAGCGAATGGGCGGATCGGCAATGCAGGGCACCACTGCTGGGTGGGCGGAGATCGGGAATTTGAGGTTGTGGCGGAGATGCCACGTGGTCCGATTTATGACTCAAGTTGCCAGCTTGCCAGTAGTTGCTCGAATTCGAGGTACAAGGACAAATGTCAAGACGTTGATGAGAGAGCTCTGCTGTTGTTTCCAACTTCATTGCGGCACCTTGCACGTAAAACACGATGCCACCAAAAAAGTCGCAGACGTCCAAGCCTGAGCAAAAGGTACGTGGGGCATAGCTCGAGGAGTGTCCGGTGCTTGTTACACCCATACCGTAGCCACAACTCACGTCAGCGCGGAGACAATGTCGACGAGCCGGTGCTTCAGGCTGTGGTCCTCGCCGACTCGTACAACCGGCGCTTTGAAGTGCTATGTCTCGACGAGCCTCGCATTCTCCTTCCCCTATGCGGCATTCCCATGCTCGCATTTACACTCGAGAGTCTGAGCATGAGCAAAGTCAAGCAAGTGTTCATCTTCTGTGGCGTTCACGCGGACAAGATTCGCGATTTTGTTGCGTGAGTCGACGCGTCGCCGTGGTGCCTCTGACAACAGAAACTCGCCATTCAACCGATTGCTAGATATCCAGTGTCTCGCATCCCAGACTGCGCGGTCTGGCGGCGACGCGCTCCGTGAACTTGACGACATGGGCTTGCTCAACCCCGAAAACCCCTTCATCCTTGTCCACACACCCATTGTGTCCAACTACGACATTTCTCAGATGGTCGACGCACACAAGAAGCGCCGAGAGACTGACAAGAACCTAATCATGACTATGGGCGTGGGACGCGGCGGCCGCCAGCACCCCGAAGCACCTATCATGCTCGTCCATCCCCCATCTTCCCGTCTCCTCCACTACTCCCTCAACCCTCTCTCACCCGCGCAGAAGCGGGTCGACTTCCCTGCCAACCTCTTCATCGACCCCTGGCCACCTACGATTGACGAATACGAGATTTGGTCTGGGACGAACCCGGCTTCGGAGCAGGGGGGTTACCGCGACCTCGGAATCGATATCTGCGAGGCGGACGTGCCGGCACTCTGCACCGAGAACTTTGACTACCACGACTTGCGCCGGCACTTTGTCAACGGCGTCCTGACGTCCGAGCTGCTAGGGAAGAACATCAATGTGCACGTTGTTGGCGATGAGGTTCCAGAAGACCCGAAGGAACGCCGTGCGGCCTCAGGACGATACGTTGAGCGGGTGAGGGACACGCGCACCTACGGGGAGATTACGCAGGACATCCTCAGGCGATGGGCGTTCCCACTCGTCCCCGACATTGGCGTGCATGGGACGCAGTCGTACGAGCTCCGCCGCGGGAACGTGTACATCGCGACGGACGGTGTGATTCTGTCGCGGACAACAACGCTCCAGGGACCTTTGCTCATTGGAGCGCGCTGCACTCTGGCAACCAACACGCGGATCGTCCAGTCCACTCTTGGCAGGCAGTGCGTTGTCGGCGCGAACTCGTCCGTCCTTTCATCGTACGTCTTCAATGAGGTCCGGATCGGAGACGACTGTGTTCTCGATGAGTGCATGATTGGGAACAAGGTGGTGATTGGGGACGGCGTGCATATTGGGAAGGGAGCACTCATTGGCGATGGGGTGACCATTGGGAAGGGAGTCAAGGTTCCCAAGTTTGCGCGGATCGGAAGACGAGCGTACCGGCCGGAAGGGTGGGACTCGGACGACGACGACCCAGAACACGAGGAGGCCCTCAAACAGCTCAACCTCGACGTCCTTGGCTCCGAGTCGACAGGATATCTTTGGCCAACGGAAGAAGAGGAGCCCGCAGACGACTCGGACGACGAAGGGGAGGATCCCTTCGAGCACCCGCGCAACAAGCGCTTGCTGCAGCTCGGTCGTCGCCTCTCCAACCTCTCCAGCTCCACTGTCTCCGTCTCCACCCTCTCCGTCGACTCGAGCGAACATGACGACATCTCGATCGGCTCCTCAGCCTCCGTGATGGAGCTCACGAACCTCAACCTCAACGACGGCCCATCGGAAGCGTTTTACAGCGAAGCCCGCTACTCCCTTGAGCGCGCCTACGCGGAGGGCCACTCTGTTGAGAACGCCCAACTCGAGCTCAAGACTCTCGTCATGGGATACAACTCTGGTATCGACGCAGCCCGCGAGGAGGTGGTCAACTTCTTTATGGGCAAGATTTCCCTCGAGGGAGGCGCGGCCAAGATTCTCGCCGACGCGACAGCCATATGGGGACGGTGGGGTGTCATCGCGGTCAACTTGTCCCGCGATCTCTCGGACATTGCGCTTGATATCCAGACATATTGCGTCCGCAATTCAGCCTACATTCCATGGTTTGGGCTCTTCCTCCGCGCGCTGTATGACAGTGATGTCGTGGATGAAGATGCGCTGATTGAATGGCGGTCACTCTCGGCAGCACGGGGTGAGGGTGCCAAGGCGGACGAGAAGGCTTTGTACATGGAGGCGTTTGCCAAGGGGAAGCAGTATGTCGACATTCTGGAGGACATGGAGAGTGACGACGAGGACGACGATGAGGAGGATGAGGATGAGAGCGAGTAGAGAGTAGACACATTGATTTTAGTAGATCCATGCATGCATTGGCATTATTGGTTTTGAGCGGAGTACGAGCAGATGAGAAGATGGGGTGGAACACGTTATCAGTTTTGGAGGCACGGTTGAGTGGATGGCTGGAGATGAGAGACGCGTCGCGCGTGCGTTTGTGGTGGTGCCCCACCCTGGCAGTGGCGAGTCATTTCGGTTTCGCGCGTGTGGATTGTCGGGATCCAGTCAACCACTCTCATGCCTCCTCCACACAACTTCCTCCGGTCATCACTTCTACTTTAAACTCAACCACCTTGTCATCATCATTCAAGCTCTCTTCAACACTCATGTATCGATAGCGAGCAACCAAGTACAATACCCAACGATCCACAATGTCCCAGCAACCACCTCGCCCTCCCGGTCATCAACAATGGCCTGGAGCAGGAGCCGGCGGAGTAGCTGCCAACGGACAAGGACATCCCCAAGCACAAGGTCATGTATACCCCGGGTCTCATTCTCAAGAAAGAGGTGTTCCCCACGCTTCACTTGACCCGCACCCATATAGTGATCCTACAACTCTCCTATCTACAGTTCCATTCGCACATTACACTCCAACAGCTCGAGGTGAGTCATGTACCCCATCTCCTCCGTCTACTCCGTCTCCTCCATCTCCATCTCCTCCATCTCCTCCACCTGGTCCACCTCCTCCATCTACCCCGCCTTGCTCTTCTAGCTCGTTCTGACCATCTACCAGTCACCGAACACTTTGCTCCCCACACCGTCGCCTACACCGCTCCGACGTCTGCGGCCGCCGCATATCCTCGGTACGCTCAACTATTCCAGAACATCGACAAGCCGGAGACCGCGGAGGACATCCAACTCTGCAACGTGGCTCAGTCCCAGATCGACGCGATTCTCCGGAACTGTGAGAGCTATGGGAATTTGTGAGTGACACGCCTCGACGCCCCGATCCGCATGTCCAAACACTGAGACTCTCTAGGCCGTACGCAACGCCTCAAAGCTATCGCGGCGACTCGTCTGCGCTGAGCTCACCAACGCCACTCCCATACTCCTTCCTTCCCCCTACTCCCACGTCGACCAGAACCCACCCCGAGACACCTTCCTCGCGGGCACCCTCCCCGTCTCCCTCCGCCGGAGACCTCTTCGAACAGATGATCGATCACCAGCTCCGTCTCTCCACCCCAACCCCGCAGTTTATGCACGGTATGCCCATCGCGACCCCCACCCCAACACATGTAGCGGCGGCGGCCTTCTCCCCCGACCCTCTCGGTATTCGGTCGGGCCCTTCGCCGTCGAAGAAGCAGCGTACAAATTCGTCACCTAACAAGATGGTCCTTGGGATCTCACCACCGCAGCTTAGTGCCTCGCAGAGAGGGATGTACACTTCTATGGGGTCGTCGACGACGGGTCCACAGCGCTCTACGGTGTCCATGCGTTCGACTCCGGCCACGCGAGGCGATGAGTCTGAAGAGGACGACATTGACTGGGGCGGCGGTCCGAGACGGGCGGATGCGGACGGCGACTGGGTCATGGAGGAAGGTGCCACAGCCCCGCACCGCGCTGCCGCACGCACCGGGGACAAGGACCAGAGGAGTGAGCACACGTAGTGTTCGCCAGCTAACGGCAGGCCTGTTTCAGAAGATCGTCAATCTCCTCGAGGACATATTTGAGGAATCGGATGGCTTCAACGCAACTCCTACGTTTGCTGAGGTCAACCAGGCCAAGTTCTTCTCTGGGCTCAGCTCCAGTGGTGAACAGCCCCTTCTGTCGCCAGAAGCTGTGGAAAAACTCGTGCGGGTCTTTACTCGCCTGCATAAGTCGAAGCGCTCTCGCCAGGCAAAGGCGGAGGAGCTACCATGGGACGCTGATACGCTGTTACGCCTCTTCCGCGTCCTGGAGCGCTCCATGTCCGACATGCAAGACTTCGATCCATTCCCCGACAACGGGCGTCGGACTGTGATTGAAAGGGCGTCCCCTACCAAAGGGCGAGGGAAGAAGAAGAAAAGTGCAGGCCCGCAACCTTCTCCCGAGCTCGAAATCACCGAGGAGGAGAAGAGTAGCGGCGAGCGTATCCTGGGGGCCATGTCTAACGGGGCCTCGGCTGCACTCTGCTGCCTCGTCATACTTCGCACGCCAGGGCTGCCTAAGCAGCTTTACTCTGAAGACTTGCTCACGCTGGCTGTCACCACCATCCGCAGTCAGATGTCGACGGTCCTCTTCCCTATCATTGAGGGTCTTGCAGGAGAGAGTGAGTTCTTTTAATTGAGCAACAACTGACACCCAGAAATCCGGTCCAACTTCTTGGCATGGATCGTCACGGACGAGGCAGCCGCCGCGGCGAAGGGCAAGGCTAAGAAGCTCTCCACCTCATTCACACACCCCGCTGTCGCCTCAATAGCCCACCATACTTGCGCCGCCGTTCCCCATATCGCAGGACTCATCAACAAGCCGAACATGTCCTTCGGCGACCAACTCATTATCAACACCGTGTACCTCGCTATGGGGCCTGTCTTCGTGCATGAGCCAACTATTACACGGCGGAAGGGCAAGGAGTCGGGTACAGCTACTTGGGCGGTCATGAAGACTCTCCGGACAGAGGCGCTCGGTTGCCTCCGCGTCATCTTCGCCAAGTACGATACGCAGCGTCAGTGGATCCTTGAGGAGATTTTGGGACATCTGGGGAAGAGCATCGAAGCTGGTTCGGCAAATACCCGGTACCAACTCGCCGACGGGACGAGTATCAATACTCTCAGCGCGCTGTTCCTCCAGCTTGTTCAAGCGTTCTCCCATGGTGTCGGTCCCGCGATCCGCAAGCTCCGCTCGCGTGGTATCGACCTCGAGACTGGCGAACAGCGCGATCCCCAGGCGACAGCCGACGAGGTGAGTGGCCGAGACCTATTTCAGCTGACCCGCAGGAGTTGGCCATCTGTCACGGGGCCATTGACAAGGCGGGCGGATGTATCATGTTCCTCGTCAACGGTCTCATCCACAGGTCGATTGGCACCAAGGCCAGCCGAAATGCGCAGGAGACCGACTACGCCAGCATCCTCAGCTCCCTCGTTTCCGACCTCCTCACCGTTATCTACCGGCCTGAATGGCCCGCTGCAGCGCTCTTTTTGAACGTCCTCGCCAAGACGCTGGTGAGCTACACTGACCCTGATCTTAGCTGACAGCAGCTCGAGGAGCCGGAGAAGAGGAAGAGCGCGGTCGAGGCAAATGCCGCACGTTCCCTCGCCCTCGACTACTTTGGCGAGATCGCGGCCAAGATTCGTTCCCTCGACTTGGAGATGAGCCGGAAGGATGCCGTTCCCAGCTTCAAGCTTGTTGTGCAGGACGCCAACATTGACGGGTTGAACCAACTTCTCGTCGCTCACCAGACTGTGCAATCTTTCCTTACCTACGCGTCGCGTGAAGACAGCATGCTCGTGGTAAGCTGAGGTTCCCCAACCTGTCCCAAGCTGACAGCAGTCTGCTGGCGAAATGAGTCGCGTTTTATGGGCGACCGATGTGGCGCGTGCGACGAAGCATGCGACATCAGTGCTGGAACGTTTGGCTGCTGAGCCCGAAGAAGTGGCAACACAGGAGAAGATCCAAGCAATTGTCCAGTCCCTCCGTATCGAGTCCCACGACGTGTGGAGTGGTGATTCCGGGAACGTCTTTGATGCCGCGTAAGCCAGCAACACCGATGATAGCTGACCCCAGCGGATCCAATCAGCTCGAAGACGCCATCGAAGCGTCACTCGCTATCTCGCGTCACAACCCGTTACAAGACGCATTCAAGATGCTCCTCTACGCTCTGACCCAGTACATGGATTCGAGTGTTGTTGGCCAGCGCTCCAAAGCCCTGCGCGGGCTCAGTCAGGTCGTCGTGGCCGATCCAGAGGTGCTCTCCGACCAGAACGTGCGCATTGCGATCGAGGACCGCCTGGCAGACGCGTCCTCGTCCGTGCGTGATGCAGCTGTCGACTTGATTGGCAAATACGTCGTGCAGCGCTCAGAGCTGGCAGTGCAATACTTCCACCACCTCTCCTCCCGTGTCACAGACACCGGATTAAACGTTCGCAAGCGCGTCGTGAAGCTCCTCCGCGACATGTTTACGAGTACGGACGTCAAGGAGCTGAGCATCAAGATCTGCTGCAAGCTTGTTATCGCGACAGAGGACGAGGATGAGGGCGTCAAGGTGAGCTACGATGTTTTCCCAGCTCACGGCAGGAACTGGGCATCAAGTCCCTGACCGACATCCTATACCCTCCCACCGGGTTTGTGGCTGCCGATTCGGCCGCACTGTTAGTCGAGGTACTTCACAAGTTTGAGGGGTCAACACAAGCGCTCGAGACGGCCATCCAGGGGGTGAGTTGTGCTAGAGCGGATTGTCGCTGACAACAGGTCCACACTGCGTGCAAGAAGAGTGGAAACGGGAGATACTTCGGCGAAACCATCGACGCCTTGATTAACCGCATGGTTGACGCGACGGAGGAAGACGATTTCGTGAGTAGGAGTTTTCGCTAGCAGCAGCTCACGTACAGGACGGTGCGAGTCACATCCGTGCAATCTTCCTCCTGAGTTTAGACGACCCGGCATTAATCGACACCAACAAGGCGTCTGTCCTGCTCACATACCTGCGCAAGGCTACCAACGTGAGCCTGTCCTTGCTTCTTGCAGCTGATCCCAGTCCGAGGAGCAGAAGAGCAACGACCAGCTGCTGCAGATTTTTGTCCGTTCAATTCCCTTCCTCCCGAAGACGGCACTTACTTTCGGCAACGACCTCAGCCAGATTTGTAAGGAGATGTCTGTGAAGCCTTCTGGCGGTCCGCCCACTATTCGATGGACCGTTGCCGCCTACTGCGTCGTCACAAACCACTTAACCAAGGCGTACATACCCCTCCTCTCCTTGCTTAGAGGTGCTCATGGTGCGTACCCTAGGAGGCGCCACTGATCGCAGACCGGCTCTCTAACCCGTCCTACACTATCGATGAGGCCGACACCCAAAGGATGCGCATCACGCATACTCTGTACTATCTTTGCGCACTGCTTGTCGAGAACACAGACCTCGATGGGCTCGGAAGGAGAGACGATCAGGTTAGTAAACTGATCCAGCCGATTACCAAGGGTCCCGTGCCCGAGCACTTCCTCAACTTCTTCCTGCGGTTCAGCGACAAAGTCTCGAACCAGCAGATGCCAATACTGTGCCTCAGTGCACTCTTCCGCTCAAGCCCAGGTCTGATCCTCAATCGGAAGGCAACGAGATGGATGGAGAAGCAGTTCAAGACAGGCAGCACAGAGACCAAAGCGCGCCTGCTCGAGCTTATTCATGACTTCCTCGTTTCCGAGTCCAAGCGGCGCATCTTGAAGAGTGAGCTACTCCCATTCGGAATTACAAGCTGACATTAGAACCCGCTGCGAAGGATATCAAGGACCTCATCGGCGCCAACAGTGAGATTCATGAATCGGCTGTATCGACGTCGCTCGTACAGCGTACAATCGACTATGTGAAGGAGGCAGCCAAGTCACATACACCCTCGTTGCAGGCGGCCGCGCTTGACGTCCTCGCATTCACCGTCAACCAGGGCCTATATCATCCAGTCATGGTAGGTGTCCCTCGTCGATACTCACTGACCCCAGCTCATGCCTGTACTTATTCCGCTGGAGGCGAGCGAAGACCAGCAGCTGGCCGACAACGCGCTAGCCCTCCACTCGACACTGCACCAGAAGCACCCATCGATGCTCAACGTGCAGTACCTCGACTTTGTGCGCAACAGTTTCGACTACCTCCGCACCGTGTCGGCGGAGGTGTCGGGCTCACGGCGCGGCTCGGCAGCCATGAGCGGGTGGTATGGTCTGCTGAGTGAGAAGCGGACGTGGAAGCTCGAGTTCCTGCGTGCCCTGACCAAGGCATTCGACTTTGATGTCGAGGCAAATGACGAGGTATGTTGCGCGAGTTGCCTGCTCGATTCTCTAACTCGCCCAGATTGACGCACAATTCGTCCTCTACGTCGCGGAGAACCTCGTTCTTCTAGACTATCAGCTCCAGGAGGAGGTCATGACTGTCGTCCAGGCGCTCTCGCACGTGGTCCGCGACGGTGCCTCCGTCGCCAACAGCATCGAGCTGGGCCAGGTAGCGGCCGCCGACACCGAGCTGATAGCTGGAAAAGTCGCCGTCGTGTCCGAGACTCAGAGCTTCCCCGCTCTGCGTCTCGCCAACGCGTCCCTCGTCGTCTGCATCGCGTTGCTGGCCAAGAACCTCCTTCTTGAAGTCTACGGCCTTACTGAGGAGTATGTCATGTACCGGGCAACATGCTGACTTTAGCAAATGCCTCAAGCTCGAGCGGGGGAAGAAGTCGGCAGCTGGGGACAAGCCCGTGTCTAGGAAGGACCAGTACCGCGACCCTGTGCTGCTCGACATCTCGCGCCTCCCGCTTGCGAGGGAGGGTGTGGAGACGGTCGGGGATTATCGCGTGCAGCAGGGCACGATGCTTGAGCTGATGCGTGAGGACGGGGCTCTGGGCTGGAACGAGTTCCAGTACGCCTAGGGCGTGTGTAGCTGGAAGGAGTGAAGGAATGGAAGAAGGAGAAGCAAGTTCATTTGGTTGTGCAGGTACACTCGTATGGATGTATAATAATACTGTGATCTGACGTTGTGCGCGTGCTGTGACTGCGTGTGGTGGGAGGGTAAACCATGCTATGGGGAGGGAGCTAGTCCTGCCCTCCACGGCGTGGTTCATCACGATGCTATGGACCGAAAGCGACACAAAGCTTTGGAAGCTCCTCACTGTAAGGCAGGCTTTCACCGTAGAGTTTCTGTTCACATGCCCTTCATGACCACCCTTCAAACGACAATCCCCAGCCGACGTCCTACAGCGCTGCCAATACCCTCCTGCTCCACGCCATGTCCATTGTATACATGCTACCCGGCAAGGGCGTGTGTTATGATAATGTCCATTCGTGTCGTAGTCTATTCGTTGCGGTCTATCCAAACGAGCCCAGCTAGCCTCCTCTAAGGCTCGCTCAAAATTTTGTCAATGTTCTCATTGAGCCATGCGGAGCGGTCCTTGAGGTTGGCATTCGGGAAGAGGCCGTACATGGCTTCGCGGGCTGATCGCTTCGTCCTGGCCGTCAGCAGCGGTCTTTGCAGCCTCCGCTTAACTTACACAGTCATAAGGTCCTGGGAGTTGAGGTACGTCCGCATGGTCGAGAGCACGGTCTCGTCCGTCGGGTTCGGGTCCGTGTTCGCCGAGGGGCCGTTGTTGAACGGATTGGCGGTCGTCGCGAGGCTGTACGTGCTGCCGCGCGGGTATCCGCCGCCCATCATGCCCGAGAACACCGTCGGGGGGCGGAGGGACATGTCGGACCCCATGGCGGGTGAGTCGAACGGGTTGTGCGCGAACGGCATGGGCGGCGGCGCGAACGGCTGCGAGTACACGCTGCCCCGCCAGTCCCCTTGCTGCGGGTATCCGTGTGGGCTCGGGCCGCGGGAACTGTACGCGGATCCGGGGGGCAGGTGGGACTGGCTCGAGTGGGTGGAGGGGAGGAAGCCGCGCTTGCGGCCCCGCGCGCGGGAGTGGGCGTACCCGCTCTCATACTCGTCCTTCTCGTTGTCGGAGGGCAGCGAGGTCGTCTCCCATGCGTTGGCCTCGTATTCCTTGAAGGTGCGGTAGGGGATCATGGATTCCTCAAATACCTCGTCGTCCTCGATGACCACTGTCTTGTTGCTTCCCTCGCCAATGACCTGGCGCGTGTTACCCCACGAGAAGTCGTCCATGGACCAGAAGGAGTAGACGGGCAGGAAGACGGAGTAGACGGGGAACGCGAGGATGTAGAGGAACATCCAGCCGACGAGCATGAACTCGCGCTTGAGGATAAAGAGGATCATCTGGAGACCGTACACGGCTGCAATCATGCCAATGGAGATGTAGGGGATTGGCGCGGCATTGGTCGCGCAAACAACGATCAAGTAGACGAGGTAGGTAAACGTCGCGGGAAGGATGATGGTACCTAGTAGATCGACGAAGACGATGAAACGCATCGAGAAAAGGCAGAAACCGCACATCTCGGGAAGGAAGAGCAGCTCGACAAGGTTGTGGATGGTCGAGTTGATCCAACGACGACGTTGCGACAGCAGCACTTTCCAGCGACTGGGTGCGATGGTGTGCGCGATCGCGTCGGGGGTAAACTTCATCTTGTGTGTTGGGAAGTGCTTCATCATGAGGGTGGTGAGGTATCGGTCTTCACCGAGCGAGAAGAGGTTCTTCTTATGCAGCGTGTCGACGTTGGGCTCGGCGTACTCGTCAATGACCAGCGACGAGATGAGCACAGGACGACCCTTGTCGGCGGTACGAATGCGGTAGACGGAGAAACAACCTGGAAGACATGTGACGGAGCCGAAGAGCGACTCGAACGCCTTGGTCAGGTGGTGCGAGATGTAGTACTCGTAGACCTGGATCATGGTGGTCAGCGACTCGCGTTCGTTCTCAAGACGCGTCTCGCCGCAAATTCCGATGATGGCCGAGTCGTCCGTCGTACACGAGATGAGGCGGTTCAGAGACTCGGGCGTGACCGTCGTATCGGCATCCACTTGGAAGATGTATTCGTAGAACGTCGGGTCGATGCCAATGACATTACGCATCTGGTGGTAGACCTCCAGCTCGAGCGGGCACATGGGCGCGTCAAAGTGTACGCGGTTGAGGTACTGCATGAGCAGGACCTGCGAGTCACGCTTGCCACGGTTACCGGGGCGCGAGGTCTCGGTGGGCTTGCCGACCTTGACGACAACGACGTAGGGAACAACGTGTCCCTCGTATTCGTACAGACCCGAGTAGACTTTACCGTAGTTGAGCTTCTTGCTGCCCTCGCCAATACTCTTGAAGAGAAGCGGCTCGGGATCGAGCTTGGGGTCGACGCCCAGAATGTCGAGAACGATACGCGGAGTAGGCCGGTTGTTGCCCGCACCGATAATGTTGCCGTCGCAGATGATGAAGATGAGCTTGCGCTTGTCGTCGTAGTTGAGGACTGCCAACGAGTCGATGGTACGCTTGAGCGACTCCTCGCCCTCAGTGTAACACGGTACCTGGCAGATGACAAACTTGTCCAGCATTTCTGGGTTGCGTTTCGTGCCGAGCTGCAGCGCGGCGAGGAACTTTGCGCCAATCGTGACCATGAGCATAATCGCGAACGCCATCAGAAGGTAGTTTTGCACAGTACACTTTGCGTCCTTGCGGAAGTCGACAAAGCCGTAGAAGAACGCCTCGTCAAGGCAGTGGAGCTGGGCGTTCTTGTCCTCCTCAGACATCTTGGCAAACACCTCGTCCAGGGACGATGTAATGTCCTGCCCAGCGTTCTGTTGGAACAGCTTGGTCATCTCTTCGTTGAAGAAAGCGTACTTGGGAACACCTTCTCCCGACTCCTGAGCGTGGTCGCTGACCGTTTTCGCGTAGTCGCTGAGATCGTACACCCGGCGGTTGTAGATGGCCCAGTACTTCTTCTCGTCGTCCGCGGCGCCCGCTGCGATGTCTTTGCGGCTGTAAACGAGCTGGCCTTTGTACATTTTCTTCAGCGTGGGCGAGAGGGTGTCCCACCACCAACGGGGGTTCCGCAGGTTCGTGTCCGGCACGGATTGTGCGGGACCCGAGACGTGCACGGCGAGTGGATCCAGAGGCGTAAAGTTCGCATAGGTGAGGATGGGCACAGGGGTGCCCACAAGCTGCGGACACGCCTCGTTCAACGGTCGGGGGAAGTAGCGCGTCAGGTCCTGGCCGGCAAACTGCTCCATAACCTGCGTCGAGGTAGGCTGCGAAGTAATGTCCGAGTGGTCGCCCTTGTAAAATTTGCTAAAGTCGTAGACGTAGCCAGCAATCGCAGCAAAGTAATCTGTTTCGCCCTGGTGTGTTGCCAGTTCGCCGACATTCCACGCCTTGTCCATGTTCGGACAGAGGATACGTCCGAAACCGATAATGTAGAAGATGATGGTGCCACAAGTAAATGCGATCATCATGCAGATGGTGACCTTTTCGCGCCACGCCATGCGCACGTCGGGGCGCTTCATGCGACCAATGTGGACGAGGAGGAAGCTCGGGATCCACCATGTAAACATCCACGTGATGCGGATCCACCAGCGGCGCGCGCGCGACGTCGCAATAACTTCGGTCACATGGTGCTTCTTTTCCTTGGTCACGAAGCCGCCAGTTGTGTCGCCGCGCTTCAGCGCCGCACCGACCGCCTGACCTGTCCTCTCAGCTGCTGGCAGCTCGTCGTATCCGAATTGGTCCTTGGCGATGTAGATGCCGTCGTCCCCGGGGTCCGGGCTCGCCCCATAGCTGTCGTATCCATCGTACCCGTACGTGCCCCGCGTCCCCTGGCGTCCGAGTAAGTTGTCCATAGACTCCGTAGGCACCATATGGCCCACACTGCTTGCTGCGCGCGAGTCGTACTGCTGGTGGGAGGCGTACGCGTTTTCCTCGTCAGTAAGGGTCTCCTCGCCGCTACCGCGCCGAGTCTCAGTGGACCTGATAACATCCTCCTGCTCCCGCCACGCCGACCAGCCGAGCCACAACCGATCGTTGCCAATAGCGTAATCGGTACCGGGCATCCACCCGTGCGTACGGGCAAACTCCTCGACGTGCTCATGCACATTGTCATGGGGCAGGCCGTGGCGGACACAGAATTGATCCAGGGGCATCTCGGCGATATAGTCGATCTGCCGCCGGTTGACGAGGTCGGGAAGGAGCAACGAGCGGACTTGCGCCTTGATCCGCCTCCGGTCATACGAGTTTGCATGGCCGGAGTCGTTCGGCCGTAGGCAGTGCACACCCCAGATTCGCGTGCGATCAATGGTGTCGAAGAGCGTGGCGAGAGTCCCGTTAATCTGGGCAGTCACAGGCTGTGGGATCGAGTCATCGATCGGCCAGCTGACCGACTCCTGTGGTGGAGAGCCGGCCATGCGGTGCGCATCGATGGGCGTGGGCGTTCGCAGCGGGGACACAGATACCTGGGCCTCGACGACGATGTTGTCGTCAAGCGGGTGTCCCTCCGTTGCGAGGGCGGGTCCAGAAACGAGCTTGGTGACGAACGAGTCGACGGAACCGCGGAGGAGGTTGACGAACTGCTTGTCTAGCACGTCCGCATTGCGATCGAGGAAGTCGGTCGCGTCGTAAGACACCTGTCCTGCCCAGTGGTTGATGCCGAACATGCGTCCCTCGCGAGGCATGGGACCAAGACCGTGACCAGGGCGAGGCACGAATGAGGGGTGTCCGCTGAATGTGGAAACGAACGCTCGCGTAACAACGTCAGCCTTAACATCGTCCCGGTCTTCGCCCTTGAACTGGTCTCCCACGTCGGCTAGGACCCCGATCATTCCTCGTGGCCTCTTAGCGAGCTTGGACGAGCCAAGCAGGCCACCGCGGAGAAGGTCGACGCACGCGGCGTTGTCCATCGTCGGCACGGACGGAAGTTTGATACCATCAGACACGATGTCGGCATTCCAGCATAGGTCGTCGTCAAAGGTACGCCGCAGGAGGTACGAATGCAAGACTTCTGACGAGAAGTTGACGCTGAACTCGTAGAACCCGTTCTGTCCATTGGCCTGGATTAAGGGTGCCGAAGTGAGGAGGTGCTGGCGCCGTGGGTCAACCTCGGCAGTGAGAGTACGGCTCTGCCAGCCGGGGAGGTCGAGCTGGGCGATCTGGAGAGACACGGAGTCTGGGGCGAGACGCTTGTTGGCCATCTCGACGACGAACGCGAAGAGGATGGCGTACAAGTCGCGCATGAGCGCGTCGCGCTGGTTGGCGGCGCCCTCGGCGTCGAGGAACACGGACGCGAGATCGTGCGACACCCACTTGGTGCGGTTGGTGAGCACGTCCTCGAGCTCGTCGGGGTTGACACCGAGGTGGTTTGCGACGTCGAGGAGTAAATCGCGCTCGATGACGGTTGTTCGCTCCTCGTACGACTGCATTCCCAAGCTGCCTTCCTGCTTGTTGTCCGTAAACGTGAGGTTGGAGAGGATGAGAATGGCAACAAGCACGGAGAAAATGGACCGGACATGCTTCTGCTTAAACCCGAGCGAGGCAAAGGCAGCCCGCAGCTCGCCCAGTTGCGTCGCGTCGTCCGAGAACGGCCCATTGGGCAGGTTGTAGCACCCGCTGCTCGCGAGAAGGGCGTACATGTCCGGGTCGTCCAAGCCGAGTTCCTCACGCTCCATGGGTGTAGCGCCGGCGAGAAGCTGGTAGAAGACGTGGAACGTGCGCTCTTCCTGCAGTAGCTGACCGATGCGGGACTTGTTCAAACCCATGACAAGGGCCTGCGAGCCTGTCAAGGATCCGTCGGGGCTGAAGTGAAGTTCTAGGTACTTGCCGACCTGCGAAGCAGAAGGGTTGAGCGCAGTCTTGCTGTGGCCAAAAGCCTCAAGGACCGTGAGGAGCTGTCCCGTCTGATCGGCAATGCGACGCTGCGCCTTGGTCTTGGCTGCGAGGTGGAGGATTTGCGATGTGATGTGGCGGGAGGCAGACGACTTGCCGGAGCCAGAGAGGCCGCTGGACGGGTTAGCGACTGGGCTGGCGAGCTGGCGATGCGAGCATACAAGTCTGCGCGACCACTTACTTGAACAGCACTGTCTGGTCCTCTTGCTGCCGGGTCATAAGGAGCCACACGCGCCCAGCAAACTCGTACACGCTAGGCTGTCGCTCCCCAACACCGCCGTCCGTACGCTCAATGTCGTCCTCATACCCCCTCCGGCTCTCCTCATTGAGGGCACTGAGCACACGAAGGGGATTAACAACGATATAATCTGTCCCGGAGGGCGAGACGCGGGTATACGGCAATTCGGCGCGCGCGCGGGCATGCAGGAGCGCGGCAATGGTGTCGTCGGAGGGGAGGTGTGTTGCGTCTCCGTCCGAAAGCTCGATCAGCGCCGTGAGGTCGGCGAACTGCGCCGCCTTGGACGGCGGGAAGGGGTTCGACATGGCGCAGTCGAGGCCAGTGAGGCCGCGGGAGGGGAGGCGTTAGAGAGAGAGAGAGAAACAGAGACGGCTTGCAATGCGACGTGCGATGTGAACCGACGTGGAAATCGACAGACGCACGAGGCGGTGTGGAATGACTTCTTCACCGCCGGAATCAACGGTTACGGGAAGGGGCGAGGGCGGCCGGCGCTTGGGGGTTTGGGGGGGGGTCGCCGAGGTCGAGACGAGGTCGAGGTCGGCACCGAGAAGGGGGAAGGGAGGGGGGAGGGGAAGAGGGAGGATGTGTTGAGCGTTGTTACGCTCGTTACGCTTGAGGCGTTGTCGACTGCGTGAGTGTGATGAACGTTGGATGAACGAACGAGGGGGTTTGTGTTAAAGGGGTGCACTGGCGGCGTGGTCGAGGCCGGCGAGGGCAGCCTGGCGCGGCTGGCGCGGCTGGCGTGGTTGTTGGGCTGCGGATGTTTGTTTGCGGGTTGAATTGCTCAGCTGCGAATATTGGTTTTGTTCTAAGTCTAGTAGTAGTTATTGTCCAACACAACAAGGCCACACAATCCCCAAGTCACCAAAGAGAGACAGAGAGAGAGAGAGAGAGAGAGAGAGAGAGAGAGGGATGGAGAGAGATGGAGAACAGTAGAGAGATGCATGAGCATGGAGGAGTAGTTTGTGATGCTGCTGCGTGAATTGTTTTGGGTGATGCAAGCCACGACGCACCCCACGAGTCGTTGCCACCGCCGCCATCGCCCTACTATCGGCGCCCTTCCGTCCCTTGCCTCCCAGCTCCCCTACCCTCCCCCCCCCTGTGTGAATGTGAGAGCGATCAAAAAGTGCCATGGGGTGAGGTCCGTTCCTGAACCCATAATACATAATACATAATACAACAGAAATGAGAAGAAAAAACTAAGGGTTATTAGGTACCGGGGAGCTCATCCATTAGAAATCGTTTCTAATCATTCATCAGGCGACCTCGATTCCCATTCAGAAAATTAGAAATTGCTGTGCCCCTCTAGGAACGAGTTGATTCTCAGGGTGGCACCGCCAACCCATGACAACGCCTTAAACTCAAACACAACGTTCATCTGGGTAATAATCTCGGCGCTCTCATCTCACCTCATGTCATATCATATCACCCCGACGAGGGGCGCTTAATCCTGCGCAAGAGCTCTCCGCACTCGACGCAAACTACTAGTGCTACTGCTACTACTCCTGCAAGCTAATCCTATGCAAACTAAGAAATGTCCATGCAGGGTTGCTCCTCTTCCTGCCTCTCATCCGCCTCATCAGGTGACTCGGCGCCGATGACGCATCGCCTCAGCCTGGATCGCCGCAATCTGCTGCAACTGCTCTGGCGTGTGTGCGAGACTCCCGTACATGGGGACAAGCTCTGGTTCCCCATTCGGCATCTCGTCGAGCGGCTGCTCACTCAGCGACTCATTCAGGAAACACTGTGGTTTTGTTGGACACGGCGTATCGCTCGCGTTGGGGGTATACTCCTCGTCAGGGACGGGCGACATGACGGTAAGTGGGGACCGGGTGAGGCCCGTATCGGACGGCGTGATGAGGAGGGTCCGTCCGGGAGGGCCAGATGATGCGTCGGATGAGATCGAGTCCGTCGACCGCTGTTTCGTGGGGTTTCGCGGTGCGGGGGAGCCGTCGTTGGCTCCATCGCGGCCATTGACGGAGGGAAAGGACGATGGGACGGTGTCGCATTGCTTGATTCCTAACCCCTCGACTGTCGCGTCCTCGGAGATGTCAACCTCGCAGCTCTTCTTAGCTGAGGGCGGCTGAGAGTCGCCGCTCTCGGAGGCGTCAGTCGCCACGCGGTTCTTCTTCTTGAGGACCGACGAGTGGATGCTGATCCGCCGGAGCTCGGCAGCGGAGAGGTCGGAAATGCCCGTCGCGGAAGATGACGGCGTGGCAGAGGAAGGGTTGAGTGACAGGTCGGAGGGGTAGGGCGACGACGCTTGCGACGCAGGAGCGGAGGGCCTATGGCCGGGCGTCAAAGGACCAGCGAGCACGTCACCGTTGGCACTTCCCTCGGTGGTCCTGCGATGAGGGGAAGACGAGAGGACAAAGTTTGCGAAGCCGCTCGCATGCAAGGGTGAAGGATACATGTGGTGTTGAGGATAAGGCATGTATCCCATCGACGGCAGCGGTGAAGGCATCGGTGACGAAGGGTAGCCCATGACCGGAGTGAGCATGGCCGGCGTCGGCGCCAGCGATGGCTGCAGAGACGACGGCCGTGGCGAATGGCCTGCGTGGGCACCCTCGGGATGCTCCACTTCGCGAAGGCGAATGCACACGGCATTGTACATGTGGCCCAGAGTGTCATAGCGATTCCGAAGATGCATTAGCTGGAGGTTAGTCACACGACAATACCAAACAACCAAACAAAGAACACACCTCGCTCTCAAACCGCCTTGATTCAGACTCTGCACGGTCACGCGCTTTCCTGGCACGCTCGTAGTCTGCGCGGAGCCGATCTTCGGTCGCCCTTGACCGCCTCAGTTCTTCGCGGGTGCGAACCTCGTCGTCACGGGCCTTGCTCTCTTCAGCCTTCGACTGGCCAATTTCAGCACGCAAAGAGTCGATGGTGCGCTCGTGGTTGGTGAGCAGTAACTCCAATGCCGGGGTCATCGTGATACCACCCAAAGAGGACGGCAGGCGCCTTCGTCTAGACGTGAGAGGTGTCACGGAGGACGTGCCGCTGCCTGGTGAGGGCACGTCGTCTGACGACATTGTCATGTGACGCCCCAGGGGTGGCGAACCTTTGCCAAATTCAATACCTCCGTTCGAACGTGCCTTCGACTTGCGCTTCTTCTTCTTGGCCCCAGCCGTGGATAAGGGTAGATAAAGGTCCTCTGGAATGATCGAGTACGATGCCGAAGTTGCGCGGCTGACTGAGGGCCTGCTCAGATCGCTCGCGGGGCGATCAGACACTTCGCCAGATTCACAGGGCGAGTCGAGGTCGATAGGCTGGGGTGCGGGTGACGCCACAAGGGATGAAGACTGGAGAGCTGGCGAAGGGGGAAGGGACATTGGCTGCTCCGACGGAGATGGCAGGGAAGAGGCAAGGTTGACTTCGGGCACAGACGTCGGTTCCACCGGCGTGGGGGCCTCTCCTTCGTCGGCTGGGGGCGCTGCGCGAGTTGGAGAGGCTGGAGGGGGAAGAGCCGAATCTTGCAGTTTCGAAGGTACACGTTCCAACGCGTTGGTGACTGGCGGCAGAGATGGGGACGAGTCGAGCGAGCTGACACTGTTACTCGGTGCCGACGCGCCGGAAGACTGATGAAGTAGACGTTTCTTCTCCTTTCGCTTTTCCCGTCCCCGTTCACGCGCGGTCTGCGACTTTGCAACACTCGTCGAGGTTGCTGTACTTGGGCCCGCTCGGTCCTTCTCCACGGCAGCAGGTGACTGGGTGTGCTCGGCAGCCAACAGTTCGTCTGTGAAAGCGCGGCTGATGCGTTCCCGTTGCCTGCGGCGCCACTGTCTGATGGGTTCGCGAACCACAAAGTAGATTGCCCCTACGACGAGGACAACGGTGCAGATGAACAGCTGGCCGCGCCAGCTTGCGATGAGCGTAAACGTGTGTGAGCTGAGCATGCGCTGTGATGGGGCTGTCGGAGTCAATCGCGGGGAACGGCCTTGGGGGCGTCGTGTAGTCATGGCCGCGAGGGAGAGAGGAGGGAAGGAGGATACAGGACCCAGTTACGTCGCGTGTGTCTTGCAGGCACTTGAGCGCGTTGTCGTCGTGAGGGGAGGTGCTAGGCGAGGCAAAGGAGGTGGGGGTAGTGCCAAGTGTTGCGACGCCGGCGGCGCTATAACGACATTCGGCGACACGCTGTGTGTGAGCGAGGAGAACGAGGCGAGTGGTAAAGAAAAGCAAGCTATAGGAGTGAAGAAAGCAGAGAGGTGGAAGGGAACAATGGGAGGAGGTGGAGGGGCGATGATGCAGTCGCGGTTCGTGCGGTTTGGCTCGGCGCGAGGAGATGGGAGACAGTAGCTGGGCGTGCGTTCCGGTCGGCGTTGTTCAACCTGACCAGCCTGCGTATGTAGAGTGATGTAGGTGTTGGTAGGTGGATGGCTGAACGAAACGAACAACAATGCAATAACCGTGCTCTTCTGTATGATCACGGTTCCCATCATTCAATACCGCGCACGCAGAGAGGGAGAGAGCGATAGTGATGAATGGGAACAAAAGGTCTCTGCAATCACCGGTCCTCCCCCCCTCCCCGTCCTCCACCTCCTTAACCTCCTAACCATCCTTGGAGCTTGTCGTTGGCTGATCACCACGTCGCGCTCCTCGGCAGCGCCTTACAAGGGGCTTGAGCGTTATGTGCTCGAGCTCGATGTGTCGGCGCTAGATCGCGTTTTGAGGAATGGGTGACGCGAGTGACGCCAAATGCACCGACTTACCTTGGACCTAAATAGCCACTGGACACTGAATTGGGGTTTGGACGAGGCGACCCAAAGGATAAGTAGGGAAGGGGAGGAAGTAGGTCGCGTCCGGGGCGTCCGAAGCGTCCGACGCGGAGGGAAAGAGGCAAGTGGAGTAGGGAGTAGAGAAATACGCCGTGAAGAGCAGGGGGTAAGGCAGGGGGAGGTGATGGAGGGAGTGAGAATGTGGTTGTGGGGACCGTGGCGTTGGCGGTGGCTTTGGTGCGTGTGTTGCTGAACGAATGGGCGGGTGTAAAGGTGTGTGTTGTCGGTGCAGTCGCCGGCGCAAGACGTCGGTGCAGTCGTCGGAGTATGGGAATAATAGTAGATGTCAAGTGATAAATGTTGGTTTTGTTGAAGGATATTGTACAATACGAGTAGCGCGTAGGATGGGTGGGGATGGGTTGGATAGGTGGATAGGTGGATGGGTGGTTTGTATCAAGTATTAGGTTTGAATGCGACGTTGGGCTGTTGGAGAATGTTTGGGTAGGATGGAAACGTTGATCAAGGGGAAAATGCACCAAAAGTCGGAGTAGTGGGAATCGGAATAGGAGGAGTAGAGTGAGAGTGCGACACTGAGACACTACTCAACCACTACTACTAAAGGAGTGAGTGAGTGAGTGAGTGAGTGAGTGAGTGAGTGAAGTGGAACTCGGTGATGATGGCTCGTCGTTACCCGCGGGGGTAGGGGAGATGGGGTGAGGTGCAAGGGGGAAGAGTTGCCGATGCTCGATGTCGTCGTTGCTGTCGTTGTTGTCGTTGTCGTTGTCGTCGTCGTCGTTGTTGCCGTTAGTAGCGTGCCGTAGTGCCATGCCCCTCGTGTTCGTGTTCGTACTCGGCGCTGGCGTTTGTTTGAGTGAGATGAACGGGTGGCTAGCCGTTTGGGTGAGAGCAGTGAGGATGAGGTTGGATGGGAGGCAACGGGAGGGGGTCCGTGCGGGGTCCGACGGAGGTACGGAGCAGGATGAGCAGGACATCGGGGAGCGGAGGGCGGGAGGGAAGCAGGGGGTTCAAGGGGGGTTCAAGGGGGGGGGGCCGAGCTAGCCGAGGGGAGGGGGGGGAAGGGGGAGGGAGGCAGTCAGGGCAAGTAGTCGGGGAGAGTCAGACACGACACGAGGCCAGGGAAGGGAAAGAGTGGCTGGGAGGGAGGCCCGAGGAAGACACTCGAGGGGGGGGGTTGCAAGGTAAAAGATCGGCCATTCAGGGAACAATGACGGCTCGCTTGGGGGCAAAAACAGTAGAACTAAGGGTCCATTAAGGGTTGAATAACATTCGGAACCACTCATGGTGTATACAATCTTACCTAAATTCCTAGGAACCCGCCTGACCGCGCAAACCCGTCAACACCCTTCCCTAACACGTGGTCCATATTCTGTCTTAAGCCGTCGAGCCGTCGCCCTCTTTAGCATTGCCTTGGTTGCTTGGCTCGGGTTGAGCCTACTCTCCCTCCTCCCTCCTCCCTCCTCCATCTACTCGGCCTTGAACTACTACTACTACTGCCATGGTCGGTCGTACGGTAAAGCGGAAGCGGGAGTGACGAGTATTTTTAAGGCTTCACTTGTCCTGCCCGCGTTCCGTTCCCTCAGCCCATCGTGTCTCCCTTTAGCTTCCCTGTGCAAGTCTCACAAGGCCGACGAGGCTGGATCGGAATGCCGCATGCCGGTCTCAGCTGGGAATCTCGTCATGATCACCCGACTTCAATATTCACCCCAACTTCAATATACCCTGCGCTACACTTGGGGCGGGATGTTAATCCGACTACATGACATCCACATTTCAGTCCCGTCCTCGCGTCTACCTGACTGGTACGCGCCGCCAACCTGTACACGCCTGCACAGCGGTAAAAGTGGTCAAGCTGGCAAGCTGGCAAAGCGCTCATCTCTTCGCCCGAGAAAATTGAAACCACGACACCACGACACCGGAGACTCAGACACGCTAACGGGACAACGGGGCCGAGGCACGAAACGAGCCGCGAGCTCACATGAGCCGAACGAGCTGGCTGCACAGTGACGTTCGGCGGCGTCGAAGGAACTGAAGCGACTTGAGGTACATGTGATTGAATTTTCAAGGTATAGAGAAACAGCTTCGCGCCCCCGAGGAATGCCAGCCAAGGGCAGCTCAAGGGCGGGCAGTTCAGCTGCTCGTGTGAGTCTCGGCGACGATCAGCTCCGGACAGCCACATCAGATGATTTGAATATTTGAAGGGCATGAAGGATCGACAGAGGATGGAGACCGATGAGAAATCAGAGTTGCATTGCTCATTATGTCAGGGAAACTGAAAAGGCTGAGGAGAATGACGAAGGGGTTGAGGGAGAGCCTTGATGATGGGCGGTAACACAGGAACTGGTAGGTACATGGCAGGTACTGGCAAGGTACTGAGAAGAAATTAGGTTCTTATGTAACCCAGATAGTAATCAGGCGGCCGCGCAGGTTGCGCTGGCCGCGCTGTACTCATAGACGCTGGCGCCATGGCTGGCATGGCGGCGTGGCTGCATGGCTGCATGGCTGCTTGTCTAGCGCCGGCGGCATGGGTCATGGGTGGTTGATCATGGTTAACCCACCTAGCTCACCTTGCGCCTTGCCTAACTCGGCCACCACCACCTCTCACGCATCCGCGTACCGGCTGTTGCGCGCCTATTTTAAAAGTCTTATTAACGGGATTGTACAGTGGTGGGCCTACACTCAATCCTCGGAGATACCATCCCTCTCCGTCACCTCCCTCTCTAAACGAAGTCCGGTAAGCCAGGTAAGCCAAGCAAGCCATGATCCAGCCACTGTCGGGCATTGGTAGGGCATATAGGGCATGTAGGGGGGGGTGGAAATTGAATTGTAGTGCAAGTCTTTACCAGGGTAAGCAAGCCATCATTTGTGGCATTGTGACGCACGTGCAATGATCCATCAAACCAACGATCATTAACCGGCACCACCCACCACCGAGCAATCCACCGCGCAATCCACCACCCCACCACCTCCCCACCTTGAGACTTCGTCGACCTTTGGCACTTTGACAATTCACAATCCTACACCTCCCTCTGTCAAAGCTATTCCCAGCAACCTTGAAACTTTGACAGCGACTCTCGTTATCTCTCGGTTTCTCAAAATCTGCCCGTGCTCAATCCCTTCTTTGTGACTTCCTTCTCGACATTCAACTCGAGCCCCTCGCAAAACACCTCCACCACCAGTGACACCCCATCCTCGCCGTCATGTCCACCCAACCCCTCCTCCAGCGTACCGCTAAGAAGGTTAGTCGCGACCCCCGCGAGCGGGTCTGTTGTGTCGTTCTGGACCCGATGCTGACCTTGCTCCTCGCATCGTCTCCGCTACACACTCACTCCTGACCATCATCTCGCTCCGCAATATCTCGCTTGACCTGAACTTAACAGCGCATCGCTCTCCCCGTCCGTGTCGAGCCCAAGGTCTTCTTCGCAAACGAGTGCGTCTGCTAGTTTGGAACAGAAGATAGCTGACGCCAGGCGTACCTTCCTCTCATGGCTCCACTTCGCGGTCGTCTTGGGCGGTCTTGCCGTCGGCCTCCTTAACTTCGGCGACAAGGTGGGCAATTGCGACCTGAGCCTCTTTCCCGGCTTACAGCTTGCACGTGTAGCTGACTCCAGATCGGGCGTATCTCCGCGGCGATGTACACCGTGATCGGTGAGTCAGGAGCATGGACAACATTGCCCTGTGGACCCAGATGGAGAACTGACAACAGCCGTTGGCGTGATGGTCTACGCGTTGACGGTGTACCAGCGCCGAGCTAGAGCGATCCGTACACGCACAGGGGCGCCGTACGACGACCGTCTGGGCCCTGTAAGTCTCGTCGTTGCGGGTAGAGCTGACCCCAGACTGTCCTCTGTGTCTGTCTTCTTGGTGCGTATTTATCTGAGGCGAAGAGAGGGAGCTCTGTGAAGAACTGTGGAGAGGCAGCGAGAGCAGAACTGACGCGCAGCCGCTATTTCCACCAACTTCATCCTCCGCGCTGTCTACGAGTAAATCTCGGCGGATACGAACAGGAGGTGGTTGGGGTGTTGATAGGCCAGTGAGGGACAATGGGATGGGAGTGCTCAAGGTGGAATGGTAGGGGTAACCTGGGGCATTCCGAGAGGGCAGCAGAGGGTGCCAGAGGGCGAGTGGGATCTCGTAGAGGTCTGGAGGATGGGGAGTGCCAGTGAATGGCGGCCGACGATTGCTAGGGAGGTTCTTCTTTGCCTGGCAATACCAGTACTTGGTAGTGTACAACATGCGATGCATCGCATCGCTTCTTCCACTCTAATTCTAGCTCGATATGCATTACACACTGCGTGCAGTGTTTGACGCCCGCGACGCTCTACCAGCTCGCCATGTCGTAGGTGGCGGCAAGAATCGGATGCATGCTCGTGCTCGCCGCTCATCGGTCTCACCGGTTGGGTGCCACCCGCCCGGAGGTATGACGTGTGGAATGGTCCTGGGCTGGCGGCTTTACCCCCGTCTGGGGTTGACCTCCTTCCTGAGCCTGCGTGTCAATGTTACTTTGTGAACTACGACTACGGCTTTCTCGCTTCTATCCATCATCATCTAGCATCAACCATGTCCTGGCAGTGTAAGTCTCCTCTCGCGTCGACCTCGCGTCGGCCTCACAGCCTGCAGAGCCGCGAGGCACTGAGTGCATGCGCGGCTGCTCAGCGCGCCGAGCTGCGTAAGCCGCGGTTGGGACCATCTTGACGCTGGAGTCCAGCGTGATGGCCAGCGTCGCCAGGAGGCAGCGTCAATCTCGCACAGCAGCCCACCGCTAGCCAGCTTGCACGACCAATACCTCACCCCCATTACCGTATGCTGACGCTGTCTCCCGACCTCGCCCACCGCGTCCGTGCACTCGTTGACCGTTCCGCGAATACCCTGCACACGTTCACGCTCCCACGGCGTGACGCGCTTCACACTCCGCCCTTCCGCCTGTACGCCGCTCGCACTGCCCGCTGATTCTCGTGATCCTTTTGAACCCCTTCTCGCTCCCCTGCTCGACACGCCCGCCCCTCGCCGTTCCCACCGCCGTCCGCCTTGCAGCCTACGTCGACGACCACCTCCTCGGTACTGGCAAGATCTCCAAGGCCGCCATCCTCGGCAAGCAGGGCGGCGTGTGGGCCTCAAGCACTGGCTACAATGTGGGTGCGATGGCAAGGGCGAGGCCGATAGGCGTACCAGGAGCCGTCGGAATCGGATAAGATACCGACGATATAGGCTCCTAGAGGCAACGCCAGTTCTGGAGTGGTGAGAACACAACCGCAGAGCTAACTCCCAGCTGTCGCAGGCCGAGCAGGACTTTGTGACTCGGACCGCGTTTACCGACCCCGACACCGTCCGCGGTGAGTAGAGATGAGCTGGTCACGGAGGGGCACGGAGGGGCGGGGGTGTTAGGTTTAGCGTGCGGGAATGGTCGTCATCCTTTTAGGACAGCCAACTTCAACGCCTTTTTCTCGCATCCACCCCGCTCCTCTAGCGTTGGACTCCGGCTTCGTTCTCGTTCGGCTCCGCTGACGCCCAGGTAACGGCATTACGCTCGCCGGATTCAAGTTCATGACGATCCAGGCCAACCCTGACGAGGTTATCGGCCGGAAAGGCGAGCGTGGGGTGTTCATCATTCCCACGACCCAGGCGATTCTCGTTGGCGAGGTGAGTCGCGTTGGGCAGCTCGCCCAGCTGACTGCAGTACGAGGGTACGCCCGCGGGCGACGGTAACGTGGTTGTGACCAAGCTCGCCGACTACCTTAAGAGTGTCGGCTACTAGGTCTTCGTAGACTGGTTATGAAGAGATGCAGGTATCCGGGGGCGTGGGCCGCGAGGTGTGGGTGCGTGCTCGTCGCATCTGTTCTGTTCTAGTGTCTGCTCTACTGGTCGACTGCGGGTCACTACGGCGCCTATGCCGCACTCTTACGCGCCTTCTTCCGCTCCGGCTTCGTGCTCTTCCGCTCCGGCTTCGAGCTCTTCCCGTCTCCGCCCTTGGCACGAGCACCACTCCCTCCCTCGCTTGACGGCAGAGAACCGCGTCGGAGCGCTGCTGCACTCTTCCGTCCCGTGGGCACGTCATTGCTCTTCCCCGCAAGCGCCAGTGCGCGCCGTTGTCGACGGTTGAGGCCGGCCGTGGGCGTGTTTGACTCCTTATCTCCCTCTCCCTTCCCCTTTCCTTCCCTCTTCTCTTTCGTCTTTCCTTCTCTCTTCTCCTTGCCCTTTCCTTCCGCTTTCTCCTTTGTCTTTCCATTCCCCTTCTCCTTCTTCGCTTTTGTCGTCGGCTCCAAGCGGCGCATCTTGGCATAAATCTCGTCGACAACGTCGCGCGGATCCGCGCCAGCCGGTGGCGGATGAGCCTGGATGTGCGCCTCCCACCGGTTCAGCGCGCGCCGATGAGCCTGACGTCAACAATTGTTCCCCATCTGCGGCTCACAGCACTGGCAAGATGTTCCTCGGCCATATGCGCGTTCTTCATCGTCCGCTCGGGACACAGGACACAGCAGACGGGGAAGTCGGTCTCTGCGATCCCGTAGAGTGGCTGTCCCGCAATCTCGTCAACGGGGATCGGGAACCCCGACGCCGGCGCTTCGGAGCCGTCGTCGCTGTCCGAGTCTGAGTCTGAAGAGTCGTGGGCGCGCTTGCGCTTCAAGGCTGTTGTCAGCGGCGCCGGTGAAGTAGCTCACAATCATTTCCCGCATCGCTCTCATGCTCGTACTCATCCTCATCCTCGTCCTCATCCTCGTCCTCATCCTCGTCCTCATCCTCGTCCTCGTCCTCATCCTCGTCCTCGTCCTCGTCCTCGTCCTCGTCGCAGTCTGAGTCGCTCCCGGACGAGTCGCTCTCGTCGCTATCGCTCTCGACACCGAGCATATCGCGAAGATCCGTTATCCCCTCGGCGTCCTCCTTCGCTTTCCGCGCCAGTCGGCGCGACGTGATCTTGTACAGCGGCATGGCGTGTTGTTTGGGTGTGCAGTTGACTTGGTGATGCGGAAGTGGAGGTTAGCAGAGATCCAAGCATTTGGAAATCTTATTCGGAGGGCCTGAATAAGATGTTGGTGCAAGGTGGAGGTCGTCCACCTGCCAAAGAGTGCATCATCCTGCGGCTCGAGGGGAAGACTGGTCTGCAAATTTATGCAGAGTGAACTCTGCAAGCGTGCTCATTGTCGTTGCGATTCAGCTTGCAAGAAACGGTGTCCAATTCCAATCTTAACGTTCCGACATTCCCGGACATTCAAGTGGCAGAGGCAGCAAAGGAGGCGATGGGGTCCGAGCGCGCAGGGGGGACCTGCCGGCTGAAGCGGGTTCGCACATTGGCTACGCCTGATTCCTTGTTGCTGCTGTTTCCTGCCCCTCTCCCTCCTTTCCTCATATCATGCCGTTCAAAAGCAAGGAGAGATGTCTTATGAGTTGGAGACATTGCCACAAGCGGGGTGGCAACGATGCGAATGGCTGGTGTTTGACACGCACCGCTCTGCTGCGGTTTCCTGTCCGGTGCTCGGAATCGACACAGCAGCACAGAGCGGTGCTGCCGTTCTGGTCGGCTGGATTGATGTTCACTCTAATGCTGTTTGCAGTGGACCGCTGTAAATAGCTTAGTGGACAATGACGGGGGTATGCGGTGGTCCGGTTGGAGCGGTGGAATCAGCCGATCGACATGGAATAACGTCTCCACGTCTCCAAATGCCCTCATTCTCATTTCGACATCCTCAGACATCCACAGACATTCTCGAAAGGTGCCAACATCCTCACCACGCTCGGACCGCCAGCATAACGGCGGCGGCGGTGCAGTGTGCTCAGAATGTGCCCACCGTGCCCGCCTGTGCGCTCGCCTCGCATCAAACTTGCATGTTTGGCCTTATGTATATCTTGCCTTTTATCACCTCAGCAGCGCCCATTTACTCCAGCTGCAACAAACGCCACCCGGACAACTCAATCTCACCTAAAAGCCTAGAACGAAGGCCTCTCTGCTCCGTACACGCAAACCCGTTCTTGTCAACGCGTCCCCTCCAAACTCCCTCCACCACGCCGAACAGCCAATATGGCGGGCCGGTGGGAACGTTCCAAGATCACGTCCATTGCGCACACGGTGTTCCTCACCGGCGTGTTTGTACTCCTCATGCTAGCTACACGTGAGGCTCGACTCCCCGTCTGCGCTGATCCCAGTCTCGACGCCTATCATGGGCACAGCGTACTTCACATACACGGCTGGCCCCAACTCCGTCCGCTTCGGCACGTTTGGGTGGTGCCGTGAAGGCAAAGACGCGACCTGCTCACACCGGGGATTCGGGTACGACGTGCAGTCGGCCCTCAAGCCCCTCCTGGACAAACCCCTCAGCGACTGGTACAGCACCGCGTCCAAAGGCATCGTGCCAGTCCCTCTCGCGGCCGGTAAGTCCACGTCCACTCCAGGGCCGCAACAAGCACCTGTGGCCGTTGCTTCTTGCACACCTGTCCGTGCTACGCCCTGCAACCCCTTTACCCCCGCCCAGCTGCTGACAGCAGGTGTCGCGGGTCTCGCAGCCCTCACCTCCCTCCTGGGCAGGTCGATGTTCGCGCTGATCTGGTCGACCCTTCTCGGCTTCTTTACCTGCTTCCTCTGCCTGGGGTGCACGGGATTCCTGACCTACTACTGGTTCTCGCTCAAGCGCGCCGCCACCTCCGCGTCTGCCGCCGGAAAGGGGAGCTACGGCGTGCCGCTGAATCTCGTGTACGTCGCAACCGTCATTGCCGTCATCGTGCCTGTCATCGCGATCGTCGAGTACATCGTCGTCTGTGTCAGGCGGCGGCGGGAGCGGACCAAGGGCGCCAAGCGCGGCGACTATGTCAAAGTCGGCGGGTCGCGCGAATCGACATACCGGGAGAGTACCTACGAGTTACCGACCTTTGACGCGGTCATGGCTGAGGGAGAAGCGAATGCCGCCGCGGGCAAGAAGGCCAAGCGGACTAGTGCGGTGTAGGCGAGTGCCGAGCGGCGGGTACGGCGGATGGCCAAACGGCTGAGAGGACGAGCGTCCCGATAGTCTGCCGTCGGCGAGGCAGGCGAGTTAGTTACGGCTCGACGGCCGGTGCTGCCTGGCGATCGCGTCGATCTGTGGTCGTGGTGACGGTATGGATTTAGACGAGCCGATAGAGCATGGACATGTAGATACTTGTGCGCACTTCTTGGACGCCGAGCGCGTCAAGCTACATGGCCTTTCAAGACTCTACCGGTGGGGCTGCGGAGTAGGTATGCTCACTCAGCCTGTCTGGCCACCGCTTTCCAGTCACCCAACGGCATTCCTCGATGTCGACACTCGCTGAGGGGACGAGGGATTAGCTATCCGATGCGGTAAGTCCTGCACACCATCAACTAACTCCTCCCCGTAAGTCAGTCAGAGCCTCAGAGTCCATTGCATGACCTTCTGATCCTATCCCCTGCCATTACTGCGACTAGCTGTATCGAACAAAATCGAGTCCCATCTAAGCGAGGAAGAAGGCTCCAACGGCAGCGACAGCCCCAATCGCCCAAGGTGCGCTCTTGCCCAAAGCGCCCGAAGTGCCCGTCGCAGTGGTCGCGGGCGCCTGGGGTCAGTACCATCTTTCGCTGGTTCGCAGCGGACACTTACCGATGGTGAGGCGGCCTGAGTGCCTGAGCCGGTGGCGGAGCCGGAGGGAGCGCCTGTGGCGACGGAGGACGAGGTAACGTTCGCAGCGTCGACATTCGCGGCGGGGGCCGATGGGGAGGGGGCAGCCGTGGATCTGGTGTCAGTCGAGCTCTAGGTTCGGTCGGCAAGTGGCCCAGGTCAAACGTCTGCCTAAGTGCTCGACCGCTGGCCTGGGCTGAGACCGGCGGGTGGCACTGGCCATTCGCACCTGGCACACTCCGCCGCACATTCCCTCGTACTTACGCAGGGGCGCTGGCCATGGCTGAAGTCTGGCCGCCCGTGAGGCCTGCGCCGGTCGAGAGACAGCCAGCGGCAAGACGGCCCACGGCGCTCTTCCAGGCGTCCGCTTCGGCTGTGTTACCCGCGTTGAGCTGGCAGTCGTGGCATGCGACCCAGGCGTTGTAAGTTTGGGCCTGGGGTTAGTGAGTTCGGCGGGAGCCGGGGCAGGTTGTGCCTCAGCTGTTCTCTTGACCACACGCCGTCGGCGCAACTCACGGTGCAGACCTTCGCGCAGGCAGGCGACTCGCGGAAGGCACAGAACTCCTGCTGGATGTTGCACTCGGTCGCACAGGCACCCTGGCGGGCGACGGGGTTGGCCGAGACACCGGCGAGGGCTGGTGTCAGCTACGCCTAGCCATGTCAACTCACCAACGGCGGAAACGAGGACGGCGAGACGCATAGTAAATGTACTTCTAGATTTCTAGATGGTCAGAGACGGGGGGATTCAGTGAGCCCCGTGAGTTCTTATGAGCTTCTCGCTCAGCCATAGCCTGACCTTCGCACCGTTAGTGTTGTTCACGGGCATCCGGGCATGGGCGCTTGGCGCTGCGCGGGCTAGGGCGGCTGGGGCATGAGCTTGGCATATGGTGATGGATGTATCGGATATCGAAGGCAGCTAGGGTAGCGGGTGACGAGGTCATGCGGCCACTCGATGGCGGACAGTGCCAAGCCTTGCCCAGCTGCCCAGCCGGCTGCCAAGTTGGCTGCGCCCGGCATCCGACCAGCGGTCAACATTACCAGCCACACGGTAATCCGAACCACAGCCTGGTCTGTTTATGGTGGCTTGTGCCGTGCTTGGTCCTTGGACATGGACAGCGGGTAATTGGTTGGTGGTGCTGTAAACAATTGTTCGATGAGGTCACACATTATTGCAGAACTCGGAAGATTCAAACGAAGCCGCAGAAGCCAATCTCGTGGGTAAAGATCTTGTGAGTCAAGCATGTCCCTGTGCCCAGCAACTCAGGCCAAGTCTTGTTTAACACGAGCCGCGAGCCAAGTCTTGTTTGACACAAGTCTGCGAGCCAAGTCTTGCTTGACCCAGGGCTCACAATCCCAACTCCCGAGCTCAATCTGAGCCCCACCCATGCACATGCACCACCGCGCGCAATGCACGCGCCATGCAATACTTGTAAATATGCTATCTCCTCTATACAGCGACCTTGGCGACGCCTTCCGCGACGCCGTCGACGTCCCCGTCCTCTCCGTCCTCGTCCTCGTCGCGCTGGGGTCAGCCACACTGTTGACTGTCGAAGATGTCGCAACATCTCCTTCGCCGCGTGGGCGGGCAACGATACTCACATAGCGCGCCAGCATGCGCGAGATGTCCCATTCCTCCTCGACACCGTCCTCCTCGTCCTCGAACATCTCTCCGCCAAACTCGAACAGGTCCTTGCCGGTCATGCCTGTCAACTTGCCGGCAGCCCGCTGCTGCTGCTTGGCCTTGGTCATGGCCTCCTCCTCGGCCTCCTTCTTCTCCAAGCGGTTCTTCTTCCACGCAGCGAAGGACTCGGGCGTGACTGGAGTGAGGGGCGGCTTCAACTTGTGTCGCTCGACCTCGATGAAGTCCTCCAGGGAGATCGTCTCCTTCTCGTCGTCCTTCTTGTCCTTTTTCAGGACAAACCCTGGTGGCAGGGCGTGGCGGTACATGCACGAGTCGCCTCCGTTGGGCTGAAGTCAGTACTATCCGAGGATCCGCCGCCGACGTACACAGATCCAGCTGGATGTCAGCGATGCCCACACCAAAGCCATGTACTCACAACCACCCGTACTTCTTGTCCTCGATCGCCTGCAGGAAGTACTTGCACACAATCTGCCGTCAGCTGCACCCCCCAACTGCACCCACGTCGGTCGTTGTACGCTGCTTCTTCCCGTTCTGCGTAACGACCTCGTTGAGCTTGGCGTCGTCCCAGCTGTCCATGGTGTCGTTCTTCTTGTCGTCGTCTCGCGCATCCTCGTACAGGTTGACCTTCTCGGCCTTGCGCCCCACATTCGGGTCGTGCGAGAACTTGCACTTGGAGCCCTTTTGGCAGATCCCGGCCTTGAAGTATGCACAAAGAATCTGAGGTCAGCGATGTGGGTCGCGACAGCGGTGGTCGAGTCCGCGCCAATGCCTGGTCGCCTACTCACAGTCTTGGGATCTGGACGTCAGCACGCACGCCTCCGCGCCACTCACCTGTCCCAAATGGCACCTTCTGCGGCTGGATCGAGCTGAACAGCTGCGCGTCCATCTTTTTCTTCGCCTCAGCCGCCTCCTTCGCCCTCTTCCGATCCTCCGCCTGCTTTTGCTTTGCCGCCTGCGCGTGAGCACACCCCACCGCCGACACTCACGTCCTGCTTGTTCTTGCCCGCCTCGGCTTGCTGCTTGTTTACCTGCTGCACATACTTCTGCACCTTGGACGACTTGTTCTTGTTTTTCAACCCGAACGCTGGGGTCAGTTGGTGCCGCACGAGGCCATATCGCTAGATCACGGGACCCACTCTTGTCGTCCTTGGAGGAGCCTCCGGCTTTTTTTGGCGGCATGGCGGGATCGCTAGCCGGTGTGGGTGTTACAGGGGGCCTGCTGGGCGGGGAAGTCGTGAGGTTGTAGAGTGGTGTGCGGGGCACTGGTGGTGCGCTCGAGAGCTTTTGTGGCGATGAGCAATGGTTGAGCGGCGACAATGGTGAGCGTGTGCACATTGTGGATCTTTGCAGTGGATCTTTGCAGTGGACAGCCACGTGTCAGGCACAACTGTCAGGCTCATTGCTCCGGGGTCTGCGGTGGAGGTCAGCCTCTGCCGAAAATCTGCCCCACTCTTTCACGTTGTCCGAGGAAGGTGCACACTGATGCGCGCCTGCCTTCCTTGCCTCTGTACACGCCAACCTCCTTTACATGGATCTACTCGTGGCTTTTCGTCATTTAAATATCATCTGCATTCATCATCTTTCTCCATTTACCATTTCCTCTCTCATCAAACTCTTCAAGCCCATCAAACTCGTAGCTTCTCCATCTTACACCTGCACCAGCTGCATCCCGCCGGTCGCCAAAAACCATGCCACCCAAAGCAGAGAGAAAGGAGAAGCCCGTTAAGGGGGAGGAGGGTGAGTGTACAGCTGCTCAGCTACCTCGTTTCCGCAGCTGACATCCAGCCGAGGTCGTGAGCACCAAGGAAAGAAACCCAACAGCAACTGACTTCAGATGGTGCTCGGTTACATGCGTGAGGTGAGCTTTTCGCCGCGCAACACAAGCTCATACCAGGTCAATCGCCCCTATGCTAGCAGTACGTTGCCACTCAAGACCTTCCTTCCAGCTTCCCATCTGTCGCCCCTCTCCGAGCCCCAACCATACACGACACCCTTGATGCCGTGTTCGCCCACGCTTCTCCACATCCCTGCGCACAGCCTTCCCTCCCCCGCTGACATGTAGCCGACGTCTCCGCCAACTTGAAAGGCCGGGTCACCAAGGCCGAGGCGCAGAAGGCGCTGAATGCGCTAGCAGGTGAGCTAGCGGTTGTGCCCGTAGCTCACGGCAGAGAAGGGCTCACTTACTGTCAAGCCGTATGGCAAGCAGACGATTTTCGTCTACAACCAAGTGAGTGCTTCGTGTCCGTTCCGCATTGTACATCACTCGGCGGGGTGATACTCTCCCATCCTAGTGTGTCGCGACGGTTCTTGGAGCTGCACAGCCACCTCCCGGGTCACACATCCCCAGTCCAGTCAGCCTTCATCGAGGGAAGACACTGAATCGGACCCGATTCCATGCCCGTGCACCTTCCCCAGCCTCTACCTTTGTCTTGTTCTCCTACTAAGGCTTAGTCCCAACTCCCGGTGCTCGAGCCCGAGCAGATGGCGAAGCTCGACGAGGAGCTTAAATTGGTAAAGGACACGTTAGACGAGCGTCGCAAGGAGGCCAAGTCGCTCCAGTCCAGTGAGTGTTGGATGTCAGTGTCGACGTCACTGATGCAGACCTTGCCACGCTCGAGGCCCAGCCCAAGAGCAAGGACCTCAGCAAGACGATCAAAGAGCTCGCTACTGCCGTTAGTTGTGAACGAGTCGCATTCAACTAACGCCAGAACGAGCTCTCGCTCTCCTCGCTCAAAGCTTTCCGTGGCGAGTCTGCCGCTCCTCCCATGAGCGCGAAAGAGACGGCCAAGATCGACGCCGAGTGGGATCGCTGGCGCAAGGAATGGGTCAGCCGGAAGAAGGTGTATAATGAGTAAGTCGCGTTGCCATGTTCCATCGTGGATAATGCTGACACAAGGATGTATGGGATGCTAGCCGAGGGGGGACTCGTCGCCGGGTCCCGGGCGGACTTTGAGGAGGACAACGGCGTCGAGCCTGACGACGAGGCGACAAAGGCCGTCGAGGGCGGCGAGTTCTGTCAGCCCGCACCCTCCGCCGGCGGAAGCGGAAACAGGCGGAAGCACGTGGGAGTTTCCGTCGGAAGTGGGCGAACGGCGTCCGTCAAGAGCAAAAAGGCCCGTAGCTGAGTGAGCAGTGGCGTCATTTTGGGACATGCCTGAAACGAGCCCGAAAATGAGGTAAGCTGGCACATGGGCCTGACAGCCTGCTCACTCCAGGTTCCGGCGATGTGGACCGGGTGGGATGGCGTTCAGGGACGGCGCGTGAGGTCTTACCAAGATTTCTCGACATGTGGGTATGCTGTAGGGTCCGGCGATGGTGCTGTAATCGGGGATGATGAATCCGTCACGTCCACGCCTGCGGCCATTGTGGACTGCGTGTAAGCAAGAGGAATGTTGCACAATGTTGCGCAGCGTACAGCTGGCATTGGGTTGTATAAAGGCTCGAGATGAGGCGAGCGATAAAGCCATCAACAACAGCTTCAGCACTCGCATTCAGCACTCAGACTCCACGGCTAATCCCTTCCCCACACGCATCCCCTACGCACACACCAAAATGACCGTCACCCTCGCCATGCCCTTCTCCGACGCCATCAAGGTCAGTCACCGAGTCTCTGCCTTCTCCGCATAGTACTGACATTCAGGCCCGCCGCACCTACTACAACCTCACTCCCAAGTCGACCATCTCGGACGAGGCGCTTGAGCAGCTCGTCGCTGAGTCCATCAAGTACACCCCTTCCTCGTACAACTCGCAGACCTCGCGTGCGGTCCTCGTCACCGGCGAGAAGCACAAGGCGCTCTGGGACGCCATCTGGGCGACCCACAAGGCCAATCTCACCCCCGAGCTCGAGGCCGTCTTCCTTGAGTAAGTCCGAGAACCGACACTCTATCTGCCTGCTTCTTACTAACACCCAGGAAATTCGAGCACGCCTACAAGCCCGGATACGGCACGATCGTGTTCTACGAGGACCAGGACGCGGTCGACGAGTTCGTCGCCAACTTCCCCATGGTGAAGGGCACGATCGACGACTGGATCCAGACCACGAACGGCATGGCGCAGTACATCACCTGGACTGCGCTCGCGACGCAGGGTATGGGCGCCAACCTCCAGCACTACGGCCAGTTCTCTCCCGCCCACGCCGAGACCATTAACAAGTTCCTCGCCGTCCCGAAGGGGTGGAAGGTGCCGCTCGCCCTCATGCCCTTTGGCGTGAGCGCCGACGCCGCCGCTCCGGGCGTCGCCGAGTTCCCCAAGACCTTCAAGCCGCTCATCGGCGAGCGTGTCCTCGTCCGCAACTAGAGCAGCGAGCATGGAGACCACATTGTATAGATACTAGATGCACTTCATTGTATATATTTCCCTACCTCGGATAAACGACAACGGATAGAGGGCAAGTGGCTGTGGAGAAATCTCGGCGCAAATACCACGATATCCGGTCTGCATCTCACTTACTTCCAGACCGCGGCTGTTATTGCGTGACGGTATGTGGAGAGGGGATGCGAATGCGCAGAATACTAGACGGAAGATCCGGCTGGACAGTCTGCTGCGCGATCGGGATTGCTCCGATGTCCGAGAACCGTAAGCCCTTCATACGCCAAAGGGCTTAATCTGTCCCAGTTCCTGGCCTCTCTTGGCCGTGGTCGTAAACAAACTACCTGCGCACCACTGCACACCCCAGGCGGTCTTGTAGACCACATATCTTGATGCATCTGTCGCAGAGGAGAGGATATGAGCGCATGCATAGGTGTCGGAGTACGTTGCAGCTGAAAGCCACCAAGTGCCACAAGCGACTGGGCCTTGCAAACGCCGGTGGGTGGGTGTTGGCTGGGGGTAGGTTTTGATCCCGTTGTTGAAGGCAGAATTTGATTCCGCCGAGGGGGTTGCCACCACGTTGGAGGGGGTCGCCCCCCCCTTCCCACAATCCCGTCTTTACCACTGTCACCGTAACAACGATTCATTCTTCGACGGCGCTTGACGGCTCACGGCTTGAACGGACCGACCCGAGCGCGACCGACCGCGTCGTTGACCTTTAACCTGGGACATCCATCTCCGCACTCACCGCGCTCACCGCACCCACCGCACCCACCGCACCCACTCCGCACTCTGCCACCGACGCCGTTACCAGTGCATCCAATCCATCCAAATATTACCCCCCCCTCTCCAAACACCCCCTTCCACCCGTCATGACCGACGCCGCTCCATCCCCGGCAACGGCAACGGCCCCCCATCCACCCACCGCTCCATCACCAGCACAAGCCTCAACTCCAGGCGCGGCAAGTGCTGCCTCCCCATTCCCCCCCAATGTTCGACCACCATCAATGAACATGCCAGGACAGGCCCAGGGCGGTCAACAACAACCAGGTCCCATGGTCTTTGACGATGACAAGAAACGCGAGCTGCTTGCAAGCATGGACCCAGCCCGCGTAATGGCGCTGCGTAAAGTATGTTTGTGCTCCCTCCATGCATCCACCCTACAACGCGCTAACATCCAGCGCGTGGCAGAGCTACAAGCTGCAGGACATACCAAGGACAGCTCGACCGAGATGGGCCGCACGCTGCTCATCCTCAGCATGCATGCGCGGGCGGTGGCCATCGAGGAACAGAAGAAGCGCGCGCAGCAAGCAGAGGCGGAGCAGCCTGCCCAACCCGCTGCGCCCAGTCCAACGCGTGAGTATCTAATCTCCATCGCAGCCATGCTTACGCGCAGCCGCAGCACCACAACAGCAGGGGCATGTCTCCCTCACTCCGGCCCAGATCGCGCAGGTCCGCTCGCAGGCTGCATCATATCACCTCCTGGCGCGCAACCAGCCAGTCCCAGGATATCTGCAGCAGGCTGCGCAGGGCAACCAGCCACCCGCATCACCAGCTGGCTCCAGCCTCGAAGCCAAGGTCGCCGACAAGACTGTCGAGGCCGTTGTCGAGGCCAACGCATCCGAGCCCCCATACGCGATGGAGTTTGACCAGGAATCCATCGTCTACCCATACAACGCGTACACCCACCCCTCCGTGTACGCGAACCGCAAGTTTGACGAGGACATCACAAACCCGCAGACCAAGCTGCAGCGGATGCTGGTGCCGTCGATCATGCCGCGCGGGCTGGACCCAAACATCCTGATGGACGAGCGCAACCGGTTCGTCGAGACGCGCATGGCGTGGCGGATGAAGGAGCTCGAGATGCTGGACTCGACGACGGGTCTTGGCTCGCCGGGCGCTGCCGACGTTCCAGGCGTCACGGACGAGACGCCAGTCCCCAACGCCAAGCAGGGCATACAGGCGCGTATCGAGCTGCTCAGTCTGCGACTTATCGGCAAGCAGCGGTTGCTGCGGGAGGATCTGGTCCGCGCCATCCATGGCTCCACCCAGATTCCTGCCGACCGTTCCCAGTTCCGACGGTTCCGCACTCACACTCTGCGCGATGCCCGCGCGACCGAGACGGCCGAGAGGCGACAGCGTACGGAACGCGAGCAGCGCGGCAAGCAGCGCCATCTTGCGTACATCAATTCGATCATCGAGCACGGCCAAGCGGTTGTCGCCGCGGGCGCGACCAACCCTCGAGGCGCTTCTGCCGAGAAAATGCGCCGCCTGGGCAAGAACGTGCTCCGCATGCACAGTGAGATTGAGAAGGAGGAACAGCGCAGAAGGGAACGTCTCGCCAAGGAGCGTCTCCGTGCGCTGAAGGCCAACAACGAGGAGGAGTACTTCCTCCTTCTTGGCCAGGCTAAGGACTCGCGTAT
This sequence comes from Cutaneotrichosporon sp. PL3408A, assembly GCA_023629975.1. Classification (NCBI taxonomy): domain Eukaryota; kingdom Fungi; phylum Basidiomycota; class Tremellomycetes; order Trichosporonales; family Trichosporonaceae; genus Cutaneotrichosporon; species Cutaneotrichosporon sp. PL3408A. The sequence goes on along the minus strand of JAMAMB010000012.1, from coordinate 262,690 downwards.
CGGACACCTTCTCCAGCAGACCGACCAGTTCTTGGATCAGCTCGCGTCGGCCGTCGTCGACCAGCAGAACGATGCTGTCCACCGCGACGAGATCCCTGTCCATCTGCCCTTTGAAGTGGAGGACGGTCCTGCTTCTGAGGCCACGTTCGGCGCCCGTCGCCAAGACGGCGAGGAGGACGACGCCGAGCGCAAGTCGGGCAAGGTCGACTACTACGCTGTCGCGCACCGCATCCAAGAAAAGGTCACGCGCCAGGCGTCGATCCTCACTGGCGGTACCCTCAAGGACTACCAGGTCAAGGGTCTGCAGTGGATGGTCTCACTCTACAACAACCGTCTCAACGGTATTCTCGCCGACGAAATGGGTCTCGGAAAGACCATCCAGACCATCTCCCTCATCACGTACCTTATCGAAAAGAAGCACTCTCCCGGCCCCTTCCTCGTCATTGTGCCCCTGTCAACATTGACCAACTGGACGCTCGAGTTTGAGCGCTGGGCGCCGGCTGTTCGCACGCTCATCCTCAAGGGCTCCCCTGCTGTCCGTCGCGAGCTGTACCCCCGCATTCGTGCTGGCGACTTCCAGGTCTGTCTCACGACCTACGAGTACATTATCAAGGAGCGCCCGCTGCTTGCCAAGATCAAGTGGGTGCACATGATCATCGACGAAGGCCACCGTCTCAAGAACATCAAGTCCAAGCTCTCGCAGACTCTCAACGAGTACTACTCGACGCGTTACCGTCTCATTCTCACCGGTACCCCGCTGCAGAACAACCTGCCCGAGCTGTGGGCGCTGCTCAACTTTGTCCTGCCCAAGATTTTCAACTCGGTCAAGTCGTTTGACGAATGGTTCAACGCGCCATTCGCCAACACGGGCGGTAACGAGAAGATGGAGATGAACGAAGAAGAGGCGCTGCTTGTCGTCAAGCGTCTGCACAAGGTGCTGCGTCCCTTCCTTCTCCGTCGTCTGAAAAAGGACGTCGAATCTGAACTTCCCGACAAGGTCGAGAAGGTTATCTACACCAAGATGTCCGCGCTCCAGTGGAAGCTCTACGAAAGCGTCAAAAAGTACAAGACCCTCCCTACCGATCTGTCCTCTGGCAAACCCCGTCGCCAGGCCAACCTGCAGAACGCCATTATGCAGCTGCGCAAGATCTGTAACCACCCCTTCGTGTTCCGCGAAGTCGACGAGGACTTCTCGGTTGGCAACCACGTCGACGAGCAGATAGTGCGCACGGCCGGCAAGTTTGAGTTGCTCGACCGTATCCTGCCCAAGCTGTTTGCGACGGGACACAAGGTGCTCATCTTCTTCCAGATGACTGAGATCATGTCCATCATCGCCGACTACTTTGACTACCGCGGATGGAAGTACTGCCGTCTGGACGGTTCCACCAAGGCCGACGAGCGTCAGCAGCTGCTGTCGACCTTCAACGATCCCGACTCCCCCTACCAGGTCTTCATCCTGTCCACGCGTGCCGGTGGTCTCGGTCTCAACTTGCAGTCGGCCGATACCGTCATTATCTACGACACGGACTGGAACCCCCACGCCGACTTGCAGGCGCAGGACCGTGCACACCGTATTGGCCAGAAGAAGGAAGTCCGTGTTCTGCGTCTCATCTCGAGCGGCACAGTGGAGGAGCTCGTGTTACAGCGTGCTCAGGCCAAGCTCGAAATCGACGGCAAGGTCATCCAGGCCGGAAAGTTCGACGAGGTCACCACCGGCGCCGAGTACGAGGCGTACCTGGCCAAGGCGTTCGAGCAGGGCGCCGACGAGGAGGAGGAAGAGACGAACGAGCTGGACGATGAGGAGCTGAACGAGTTGCTGGCGCGTGGCGACGAGGAGATGGGGATCTTCACCCGAATGGATAAGGAGCGCGCTGCGAACAAGCTTGCCGACTGGAAGGAGTCGGGCGGCAAGGGCCCCCTCCCGCCTCCGCTTATGCAGGAGTCGGAACTGCCGCCGTTCTACCGCCGCGACATTGGACAGGAGATGGCCGAGCAGGTCACCCTGCAGGACGAGCAGGGGCGTGGACGCCGCGCCAAGGCCGACGTCAGGTACACGGACGGCCTGACCGACGACCAGTTCATCAACGCGCTGGAGGACTCGGAAGACGACGTGGACTCGGCTGCGGAGCGTAAACGCGCTCGTGCGGAGCGCAAGGCGGAGCGGAAGCGGCAGAACGAGGTGCTCGCTCAGGCTGAGGCCGAGGGCAAACCGCTCTCGTCTGTCATCACCACATTGAAGGCCGAGGCCGAGGTGGGGAAGAAGAAGCGCGGGCGCCCAAGCAAGAGCGCGACGCCTGGTCCAGGCGAGGAGACGCCCGTGGTGAGTCGCACCTATAAAGACGGTAGACCACGCTGACATCAGAAACGGCGTAAAGTGAACGTTAACGCCGTGTCGATCGAGGAGCGGCAGATGGTCAAGAAGCTCTTCGAGGAAGTCAACTCCCTCACCGACGACGTGACCGGCGAGCACTGGAACGTCTACTTCCTCTCCCCTGTCGACCGCAAAATCTACCCCGACTACTACACCATCATCGCGCAGCCGATCGCCATGTCGCAGATTAAGCGCAAGTTCTCGCAAGCCGCGTACGGCCTGCAGGGCCTCACGACGGATCTGCGTCTGCTGTGGGCCAACGCGCGGACGTACAACACCGAAGGGAGCTGGGTGTACAACGCCGCGGACGCCATGGAGGCCTACTACGACCGCCGGCTGGCGGAGGAGATGCCCAAGTTCCCGTCGGGCGAGGCTGCGGGCGGCACGGAGGAGACGACGCCCGCCGCGAGCGGGACCAGCACGCCCATGTACAAGGGCCCGTCGACTGCGACCAAGATTAAGCTCAATGTCGGTGCGGCGCGGCGGCACGAGATGGTCGACAGCGATGCGTCGCCTGCGCCCCCGGTTGGGGGGGAGGACGACGACGACGACGACGATGACGACTATTAGGAGCGCCGTGTGTCGTGGGGATCGTCGCGTCTGGGATAGAGTTGTCGTGTCGCCGTAGAAGCTACATGTGGTCTGTATGTGGATTTGCAATGTATCAGTGGTATTAGCGAGCGGCGGATTGCGAGTGAGACGGAGTGTCAGTGAGTCACCGGAAAGGGCAGAACGAGGACATGGTGGCGCTATTCAGACTCGCATCCAGAGCGGACTCCGAGGAAATCACAGCAAACTCAAAGAGGCATGCCGTGGACGGCTCTCAATGGCACACGACGCTACCGGAGGGGCCAGGTGGAACAGTCAATTGAGAGGCAGGGCCACCCTTGTCGAGTCGCGGCGCCAGTGGGGGTGGTGTACATTTCGCTCTGCAGCTCGCTCTGCAACTTAAGTACCCTCTTCACATCTCGTTATCTTTCTCACTCTCAACTGGCAACATCTTGCTCTCTCGTCAAAGTTCGACGCACTCGCCTCTTCAACGACCCCGCATTCCGGCACGGAAGCCACCGTTCGGCCCGGCAATACCCATTACGCTTTCAGGTCCGCGCCCTGGCCCGAGGACTGTGTAAACAAACCACTTCCGCCTAGTCCACAGCCGTTCCGCTTCTCTCGGCGCTGCTTCGACGGCAGGCATCTGCGCTCCCACGCTCACAGGCATCTTCATCTGCTCTATTCACCTTCACATCGCCATGCGGATCACGCTCCCCAACCCGCTCGGGGCGCCAATAACGTTCGACACTGAGACGCGGTCCTTCCCCCGCTCGTACAGCATGCACCGGCGGGGGCGGTACGTCCTCCTCGCGGTCTTCGTCGTCGCATGCTACTTCCTCTGGCCCAGTCCGCCCCTTGCGCCGAGCTACGCGGCGGAGTGGGCGCGCGAGCGCCGGCTGCCCCAGCACCGCCGGTCCGCCCCAGAGCGCAACGGGCGCTACGTCAAGTGAGTTCGGGGTGCCCCCAGTGCCTGACGCCAGATTCGACGCGCCGGCCGGCGACCTGCCGTCGCAGATCACGCATGCGCTGCTCGAACACCACGTCGCGGTCTCCGCGAACAGGAGCTACGCGTTCGAGCCGATCTACCACGTGCCCTACTTCTCGCTCAGCTGGCCGTGGAAGAGTGCGCGGATCCCGCTCGGCGCGGTGGCCGGCACGGCTGTGAATGGCTTCGAGCGGCTGTCGAAGCGGCCGCGCGCGGTCTCGGCCGCGCACTACGCCTCCGTGTGTCGGCGCGAGACGGTGTTCAGGGTGCGGGGCGAGCAGTTCCCCGACGGCGAGCTTGATCTCATGAACTCGGGCCGGGCGCGGCTCGCCCAACTGGCCTCGGCGTTGGCGGGGACCGAGGGGTGTATCCGGATCAAAGGGGACGTGTTTGGCCAAGAGTGAGTCCCAATGCAGCTAGAACTGGGAGAGTTGCTGACAGCAGCTTCCTGGACTCGGAGGAGGCCATGGATATGATTCACGAGCTCAACCACTCGCCTGTGCTGCAGCATTTCACGTTCGGCCCGACCGTGCTGGGTGTGGTGAACCGCGCTATCCCCGTCCTGGCGCCTGCGAGCGAGCACTATGATCTCGAGCGCGTCGTCAAGGCGCAGGGCAAGGCCGGGCCGTACTCTTCCCCGTGGAAACACATCCTCACGCTGCACCTTCCCCATTCGGAGGCGTGGAAGACAGAGTGTGAGGCGTTCGGGGAGAAGTCGAGGTAGGTTTCGGCCACGCCGCTTTGCGCATCGTCTGGTGGATGCACTCGGACTAACCCCAGCCCCTTTACAGCCTTCAACAAGCTCCCCAGCTTCCCGGGGAACGAGAACGTGCCCCCGCCGCCAGAGATGCTCCCCGACTCCCGCGCCGGGCTGTACAGCGCCAAGTGCTACCCCGACACGACGGCTGTGATCGCCCGCGCCCGCCGCATGCGGAAGAACCACCCGATCCTGCGCACAATCTACCTCATCACAGACGACGTGGCGTGGGCAGAGGAGATATCCCGCTGGCTCATGAGCGACGGGTGGGACCAGGTGTATTTCGGTTCTGACGTGCATGCGGCCTGGGGGGACCGGGAGATCGCGGATGCGGTGGACATGGAGGTCGCGCGGAGGAGTGGGGTTGTTGTTAGCAATGGGGTGCGTCGCAGACGAAGTGACGAGGGTGCTGACTCCAGTTCACGACGCTGGCGAGCACGATCGCGCTCCTGCGCACGCGCGACCTCGTGCACCCGGACTTTACCCAGTTTTGGTAGCCCCGCAACACTGGTAACCTAGTGGGGTTCATGTTGGTAGTATATGGTACCCTGTGACCTGGCAGAGGCGGCGATGTTGTTCATGCTACTCTTTGTACTGTGCGTCGAGCTCGACGTAAGGAGGCGTGCTGTTCTTTAGGCAGTTGAGTTGTTCATTTCGGCCGAACCGACGTTGATGCCAAGCCATCGGGACTAATTTTATCAGATAGCACAGGCCTCTTTCGCATCTCCGGTTTTTCGCAATCCGCACTCGTTGCTGCTTCTGACCCATCGCATCCGCCTTCTCAGTTGCAGCTCATCGATCTACATACGGCCCCGGAGACAGCCCGACAGACCGCGCTCTCTCACGCGACCCGCCCACCAGTTGCGATGCACCTCCTCGCCCCGCTTCTTGCGGCCTTCGCCGTCTTCTCGGCTTGCGCAGACGCCAAGTCGCACGTCAAGGTCCACCTCACCGTCCCAACCCTCGTCCAGTGCGAAAAGGCCGTTCTGCACTGGAAGGGCGGCAAACCCCCCTTCAAAGTGTACGCTCTCCCCTGTCGTCGCTGACGCCAGCTGGGCCCAGTCCGACAGCCGCAAGCCGGCGGCCGTCTCGCCGATAGCTGAGAACAGCACGGCGTTCCACGCCGCGTGGGTCGTCGACGCGCCCGCCGGCTCCCGCGTCAAGATCAGGCTCGAGGACGCAAAGGGCCACTGGGTGAACACGTATGCCGAGGTCCATATCGGCGCGCACGACGGCTGCGTCAGCCCGGACTGGGAGGACCCGACTGCGCCTGCGCGCCAGCCGCCGCCCCGCGCTGGCGGGCTGGCGCGCGGCGCCGAGTTCGTCGTGCTCGCCGTAGGCGTCCTGCTCGCTTGTTGGGGTATTGCGGTGTGTATTCGGGGCAGGGAGAAGAAGGAGGAGGGGCGGGGGGAGTATGTGCCTGTCGCGGGCGAGGAGATCCAGATGTCGCGCGTGGGCGCGCGGGCTAGTCGGCGCACGCCTACCCGGTCTGGGGAGGACGAGGATGAGGGGGAGGCGCAGGAGTACCGTAGCCTTCTGAGGAGGGATTAGGATATGCTCTTCTGAGGCACACCGTGATAGAAGCGGTTTGCATGGCCTGCGTTGGCATGGCAGACAGAGGGGGCGTACTAACGCTCCTTGAACGCTCTCGGAACGCGGCGTGTGCTGCTTGCTCGATTACATGCCTGCGGCCCGAGTGGGTTCGTGCCTCGGCGTCGGAGGCGTGCACAGTTCAGTTGTTCATGTAGAGGGTGAACTCTACGCCACATTGAACCAACCGCATTGACCACAGCGACTTGGTGGTTTCCTATCTCGACGATGATGTCCTGCCGCTGATATGCTAAAGCCGCGTCTGCCCATGGACCAGCTACGCCGGACTCGTTGCCACGATGCGCAACATCTGCCGTGGAGACGCCCACCGGCTTCAGCTTCTAATTTGCGCTTCGCCGCTCCAACCTCATCTCCGCCGGCTTCAACCTTGTCGCTGCTCCAACTTCCTAACCGCTCGTAACCGCTATGCCCCAACCAGTACTGCCCCTCCTAGTTCATGCTCTACTCGTCATCTACTTCTGAGAACACTCCTACCCTGCCCCTCTACTTTGCTCTGGGCCCTTCCGCTTTCCACTGATGCCGTCTCTGCTCTTCCCCTACTCCCCATTCCTCGGACATACTCTGCGCCGTCCGAGCCAAATTCAGGATCTGCGGAGCCATGATCGTCCAGAGCGTCAGATTGCGCAGAGTTAAGGAGTCTCCATCGAGTGGAGCTGACTCCACACGATGTCAGCTTGGCATCATGCTGGCAAGATCGACTCGCCGCCCAGCCAGCGTCATAATGGGCGCTCGTGCCTATGGACGCACAATGAACGGCTGGGTGCCTGCCGCAGGATCGGTGAGCTTGCTCTGCCGCCCGACCCGCTCGCCTCGTCTGGTGCGTCTTGGGCGTGCCAATGCCCCCGCCGGCCCCGGCCAGCCTTGCATCATCACGATGCAATCTCAGTTGTGCTGAGCTGCCCCGGTATCTCGACAACGGGTGTCTGGACCATGAGACATCGGAATCGGATGCAATGACGGAGAGCGCGGAGAGTGCAGAGAGCGCAGACGACATCACGCTGTCGACTCCCACTCCACTCGGGTCAGTTGCATCACGCCCTGCATCACTTACATGGCGTAGGCGCACTCGGGAACGGAGGAAATCGCACGCCGGCCCGCGCTGCCCCGATGCCTGATTGACGTCAGCGGCCTTAGGACCGGTGTTAAGCCTGTGCGGGCAGGAATCAACGCTCATTAGCCCTTTCGCCATTTGTAGCCAGTCACGGCCAGTTACGACCATAATCGGTCAAGCCATGCACGCCATCAGTAACTGGATAAGGAAAAGGGCCGGGGGCGGTAAGCGGTGGAGGAGCATGGCCGATCACCGTTGTGATCCTGTTCCTCCCGTTTTCCCCACGCGTCATGCAATCGCTGCCCAGGTGCATGCCCAGGTGTCCAGTGCCAAGCTGCCGGATGGATCCCGCTGGGCCGCTGGGCCTGCAGATGTTGACGTGGTCATCGAGGACGGGTCATCGGGGTCATTGAGATAGCGGAAAGCAGAGCGCGGAAAATTGAACGACCATGACCGAATCAACAATCAGGGAGAGGAAATCGAAGCAAGTCGAGTAGATCAGGACGTCCTCCCCCACCCATTCGACGGCTGCCACAACCTCGGTTCCATAGCCCACTCTCATATCATCTTGCATCCTCATCTCATCTCATCTCTTCATCTTATCTCTCGTCTCGTCTTCGTCTCGTCTTCGCCTCGTCTTCGCCTTTCTTGCCCTCCAGCTTGCGTCCTCGCATTTCTTGAATTTCTTGCATTTCCCCCCACATACCTTGTAGCATAGGCATATCTCTCCGCTGCGCACGAATTACGCGTCGACCAAACATCGCCGCTTGTCCCTTCTCACCACCACAATGCCATACATATCGCCCAAGGACGTCGCGCGCGTCCGTGCAGACAAGGCGGCCTCCGATCTCGCGTCACAACTGGAACGCACGGCCATCGCGGAGTCACGTCAGCCCGGGCCTGAGCGGAGTGACGAGCCCGACCAAAGTCAGGCTCACTCCGAGCCTGAGCCGAGCGATACGAATGAAGCCGACGCCGGCGACAAGCACGAGGCCGCAGAGTCCACCGACGACGCGCAGTCACATACGGAACCCGCCTCGCGCTCCCACACGCCCGACGCGCCGAGCCTCATCTCGTGCGCCACCGACTCGTCATCCTCGCTCCGGACGCTGAGCTCCAAAGGCGACGATATCGACGACCTCGAAGACGTCGGAATCGAGGTCTACGCCTACGACGAGGAGTACCAGCCCGTCGAGGGCGAGTCGCATGCCGACTTCCTCGATCTCGCCGCCCCCGGAATTGCAGACTACCACCGCGGGATATATGCGTTCACGAAGTCGCTGTATGACCGCGCAAAGCTCGCGTCGGGGTGTGCTGCTGAGCGGCGCAAAGCCCGCCCTGTGAGGGTGTAGCTGCGACCGTGCTAGATGCCGCTCTGTAGACTGTTGTATCGCATGTATCGTATAGTCCTATCGCGGTGGCAGGGGCGGGGCTGGGCGCGAGCGACGCCTGATGTGCTGTGGCGCTGGGGCAGTCATCGTGGGCAGTTTTCACTGGCTTACATCACGTTGGTGGGGTTGGGCGCGATCAGCTGCGCCGCTGATGGCAGTGGCTCTGAGTCAGCAGATCACCAGGCGAGGTCAGGTGAACCCTTGTTGGATCTGCAAAAGCCATATTGGGAGGCCCGTGCGGAGATGAATGAAGTGCTGCTGCATGTTTTCGACTGCAGATGTTGTTTCGACTGCAGCTGTGATTGCGCATGAACTCCAGCGGGGGTTCAGAAATAGGAACGCCCAAGCGGGAATGCAGTGTACACCAGCTCACTGCTGGTGGCCCACTCCGCCATGACTCAATGACTCAAGTCATGCAACAGCCCACTGCAGTCTTTCTTCTCTGCGCCCGCACCGCCGACAGCAGTCCATGCATATTTGTTGCTAAGGATAACTAAGGATAACTACATTGCGACATTGACAAGGCGTGGGCTCCGCTCTACACACCCAACAGGTCGTCCTCCTCGTCCTCCTCGGACTCGGACATATCTTCTTCACGGAGCTGCACACGCTCAACCTCCGCCTCCCACTTGATCGTCGACGCAAACAGCAGCTCAGCAGTAGCCGTGACGGCCAGGGAAAGCGCCGCACCAGCCCACAGACCCGCCAGACTCCACCCCGGCTTCCCAAGACCCAACCACGCCCCAATCGGCAGGCCCACCATGTAGTAGCCAATAAAGTGGATAATCGAGCCAATGTTCTGCCGCCCAAACGCGCGGAGGCAGGCCGCACCGACATTCTGCAGCCCATCAAACACCTGGTAGCTCGCAACGAAGACTGCCGCCTCGGCCGCCTCCCGCGCGACCTCCTTGTCGTCGGTGAAGATCCGCGCAATGTGATTCCGGAAGATGAGAAGCACCAGACCCGTGCTGCCTCCGATGAGGACTTCGAGGATAAAGCCCGCCTTCACGGTCTTGCGTGCGCGGGGGATGCCGCGCGAGCCGTGACCCAGGAGGTTGCCGACGCGGTTTGCAATGCCGATGGAGATGGCATACGGGGTCATCGCGACCAGGTTGTCGAGGGTGGAAATGACGGCTTGGGCGGCAACAGCGATCTCGCCCAGGCGGCCGGCGAGCAAGGCGATGATCTCAAACGCCCATAGTTCGGAGCCGAACATCAGCGCGCCGGGGATGGCGAGCCACAGGACAGCGGGCCACTCGTGGAAGGCCTTGTTCGAGAAGCCGTCCCAGCACTCCTTAGCGCGGGACTTCAGCGCGTAGACGACGATGAGGAGGCCGGCGATAGTGAGGGTCGTAGCGGTGGCGAGGGCCGCCCCGGGCGCGCCGAGACTCGTATAGTGGACGAGGTAGATCGCAACTCCGGCGTGGACAGGGAGTAGGCACAGGAGAATGATGGGCGGCGGAGACATGATGCCTGGTGTCAGGGGGTTCGAGAGAGACGGTCATACCTTGAACCTGCAAGTACGACTTCATCGACTCGACGAGTCCAAGAGCCGGGAGTACGAGCGTCGCTGCGCGGAGATACCTGTCGTCAGCTGTTGTCCAGGCGGGTACTCAGCGGACGAACGCCAGTCGCGACGCACCACTTCATACCAGCCACAAGCTCGGGCGGCTGCTTGAGCGCAAGGAGGATCGGGGAGATATTCCACCACAGCAGCATGACCGGGATCGAGAGGACGAGCGAGAGCAGCACAGTCCGCTGCAGCCAGTGGCCGATGTGGTGCCGCGCTTCGGGCTGGGCGTACAGCGGCGCCGAGAGGGTCGTGAATGCAGCCGCAATGGCCAGGGGGAGGGGGTAGCCTGGTGCGAGTGAGCAAGAGGGCGAGCGGGGTAGCGAGGGTCACGCCGGTTACTCACCAGTGACCATGACCAGCAAACTTGAATTTCCGGCAACGGCCAGTTGCGAGGCGCCCAGCCGACCACAGACGAGGATGTTGATTGTGTTGAGCGCATTTTCAAGCGCCAGTCCCGCTGAGAGCGGGATGCTCGACGCCACGAGGACCCGGAACTCGTTCCACACCGTTGCGGGGCGGTTCATCCCAGGCAGGCCGTGGAAGCGGCCCTTGCCCGTGGACGAGACGGACGCGCGGCGGACGGCAATGGCCTCATCGTGGCATTCGTCATCTGCGGCGCCGCCGCCGTAAGACGGCGTGGTGCGCGTTGCCGTGCCCGCTGCACCGGCGGACGGGGCGGGCGGGGCCAGAAGAGGAGTACGCTCGGACGCGCGCCCACCGGGGCGGGGAGCTGTGGGGCGGGGAGCAGCACCGCCAACCGCGGCACCGGGCGCACCTGGCCCACCGGCGGGGGTGATCAGGCGTGCGCGGCCTGAACCGATTGCGGCGTCGCCAGAGAGCCGGCGGCCGAGGGTGAGTCTCGAGGCGCGGCGATGCTCTCTGTCGCTCGTGGCTACGGCCGAGGGGGAGGTGATGGTGGCTGGGGAGAAGGCGGCGCGCGCTGCCAGCGTGGGCATCATGCGCGAGCCGTCGACGGGAGAGGACATGCTGGATGGTCTTCACGCGATGTCACTGATGGTTCGAGAGTTCCACTTGTGGATTGCAGCGATGAAGATAGCCGCTGATGTGAGACTTGGGCTTGAGGATCCGGATCGACAGGATGTCGGCGGCGAGTAGGGTGAGGAGGAATTTACTGAGGAATGGCCGAGAATACGAGTCGATGATGTTGTGGCTGTTGGTGGAGAGGTGAGATGCGAGGAGATGTTGGCGACGGAAAGAGGGTGTATGACGATTGGGTGCAGACCCTGCAGTGGGGCTCCCGAAAGAGCAGGTGGGTGGTAACAAGCCACTCACCATCTACTAACCCGCTCAACTATATCTACCAATCCCACGGCCACCACTCGGCATCCATCGACGACTTCAGCGCATGCATGCGACAGTATTACCGCCAGCCGCCAACATGCGCCAACCGTGCACATCCCAATCCACAGTCGATCCGCAGATCAACCCGCTATCAACCATTGCCATACCACACGGTGAATAACCAAACGACCCGTTTACCCGGCACACGCCCTATTCCGGCAGAACCCAATGTCCACGGCGTTCAACCACCATCTCCGCTCTCTTCGCGGCTGCCAGGAAGGTCATGAGCTCGTCAATTGACAGATCGTAGTCCCGGTCATGCGCCAGGATACGATGCAGGGAGGGAACGCTCTGTGCTCCCAGGTTGGAGAGAACACTGCGGATGGACTGAAATATCATCAGCACAGACTTTGGTATGGCGGGTCACTCACCGGCCAGAACGCATGCCCCTTCTCAGCCGTAGTGCTAGGCCGCCTAAAGACGGGACGTGATACTGTTTCCGGACTGAGCGCTGCTGTCAGCCAGACACTTGACCAACTACTCACCAGGCTCGTCTTCGAGGACTTCCAGGAGTCGCCATGTGCCGTTCTCCGCCTTTACCACACCGTGGCCGGCCCACACCTCTAACGCCGTGCGAGCGACTGGGATCTCGACACCCAGTCTCTTTGCCAATTCCTCCTCTCTCCATATGTCCTGGGACTCAAAGAGTTCCGCCACGGCCGCTTGGAGAGGGGTCACATCCACTGTGACAGTGCGGTCCTCGAGCTCGAGGGTCACAGAGGCCGTGCCCTGTTCCTGTAGCCAGCGGAGGTGCTTATCCGGCTTGAAGCCGTGGAACGCCGCCTCGTACTCTCTCTCCAAGGCCTCAAGCTTAGGTGTGAGGCGCAGACTGGACGGCGACATCTCGGGCCAGAACATCCGCGAGATGATGAGTGGCTGTACCACGGTCTACAAATTAGCACTGATCGCAAGCTAGGCTCACTTTGATGTCCCCGTGGACGTGCTTGTTGATGCGTTCCGAGTCGCTCATGTCCTTGAGCATGACGTCGCACACGTGCAACGCCTCGTCCCCGAATCGGATCTTGAGCAGCTCAATGGTACGGACCTGCTGTCAGCTCCATGTTGGGATTGTACGAGCTCACCTCCTTTACCGCGTCATAGGCCTCCACCTCAAGCAGTCGCTGCGCAAGATAGCTCTGAAGCTCCTTCATGATCGCCTCGCGCGTCTGGTAGATGCTGACGAGCGTACCGACAATGTCCGAGCTGCGGCCGGTGCGGAATTCTTCCTGTCAGCGAAAGGCTTCCGGATATACTCACCCGGAGCAGCGTCGTTAGGTTCAGGCTGCCACTTGGGGTCGGAGAAGTCTTCGACGGTATTGTCATTTGTCGATGCCAAGGGAGCAGTGGACGCCGGGTCGTTCTCGTCCTGCAGCTTGTCGGCCTCGACGAGCTGGGTGACGATGCACCTGATCGTGTCTGGCCTGTCGCGGAGATGCCGCCGGATCGGCTCAGCCACCTTGTGCAGGAGCACGCCGACGGGGTCCACAATCCGCAGGCATCGGATCGTGTTGATGTACTGCTGGATGACGTCCTTGGTCTCCGCACCGGGATGGAGGAGACGCTTGACGTTGCTGGCATTAGCGATTGAGAGCGAGAGAGACTCACGCCGCCTGCAGCTTCTCGACAACTTGATCCCGCTGGTCGATCTTGGACAAGCAGTCCTGCTGTCAGTGACACACGAGCGTACCCCACTCACCTTTAGATCTTCCAGCGCAGCCATTGAGTCTGGGAAGTCCACAATGATCGAAAACAACTCGTCGCTTCGAATATCAAAGAAGCTCTTGCACAAGTGGTAGTCGAAGCGAGAGTATATTGAGCGCAAAAGCGCTTCGTTGCCTACCATCAGCTCTGCCCACAACAACCGGCCCACCCTGGAAGATACCCGACATCCAGGTACTCAGACTGGTCGACACACGCTGCCGCGCCTTCTCGAGCCTGCGTTCGCTCAGGCCCTCCCCTGCCTCCTCGGCAGCGATTTTCTCAATCTCGTTGAACGCCACGCGCATGAGGGTAGTCGCGTATCGATGTACGACGTTCAGGCCGAGGAGGTGCTGTGAGGGGCTCGTCTTGTTCCCCTGCCGCGCTGTGAGACTGTCGGACAGGTAGTGCAGCAAGCAGTCTTGGAAGGAGGAGGGAAAGGCCGCATAGAGAAGACGGTGGAACTGCGACGCGAACTGTCTCACAATGGAGTCGCTGAAATGGGTCAGCATTATTTTCATACAAACACCCACTCTTCGAACATCGCCAGGGGCCGTGCCCAGCGACGCTGCCATGTCGTGATGCGGGAGAAGAGGTCCGTCATGAGCAGTTGGGTCTGTAGGGCGGCGCCGACGGCGATGGTTTGCTGGCGTGAGTAGGTAATCTGTCTCGGTGACCTACCTCTATAGCCTCCCAATGGCGGCCCATGTCGTCTTTGACATAGTGGAATCGCGCCTCGACGGCATCTGGGATCAGCTTTTGCGGCAGTGAGATAGGCGACGTACCGATGAAGTCAACGTGGAGCTGGTGTAACCGGCCCGCTGACCTTAGCACTGCAAACGCAGCAGCTACCTCTTTGGTATCAGGTTCTAGACGTCAGTTCTGGCGAGAGGGGAGGGCGCACTCGAACGGTTCGCGATGCGGATATCTTGAGGGAAGATGTATGCGCGGGCAATATCTAATGCCTTTGGTGAGTCAACGCAACTGCATGGGGACCTTACGCTCGAGATCTGCTGGAATCGCCTGGCTCCTTCTGCTGAGGTAGTGGGAATATCCCACACGGCTATCGCCTGTGCGAGCGCCATGGTGAGCCGGATGAGATGTGGTGGTTGATGGAAATCGTGTTGTTGTTGTGACTTGACATCGCCAGGTGCCTGGAGATGTCTAGCACTTGTGGGAGAGTTGCAAAACGTGGTGTCCACGCTATGTTACCTAAGCCTTATGTTTTCAACCCACCCACACTGTGGGGTTTGCCTAGCGTGCCTAGCGTGCCCAGCGTGCCCAGCGTGCCCAGTCAATTGTCAAACAAGTGACCCTTTGAGTCTTGAAGGCCCTCATAAAACTAGCCCTTCCGTCACTCCCATCATCTTTCACCCGACCGGGATGATCTACAACCAATGAGACCTGAAAAGACCTGAATGCGCGTCCAAGACCAAGAACATTACGCCGCGAGGCTGGTATGGCACATCCATACAGCCATCGCACAGCATCTAATGGCTAGTGAAGCTGGGGTTCCGTCATTAAGAGCCAAGATGCCCCCAGTCGCAACGAGTGGCCGGTCGTGGCGTGACGCCAGGTTCGTAGGCGGACAAACCGACGTCATCAATTCATCTCACACCAAAAAGAGGTACTGCTACCATAGACTACATGCATTACGTCCGCAAAGTCCGGAGTGGCGGAGAGGATGACCAAGTGGTCTGCCAGACAACGCAAGTGGCCTGCAAAACACCATGTGCAACGAGCAAGTGTGATTCAGTGGCATGCACTTGTAGATATGCAGGGTAGAGGTCGACGCGTCGCGCTCTGGGGGTTCGGTTGGACCTGGCTGCTTGTGCGGTGGACCGGGTCTGGCACCTTTTTTCACCCTAGCGAACGGCAACTTTGTAGGCGCGAAACACAGGGAAGGGGTGGGGGGCAAGTGGGTTGGGTGGATTTGGAAGGGTAGAATACGACCCATGGATCGCTTGGGCCTCATTCCATTCCACGCGACACGCGACGAACCAAGAGTTACGAGCCACGTCGTGAATCTAGAAGAAAGGGATTGCATGATCTTTCAACTGGCACAAAGTACGAGCAGGAGTAGTGCATTGCGGATAGGATAGGATAGGATAGTGCATAGGAGGATGGGTAGGGGATGGTACCGTTGTAGGGGAGTGGAGTGAAAGTGAGAATTGGTCAAGGCGAGGAAGACATGGTGATGGATCCAGGGCCAGGAACCAAAAAGGTGCGTATCTTAGGAGGTGGGGTTTGTTTGGGAAACAGAAAAGGGACAGCAGGGACAGGGAGGGAAAGGAGAGGAAGACTACATGTCGTTTGCCCTGAGGATTTACCAACGCCGCCCTAATTGGCCCTAATTGACCCCTATTTGCCCTATTGCCTCTAAACAGCCGTGGTTCGAAGAGGGTCACTCTTTTTGCTTTTTTATTTTTTTCAACGACTGCGCGGTTAGGGGTGGAGGGGAGGGAAGAGAGGGAAGAGAGGGAAGGTGTCCAAGGCATCACAACCCCGTAAGCCACAGTCAACTCTCACTCTTCCCCAGTAGTGCACAGCTCACCCCCCCCCCCCCCCCCAGGCTCACCCACCCAACGACCGACCTCACCCAACAACCACAATCAATCACCCTAGCCACCAGTCATAGATCGCACAGCCCCCTTCCCATCCATCCCACCCATCACGCATTCGCATTCGCCCCTCCTTCCTCCCCCCCCCCCGGCAGTGCCCCCCTTTGCCACACTCAAACCCAATCACCCTACTCCCCTACCCCCCTACTCCCCCCCCTTCTGCCTGCACCTTGGCACAGAACAACCACTGTGAGGACAACCAACACACACCACCCACCACTGACTCGTCCTCTTTCATCTCCTCATCTCCTCATATCCTCCTCCTCATCACCTCCTCATCCCTCCTCATCAGCCGCAACTCCCCCGGCATCACCACCTCCTCCCCTCCCCCTTCCCAATTCCCAACCACTACCCCGTCCCAATAGGTCGCGACAAATCGACCCGCCCCCCACGACCGCGCTCCTCAATTCGGTCACGGGGCCGTGCACCGCTCTCTTCAATCACATCCCAACACACTCCCCACTCCACAACGCAACACCTATACCAAATCAATCCCATCACCACCACAACTCTTGTACACACTCTCCCTCGCCTCGCTCATTTCGAATCGCACACCGCTACCCCCCCCCCCCCCCTCACCGCGCATTCACCCCAAGAGGCCTTAACTTTAAGCAAATCGTGTATTGTGTAGCCCCCGTGACGCTCGGAGACTAAACAACCACTGTAGGTAAGTCGAGGTCGAAATTCCCATCGACTTGGGGCATGGGGATGGGACAAAGAGCACCTGAGACGGCCTGCATGGTGCGCGTGGACACCGTGTCCTAAAAGTCATGGTCATGGACGAAGGTGATGATCGCTGTCAAAAGAGCCAAGAGACTACGGTTGCTTGGCCCTACGCGCTTGGTGTGCAAGCGAACTGGTATCACACTTCATACGCGTGACGGCCTGTCATCGTCACTGTGCTCACTAAACACCGCATCGCATGAGAGGTGTTCATATGTGATGCAGTGCACCGGCGTTGTCATCGGTGTGCCCTTCCCACCGCGGAGGTCTGTCGCCCCCCTGTGACCCCGTAGTTCCTTGGCAACCGCTCTCAGCGTTGCCATCAATCGATGCTTGCTAGTGCTTTATCTCCTCGCCAACCCCATCCCCGCATCTTGGCATTCATTGTGTGTAGCTGACGAGTTGCTTGCAGCCATCATGTCCAACCCCTACGGTGACGGCCCAAAGCCGTCCAATTACTCCCAAACATCGTCAGCAAATGACCCATTCAATCCCCCTCCCCCAGCCCTAGCCTACGACGGCCAGGGTCCAGGCGGCAGCCAATACTCGTCCTACTACAACGACAATGAGTCGGACATGGGTGCCCGCTACGAAGGGGGCGGCATGGCCCGTGACACCTGGGCCAGCGAGAGCGGCTGGAGCAACAACGGTGGTGAGTGCGATACGACTGAATCCTGGATCCGCGGCTGACACTTATAGACCCCAACTACCCCGCTTCCGAGCAGTCGCACTACGGTCAGCAGGGTTACCCTTCCCGCGCATCCACGCCGACCTACACGGAGAGCAAGGATGGCCACCGACCGCGCGAACCTTATGTGAGTAAAGAAAACACCACCTCAGAAGCGTTACACCAGCTGACGGTCTCAGCCCGGCTGGTCTCAGGAGGCAAACATCCCCTTGTCCAAGGAGGAAATTGAGGACGTGCTCATCGACCTTGCCAACAAGTTTGGTTTCCAGAAGGACTCGTGCCGTAACATCTACGACTTCCTCATGATCCAGCTTGACTCGAGGTCATCGCGCATGTCGCCCAACCAGGCCCTGTTGACACTCCACGCCGACTACATTGGTGGCGAACACGCAAATTACCGCAAATGGTACTTTGCAGCCCAGCTTGATCTCGACGACGCCATCGGTCAGGTCAACAACCCGGGTCTTTCGCGCGTCCGCTCGGTTGCGCGAAAGGGCAAGGCTGCTGGCGGTACTGCCCAGGGCAAGTCGCTCGAGTCGGCTACCAACCGCTGGCGGACAGCCATGAACAACATGAGCCAGTACGACCGTCTGCGCCAGGTTGCTCTTTACCTGCTCTGTTGGGGTGAGGCTGCTCAGGTCCGCTTCATGCCCGAGTGCCTGTGCTTCATCTTCAAGTGTGCCGACGACTACTACCGCTCGCCCGAGTGCCAGAACCGTATGGACGCTGTTCCCGAGGGTCTTTACCTCCGCGCAGTAGTCAAGCCGCTTTACAACTTCCTTCGTGACCAGGGTTACGAGGTTGTCGACGGCAAGTTCCTCCGTCGGGAGCGTGACCACGACAAGATTATCGGCTACGACGACGTAAACCAGCTCTTCTGGTACCCCGAGGGCATTGCTCGTATCCGTCTGGCCGACAACACCCGTCTCGTCGACCTTCCCCCTGCTCTCCGTTTCATGAAGTTTGACCGCATCGACTGGCAGAAGGTCCTCTTCAAGACTTACCTTGAAAAGCGCTCCTTTGTTCACCTCCTCGTCAACTTCAACCGTATTTGGGTTCTTCACATCTCCGTCTTCTGGTACTTTACTGCATACAACGCCCCCAGGATTTACTCCAAGAGAAACTCGGAACACGCAACGACTCCTATGATGTGGTCGATGACTGCTCTGGGTGGTGCCGTCTCGACCATTATCATGATTGCCGCTACCCTCGCCGAGTTCAGCTACATCCCAACCACTTGGAACAACACTTCTCACCTCACGCGCAGGTTACTGTTCCTTGCGGTCGTTCTGTTCCTCACCCTGGCTCCTTCAATCTACATTGCATTCTGGAATCAGACTGGCAACTTGGCACTCATCTTTGGTGTTGTCCAGTTCTTCATCTCGGTAATCGCGACCCTCTTCTTTGGCATTGTGCCCTCGGGTCGTATGTTCGGCGACCGTGTCGCAGGCAAGAACCGCAAGTATCTCGCCAACCAGACATTCACGGCCTCGTACCCGGCGCTCACCCTGGGTGCTCGCCTCTCGTCGATCCTCCTCTGGTTCCTCGTCTTCGGGTGCAAGTTCACCGAATCGTACTTCTTCCTCACACTCTCTTTCCGTGACCCTATCCGGACGACCACCGGCATGGTTATTCAGAACTGCTCTGACAAGTACTTTGGCGCTGCCCTGTGCCAGAACCAGGCCAAGTTCGCCCTCGCTATCATGTTCTGCATGGACCTGACTCTGTTCTTCCTCGACACCTTCCTGTGGTACGTCATCTGGAACACCATCTTCTCCATTGCCCGCTCGTTCGCCATTGGCATGAGCATCTGGACTCCTTGGCGCGACATCTTCTCCCGTCTGCCCAAGCGCATCTACGCCAAGATCCTCGCCACCAACGAGATGGAGGTCAAGTACAAGCCAAAGGTCCTCGTCTCCCAGGTTTGGAACGCCGTCATCATCTCCATGTACCGCGAGCACCTGCTCTCGATTGACCACGTCCAGCGTCTCCTCTACCACCAGGTTGCGTCCGACCAGCCTGGCAAGCGCACTCTGCGTGCTCCTGCGTTCTTCATCTCCCAGGGCGACAGCAAGTCCAAGATGGAGTTCTTCCCCAAGGGTTCGGAGGCTGAGCGCCGTATCTCGTTCTTCGCCCAGTCGCTCACGACCACTCTTCCGGAGCCGCTTCCCGTCGACGCCATGCCGACCTTCACCGTTCTCGTGCCCCACTACTCGGAGAAGATTCTACTTTCGCTCCGTGAGATTATTCGCGAGGAGGACCAGAACACGCGTGTCACTCTGCTCGAGTACCTCAAGCAGCTTCACCCGATTGAGTGGGACAACTTCGTCAAGGACACCAAGATTCTCGCCGAGGAGTCGCAAATGTTCAACCCTTCCAACCCCTTCAACGGCGACGAGAAGGCGGAGAACAAGCGCGCCGACGACATTCCGTTCTACACTGTTGGTTTCAAGTCCGCTGCTCCCGAGTACACTCTTCGTACGCGTATCTGGGCGTCGCTTCGTGCCCAGACTCTCTACCGCACTGTCTCTGGCTTCATGAACTACTCCAAGGCCATCAAGCTCCTCTACCGTGTCGAGAACCCTGAGGTTGTCCAGCTCTTTGGTGGTAACACCGACCACCTTGAGCGCGAGCTCGAGCGCATGGCCCGCCGCAAGTTCAAGTTTGTCGTCTCCATGCAGCGCTACGCAAAGTTCAACAAGGAGGAGCACGAGAACGCCGAGTTCCTGCTCCGCGCTTACCCGGACCTCCAGATCGCCTACCTCGACGAGGAGCCCGCTCGCAAGGAGGGTGGCGAGTCGCGCATCTTCTCAGCACTCATCGACGGACACTCGGAGATTCTTCCCAACGGTCGCCGCCGCCCCAAGTTCCGCATCGAGCTTCCGGGCAACCCCATTCTCGGCGACGGCAAGTCGGACAACCAAAACCACGCCATCGTCTTCTACCGCGGCGAGTACCTCCAGCTCATCGACGCGAACCAGGACAACTACCTCGAGGAATGCCTTAAGATCCGTAACGTCCTCGGCGAGTTTGAGGAGTTCCAGGTTTCGCAGCAGTCGCCGTACGCTCCCCAGGGCCACAAGGACTTCAAGAAGTTCCCTGTCGCCATTGTCGGTGCCCGCGAGTACATTTTCTCGGAGAACATTGGTATCCTTGGTGACATTGCTGCCGGCAAGGAGCAGACATTCGGTACCCTCGCTGCTCGTTCGCTCTCGTTCATTGGCGGTAAGCTGCACTACGGTCACCCCGATTTCTTGAACGCCATCTTCATGAACACGCGCGGCGGTGTGTCCAAGGCGCAGAAGGGTCTGCACCTCAACGAAGACATTTACGCCGGTATGAACGCATTCGGTCGTGGCGGTCGTATCAAGCACTCCGAGTACTACCAGTGCGGCAAGGGTCGTGACCTCGGTTTCGGCACCATTCTCAACTTCCAGACCAAGATTGGAACGGGTATGGGCGAGCAAATGCTTTCGCGCGAGTACTACTACCTCGGCACGCAGCTGCCGATGGACCGTTTCCTCACGTTCTACTATGGTCACCCCGGTTTCCACATCAACAACATTCTCGTTATGATGTCGGTCCAGGTGTTCATGCTCACCCTTGTCTTCCTCGGCACCCTCAACCAGTCGATCGCCGTCTGCACGTACAACGCAATGGGCACCAACCCCCTCCCACCCGGATGCTACAACCTCCAGCCCATCTTCCGCTGGATCAAGCGCTGCATTATCTCCATCTTCATCGTGTTCTGGATCGCCTTCGTGCCTCTCTTCGTTCAGGAGCTCACCGAGCGTGGCACCGGCCGTGCCATCATCCGTCTCGCCAAGCACTTCCTGTCGCTCTCGCCCGTCTTTGAGGTGTTCTCGACGCAGATCTACATGCACTCGATCGTCAACGACCTCACATTCGGCGGAGCCCGTTACATTGCAACCGGTCGTGGCTTTGCGACTACGCGTATCTCGTTCAGCATCCTGTACTCGCGATTCGCTGGCCCCTCGATCTACCTCGGTGTTCGCACGCTCGTCCTGCTGCTCTACATTACCCTCTCGGTCTGGGTCCCGCACTTGATCTACTTCTGGATCACTGTAGTGGGTCTGTGCATTGCGCCTTTCCTCTTCAACCCCCACCAGTTCTCGTACACAGACTTCATCATCGACTACCGCGAGTTCCTTCGCTGGATGTCGCGCGGCAACTCGCGCACCCACGCCAACTCGTGGGTCGGCTACTGCCGTCTGTCGCGTACCCGTATCACTGGTTTCAAGCGCAAGCGTCTCGGATTACCCTCCGAGAAGCTGTCGAGCGACATGCCCCGTGCCCCATGGCGTGCGATCATCGTTGGTGAGATCCTCGGGCCCCTCGCTCTCGCCATCCTCTTTGTCATCTGCTACCTGTTCGTCCAGTCGTTCCCGGCCAACATCTACCCGGGGAACACCCTCCAAACGCCCGCCCTTCTTCGTATTGCTGTCGTGGCTCTTGGTCCGATCGTGTTCAACATGGCTCTCCTCCTTGTCCTATTCCTGATCTCGCTCTTCCTCGGTCCCTTCATCAACTCGTGCACGACCCAGTTCGGTGCCACCATGGCTGCCATTGCCCACTTTGGCGCCGTCATCGGCATGGTCGCGTTCTTCGAGTTCCTGTGGTACCTTGAGCGCTGGAACGCGACTCGTACCGTACTTGGCATAGTCACCGTCGTCGCTGTGCAGCGCTGCATCTTCAAGATCCTCATCGCTGTGTTCCTCACCCGAGAGTTCAAGCACGACGAGACCAACCGCGCCTGGTGGACTGGTGTCTGGTTCAACCGCGGTCTCGGCACCCACGTCCTCAGCCAGCCCGCGCGTGAATTTATCGTCAAGACCATCGAGATGGGTCTCTACGCGGCCGACTTTATCACGTGCCACCTGCTCCTGCTTCTCCTTACCTTCCCCATGCTTATTCCCTTCTTTGACCGTCTGCACGCGACCATGCTCTTCTGGCTCTCGCCCAGCCAGCAGATCCGGCCCCCGATCTACTCGCTCCGCCAGCGCAGCCAGCGCCGCAAGATCGTCTTCAAGTGTGAGTCCACCCTTTCCCTTTGTTTCGGTAGCTGACATCCAGACACGATCGTGTACTTCCTCATCCAGGCGTGCTTCATTGCGCTCATCGTCGTGCCCGTCATCTTCAAGACGGTGCTCAACCTCGCACCGAAGGGTGCGCCCTTCAACGGTGCGATCTAAGCCCTGGCTGGCACGCACACGCCGCCTCCAGCGGCCTTTCATGACGCTCACGACGACGGGATGGACCGCGCAGCAGCCGGCCCCCACCAAACATTTTCTGCATCATAGAAACGATAGCATACAACGGACAATGCGTTTGTGCATATACCCCCGCGGACCGCGCCAGTCGTGGCGAGCACATAGATATCGACCTGCGTCACGTAGCCTTGCAGGTCTCTGATGCAGTGGTGAACGACGCGAAGAAGCAGGACGTGAAGCATTTGGAGAAATGAGTGGCAGAAGCCCGGTTCCACGTCTATCTGAACCGTGCACTGACGAGGATAACAATTTGACCCACCGCAGCGCCATCTCAAAGCACAAGCCCAAACAAACGGACACTATTCTTGGCCCTTATCCGCTCAGAAGCAGAAGCGTCAGAAACGATCATCGTCCTGCTCCTCATAAATTACTGCTCCTCATGAATCATACTTATCTCTTCCCATTCTCGCTACTGACCGCGCACACCTCGCGCCATGCTTGACGCCGCAGCTTACCCCCACATCCTCGACGCCGTCATCGCCGCCGCGGGGCACGAGTCGCTCGTCCGCCTCCGCGCCACTTGCCGCTCAGTCCGCAGACTCGCCGACGCCCGCCTCAACAAGCACATTGTGATTCGGGGCGGCGGTGCGAGGATGAGTGTGTGCACTCCCCGCGGTCAACGGATACCTGCATTATTCCCATGGACCCGGCATAGGGGCACCGCAACGCTTCCTCTCCCATCAGAACTGGAAGCCCCCGCTATAGTTGACCTCGTCGGCTTACCCCCTACATCGTACAAGGCGATCATCGCGCGCGGGCCTCATACGCTTCGCTACTTTGCGACCCTGGATAGCCCCGATATCCAAGAGAGCGACACACTGGACACGAGCGCGGACACATATGTCGTCTAACACGCCGTTCGTCTACCGGGTATACGGCTTCCCCTACCCCCCGCTCTCGAAACGCGTCCGGAAAGCAGTGTTCAACCTCTCCTACCACACCGAAGACGTTATCTGGTCCAAGTTCCCGACAGCCCCCGACCCGCTCCAGACGGTACCGCGCTCATACGAGACGCCATACGAGACGGTGTGGATTTTCCACCGCGCCCCCGCGGGACGACAGTACTTCCGCCTCGGCAACTGGTTTGCCCAGGCGGCCCGCAGCAGCAGCGCCCGCGATGTGCTGCGGATCGTAGCTACAGTCATGCTCATCACGCTCGTCCACGGATCACGGACCACCGTTGTGGGTCTCGAGGCCTTGTTCGACTCCCCGGCTGGACGCGAGCCGCTCGATCCGAAGGAGGAGTTCCTGGCATCGCCGATGTCGTCAGGGATGCGTAATGACTGGGAGGAGGCCACGTTCTACACATTGGCGGAGTACCGCGAGAAGCTGGGGCCGCAGGCAGAGCTGGAGACAGGCGGGTTTGGGTGCTTGTAGTGCCCTCCGACTGAGAATCCCACATCCGTCAGCAGCCACTGCTCCATGTTGTCAAGTTGTCAAGGAACGTGACAGCTGTCGCGGGAGGCGATGTACTGTGGACCAACAGCTCCACTTTGGCTCACGCCACGCACGGCACTCTACTCAGACCAACAGATGGCAGCACCGCTATTGTACTGTACATGCTCCTCATTGCCCAGTAATGCTACATGCCCTTCGAGCTCCCAGCCCCCGTCCCACTGCTGCCTTGTCCCTCCCTTTCCGCTTGCCCCGCTTCAGCGCCGGCACGGCCCTTGCCTTTCCGCAGGCGGCCCACTACACTGCCTCCTTGGTCTTGCGCCAATGCCGCTTGATACTCTCTCTCAAGTGTGCGGATCCCGGCATCGACAGCACGCTCCGCACTGACCTTCTCCGTCCATTTCGCAATCACAGCCTTCCGGTCGTCCGCCGAATTCGACCCCAGTTCAATCTCCGCAAGCCGCGTATGCCCGTACGTCGAGAGGAGGCGCTGCCGGAAATGGCTGAGCTCGCGCTGCGCCGCATGCGGGCCAAACGCCTTCCGCAGCGCACTCAGCTGGGCGATCCACAACCCGAGCATAGCCGTGGGGTTTGACGGACGGAGCAGGCGCTGAAGCGGCTCGAAATGGTCCATCGGCGCTGGTTGCTCTGGGAGGGGCAGAGCACGTGGCAACTCCTCGAAATCGGCTCGGGCGCGGAAAGCGTCCAGATCCTCCAGAGTGTCCACTGCCTGCCCGAGGAAGGCGTTCCAAAGCGACCTATCCCATGCCACTACCAACTCCCATCTTGGCAGCTGCTCCGCTTCCCACGCTACATCCTCCAGCGACTCGAGCTCCCGGGACTCAAGGACGATCCCCGACTCCCGGAACTCGACGGTTGGCAGGGGAATAGGTTCGCCGCCGAGCACCGATACAAGGGACTGGACGAAGGGCTTTGTGAGGCATGCACGACGATCGAGGCTGGCTTTGCTATGCTTGAAGGGCGGTCCAGTATCATGGGGTGAGTCGCCGGGCTGTGGCGGGCTGGACATGCCTGCAGCTAGAAGGGACGTGGGCGACTCCAAAGGTGTGGTGAGCGGCGAGATTGGGTGTGCAGCGAAATGCACGGCCCCGAGCAAACGAAATAAGAAGTGAATACTGATGGGCACGAGGTTAACACTGACGTTTGCGTCCTTTTATGTCAATCCTTCCAACTGCACCCAGCCTGGCACCGGAAAGCGCAGCGGCGCAGTGGGCTGGTGCCTAGCTCCGCCCGGCTGGCGGGGGGGGTGGAAGGCGCACCCATTGTTACGTTGGATGCTGGTGATAAAAGTCACAGGATAGGAGTCAACACTGATTCTGTATTCGAGCTCTCTGCTGTCCTATCCACAGGATTCGGTGTGAACGAAATGAGAAGCATTGGGAGTGTTCCTTGTTGAGCTGCGTGTATACCAGAAACCGACGGATTTGATGCACAAACGCCGATGTACACTGGGGACGGACATACATCGCTATGGACAACATTTCGCACTACAAGCACTACAATAAGTATCGAAGGGTACACATTCTCGTTGACGTTGCTCTGTTCTTCGAGAGACTTGGGTAGGAACAGCTTTCGGTTTGGGGGAGGGTCGAAACTCCTTCATTTTGGAATTGGATCAATGAATCTTCATCGCCTTGTGGGTTGTTGTGTCTTCTCATGCCCTGCTAGCAGCAGTGACATTCGACTGTCTCGCGCCTGTTCTTTGTCGTACTCCGCCCTAGACTTAGGCTCCCATTCCACCAGCTTTGGAACCGCTCGAGGGCGCTACTCCCCCATACCGTGGCTCGCGTGCCATGCGCTCAACACGTTGACGCCATCCCGGCACGAGCGCGCGAATGGCAGCACTGTCGACCCGATCATCGTCGTTGCCATCTGTATCCATCTGCGTCGAGATAGAATCGCCAGTCGACGGCGCATTGCGCAACGTGCTCACGCAAGAGGCCCACACAGCCTGCGCTTCCAGAATGTTGATGTCGGGCACCAGCACCGAGAAGGCAGGTAGGAAGACGGGGAAGAGTCTCGCCACCTCGGCATCCTCGGCGACTTCGCCCAATGGGGCTACCAGACTGTCGTGGACTAGGCGCATCGAGTCGCTCCACATCTCCTGCACAGTCGGAATGAGCAGAGGGTCTCTGATGGCGTCGCGGACGACTTGGGGTAGAGGGTTGTTCGCCGGCGGCGTGCGGGCGGAGGGCAGATCGGGGTCGCGGGGGGGCGCCGTGTGCGAAAGGCTGGCCAGGCTCGAGCGGTGATAAGGGTGCGACGGGCTGTGCGAATGCTGGGCGCGTGTAGGTGACTGAAAGAACGCGGAGCGGGGGACCGAACGGCGTCGGGCGCAGCTGTCGTTATGGCCTGCGGTAGTTATTCCGCCGAAGCCGGTGTAACTGTTGGAGAAGCGCGAACGGAGGTTGAATTGTGCAGGAGATGAGGGGAGTGATCCGAACGAGAGTGCTGGCGTGGACGCGGAGATACCAGATGGCTGCTCGTCGTGGTCATTACGCTGTGTCGCCTCCAGGGAGTTGGAACCGAAACTGGAGCCTGAGGGAGGCGCGCCAGACGATTGCTGAAGGTTGTCACCTTCAGACGCGGAGCCGTCGTCCACGTCAAAGTAGACGCGAGCGGCTTCGGCGTCGTTTGCGAAGATTGAGCGCGACTTTTGGGGACATGGAGAAGCGGAGGTTCTGACGCTGGGGCTGGACGACCCGGATCTAGCGGTCGAAGGACCAGCCCGCGACGGGCCAGCCGCTTGGGAGTTGAAGTCTGCCGATGGGCGCGGTGGCCGTGTGCTTACAGGCGCGATTCCGCTTGCGCAGAACTCCATGACACCCATACGTTGCGGTCGGTCGTGCGGAGGTCCAGGGCTGGGATGGTCGGCAACCGCCGTTGAGCTGTTGGCGGTTGTCTGGGCAGTTGTGGTAGTAGCTGCTGGGCTTGCTGCAGTGGCGTCGGACGAGAGCAGCTGTGTCGAGACCTCTGCAGAGAACGAGTCTCCTCCAATGCCGGCGGGGGTTGGAAGACGCGGAGGGCTGGGGTCTGCACCAAGACGGCTGGGACCATCGCCGTCGGAATCCTGCTCAGGTGACGGAGAGGACGGGAACGAGGGGACCGAAATGACTGGGGAGGGCGTTGACAGGACCTCCCAGTCGTCGTCTTCAAAGACGTGGTTGACGTTGCTCATGATGAGGCAACATTTGTTGATTATGAGACAAGAGGTGAATTGAGAGACGGACAAGCGCAGTGTGAGAGTTGTATGACGGATTTGCCACCCGGAGTCAAATTGTTCATACCACACACCAGTACTACTGTAAAGTGACCAACACGGTTAAGCTTTGTGGATATAATCTGCGCGTTGGACAGTCATGGCAAAGCACAGCACGGGGTCACAACCTCAACAAACTGCTTCAGACATATCGTACATCACAAGAGACCTGGGACTTGCGCAGTCCAGAACCCAGATATGAAAGTAAAGAACACGATGCGATGGGTTTTGTAATGCTGGAAACTGGAACCTATCTAACGATTGCTCCGTACGAGCAAAGGGAGCAAAGTCCGGTGCTTAAGCGTCCATCTCGAAGAGGACAACCTCGGCGACCTTCTTGCCGACGTTCTGGGTAGAGAGGACGTCGTCGACCTTGGCACCGCGGATGAAGACACCGTCACCCTCAGAGAGAACGGCCTCCTGGCCGTCGAGGGCGATCTTCACCTGAGCGACGGAGCCGTCGGTGGGGGCCTTGCGGGGGTTGTAGCCGGTAGTCTGGACGACCTGGACGTAGACGAGCTTGCCGGTGGGGTTGGCAGTCGACTGGGAGGGCCTGTTGCGCTGAACGAGGGAGTGGTTGATGGTAGTGCCCGGCGAAATGAGCGAGGCGAAGAAGTTGAGGTCCGAGGTGATGGGGCATGGGCCCTTGCCCTCGCGGGCGTCCTCGACACCGGGGTATCCGACAGGGGCGACGATGTGCGCCCACTTGTCCTTCTTCTCCTCGTCGGTGGTGTGGCGGTGGAAGTACTGGGGCTTCTGGTTACGCTCGTACGGGTATGCCCAGATCTGGAGGAAGTGGACAGGGATAGACTTGTTGTCGTTGTACTCGGAGTGACGGATGCCAGTGCCGCCAAAAGTCATTTGGAGGTCGCCGCGGCCCATCTCCTCGACGTTGCCCATCGAGTCCTTGTGGGCAAGCTCGCCCGAGACGACGTATGAGAAGATGTTGGCCTCGCGGTGCGCGTGGGTCGGGAACCCCTGCCCGGGATCGACGCGGTCCTCGTTGATCACGCGGAGGCAGCCAAACTCCTCAAACCGGGGGTCGTAGTACGAGGCGAAGGAGAAGGTGTGGAAGGTCTTGAGCCAGCCGTGGTTGGCGGCGCCACGCTCCTCGGAGGGGCGGAACTGGAACTTGACAGCAGACATGGCGTTGGGAGCGGTGGTCTTGGCAGAGGTAGACGAGTAGCGGGAAAGGAGGGAGCGGGCCGCGGAGCGAGCGCTAGATGGGAGAGTTGGGCGGAGTATGATGGCGGTGATGCCGATGAGGACTGAGAAGATGAGGGCGCGGAGTGCGCTTTTGAATGCTGGAATGGTGGGAAGAGTTGTGATCGGTCGCTGTGTTGCGAGCGAGGTGAGTGATGTGGTTTAGTAAGTTGTTTTTCAAAACAGAATGGGAGTTGGACGTTGAAATGGTCCTGTTTTATAGTGTTGTGAGACGTTTAGTGAGTTCAGTGTCGACGATGGACAACAATGTCATCCATGAGATTGATGACAACGCGTGGAGTTAAGAGTTCCCGATGTTCTAAGACGACACGGAGATGCGGTAATGTTTCACATCCTTTTACATACCGGACTTGAAGGCCGCATATGACGCATCGACGAGAACTGATTACCGCTTTAGGCAATTATCAGACCTCGTTTACTGGCCGATGACCGAAGCTTTCCCGCGAATTTCCCGACGTCGGGAACAAGACTGGGCAATATTACTTTGCTCTCGAGTCTAGAACGCTCTCGCAATCTCCATGAGTGATGCACGTTCCACGACATCTGAAGGAGTGCGACTCAATCGAAACTGAGAATGAGATTTTGGAGCATGAGTTGGAGGGCATCCACCGCACGACGACAGCACGACGGTTACCGGTTAGGTTGGGTGAGGCGGTCCCATGTGGAATTGCTTCCGGTCCTGCCGCTGTATTTTGGATGGGGGAGATTTTGGATGGGGGAGCTGCCAGAAAAGGAGCTGCATGCAGGCAGCGAGCAGCGAGCAGCGAGCAGCGAGCAGCACAATCGCACGAGCAGCTGAGCACCCTAGCATGCTAGCGCACTAGCAGCGAGCAGCACGAGCAGGGTACTATTGCATCAGGGCTGAGCCGCTCGCGTGCCAGCCGTGTCAGCCACATTATGTCTGTTGACCTGCCCAGCCCATGTTCACCAATTCACCAATCACCCAGTCAACAAAGTTAGCCGCGCGGCTCGATTGGCCCACTCTTAATTGAATATACACAACCGCACAATTGATTCCACGGACGCGCTTGCTTTTACTCGCCATTCTGATCAATTGTGTTCAATTGAGTTCATACGCGCAGGTCCCAGCCAACTTCAACCCTGGCCAATTCCATGTGAGAGAGGTTGAGGAGGGTTACGTAGTAGCATGTCTCAGTTGTCAGTCACCAACTGACTGAGGCTGGAGTCACCAACCGACTGAAGCCAGCCTACAGTTGTCAGTCACCAACCCAGACTACTCGACCCTCGCCCATTCAATTACAGTTTCTGTCCTGTGGAGACGACGGCAAACAGCAAACAGCAACAGAGCTCTCATGCTGGGTACAAGCAGAGACATTCCGTCGCAAACAAAGACAGGGGCTCCAGACTGTGTTTGGTTGGCCTCCAGACTGTGTTCCGGCACCCGTGTTTGGCCGGCAGGACGCGTATGAAGGCAACTTTCGCCTGTTCGGATCCCCTCACATTGATCACATTCCAAAAGTGCAATGCCAAACAAAGGCATGCAGGGTCGAGGCTGGTCAAAGCCGGTCAAGGCTGCCTTGTTTGGTTCTCTTGGCCCT
Organism: Cutaneotrichosporon sp. PL3408A; assembly: GCA_023629975.1. NCBI lineage: Eukaryota > Fungi > Basidiomycota > Tremellomycetes > Trichosporonales > Trichosporonaceae > Cutaneotrichosporon > Cutaneotrichosporon sp. PL3408A. The sequence goes on along the minus strand of JAMAMB010000012.1, from coordinate 232,558 downwards.
ACGAAATGCAGGATATGCAGGCTTCTTTGATCGACTTGAACGTCTTCAATGCAAATGGCGCACGCCCCTTCCGTTCGCCACAGTGAGCAGCTACAGGCAGGTATTGCAGACTGCGCCGCAATAATACGGGGCCGACGACAACCACACAACAACAGCAATGGGAGGCTGCATTTCTCCTCATCTTTCTCACTTCTCCTCTACTCATTAGTTCGCCGTTGTTCCCCAGTGCTCATCGCATCAGTACAGACAGTGCTCGTCGCATCAGTACAGCTCGCGCAACCTCTCGCGCAACCTCTCGCGCAACCTCTCGCGCAACCTCTCGCGCAACCTCGGTTGCCGCTTTGACCACCGCCAAGGCGACCAACAACGCACCGACGTTAAGGCGCCATACGATCGACCGGCCATGGTGGCACGTTCTGCGACACTCGCGACGCTCGCGTCAATCACCAAGGCGCCGTCGAGCTCGAGCACGGCCACCACCCCGCCGATCCCGCCGATCCCGAGGAGCGACAACCTCATGCCGTCCCTACCTATTGCTCGCCCGCCGGCGTCTCGAGCTCCATCGTCCTCAACGACCGGCACCCTCTCCAGTCTCCCAAGTCGCGTCTCCTCTCGCACGACGCTGCAAAGCACCAACGCAAGCACAGCTCCAAGCGCAGGCCCGTCGCCTAAGCTCGCATCACCAGCTGTGGCAAACGGACCCCTTGGGTCGCCACTGATCGAACGCTCCGAACGGCTGTCGGAGGGGCGTGGCTCTGCCAGCTCACTTGCTGAAGCCGTCGCCAGGCCAGTAAAGAAGAACGATGAGCTGGATCGTCTGGGGTACCTCTACTCCCTTCGCGTCGCGTACGTGTCTTATCAGCCCCTGCGATGCTAGCTGATACCAGTGCGCTTCAACACCGCCTTAAGAACCCTTCAGCTGCATCCCCCAAGCTTGCGATGGTCGGCGGCATCACCGCTCTCCAACTGAGTCCACAGACGACGAACGACGCCACACCCTCTGCCACCCCAACCACATTCAGCTCCTTCCCTACCCCAGAGCCCCAGGCGGAACCATTGCCCATCCGCAGAAAGAAGTCTGCCCTCAGCCTGCGTCTCGGGCGTAAGGACGAGGTGAAGCTCCCCCGCGAATTCCTCATCGAGTTCCTAGAGATCCTTGGAAATGAGCAAGGAGATTTGGTATGGACGAGGGCAGTGCACACTTTCTTAGGCCTCTTAGCCAAGAAGGGGACGAAGACGGCCCATGGTGCCAACCTGCGCGAAATCCCAGAGCTGTATGCCAGTATGTACCGCCTGAGTCCAGTAGGGCAGTTGCTCACGCCCAGCCTTCTCGTCATGCCTACCGCCTGTCGACAAAGCCCCCGTCGGCCCACACAAGCTCCACCTGCTGACGTTGTTGTATAATGCGATGCCGAACAGCGCCCACTTCTCCAACTCGACAAACGAAAAGGACAAGGACCTGCTGTTCCGCCTGCGAGCGGAGGTTCAGGCGCTCATGCATGGGCCAAGTTCACCTGTGCTGGGGGCCAGAAAAGGACCCCAGTTTACACCCGACCTAGCAGCCCAAGGTATCGTCGCAGGACTGGGTTTGGTGCCAGCAAGTCCTGTGAGCACTGCGTCGTCAGCCGCGCCGGTGACGCCCACAACACCCGCCGCTCCAGCCACTCCACAACTGAGGCCGAGCAGTGACTCGAGCAGTATCAGACGCAAGCCAATTCCGCAATGGACAGGGAGTGGGGAAGGCCTTGATAACATGGTCGAAGCAGTGGGGGCTATCTGGGAGATCCCTGAGGAGACGCTGGAGCGTGATGCTGAGAAACTCAGCCGCATGCCTCTCGAAAAATACTACCTTGACGACCTCAAGCTCAGCCTCTCTGCTCTCTCACGTCAAACCCAGGCCGACGAAGCCCACCGCACGCGCCACGCCAAGTTGTCAAGCGAGCTTGCGGGCTTACTCGCAAGATTCCCCGAACTCGCAGTTCCAACTTCTCCAGTCTCGTTTGGCAAGGCATCTCAAGAAAGCTTCTTCACTCCACCACGCGCTTCCGCAGTCTTTGCTCGCTTGTCTCGTCGTGGTGGGACAATGACGAGCCGAAGGGCACGGGAACTTGTCGAACGATGCCAGAAGGCGTGGGGCGTCGAAGGGAGGGCCGAGAAGGAGCGTGAGCTTGAGGACCTCCTCCAGCAGTGGAGTGGCGCTGTTGGTTCTCCGACAGAGGCGTCCCTCGGAAAGCGTTTGATCGATTCTGCAAAGGACCTGGCGGGCACAATTGACGTTGACGAGGACATGCCCCTTGCACTGGAGAATCTACAGGTCCACCTTCTGGAGCATCTCCGTCGGGCGATAGGCAACATCTTCCCTGTCACTGGCAGTCCCCCTGCACCACCCCCTGCATCGCTTCTTCCACTGTTCGCGTCGACCGCTGACATGCTCGCCAACTCCCCTCAAACTGTCCAGTCTCTGGATGAGATCGCCGACGAGCTCCGTGGCGACGCTGTGACCGAGTATGTCGTCGCCGCCGGCGAGTTGATGAACGGCTTATATTCCCACGACTTCGGCAACCGGAAAGCAGACAGCGGAAAGGACGAGGTCGTCGTGGGCTTCGAGCGTCTAGCTGAGTGGATCGAGACGGAAGTCACCAACATCGAGAAAGTCTGGACGGCCAATGGGCCTATCAATCCTGCGGGGATTGTGATTAGCAAGCAGCTGCCGCTCTTCCTCGCCGAGATGCTGGTTCTCGAGATGGCTGGTGGGCAGGCCTCGGACGTGTTCGGATTGTACGAGGTCACAGCCCGCCTGCTAAGCATATGGGATCGCCTGTGTCCAGGAACAAAGCGTGACTTCGATATCGACGCGTTCTTCGAGCCGCACGTCATTGCCTGGCTCAGGGAGACAGAGGCGACGGAGACGCATCACTGGGTGACCCGCACCGTTGGCATGGACAAGTGGGTTCCGGAGGGAGAAGGGAGGCACTCTCAGAGCGTCGTCGACCTATTTGATTTCATCCGCAACACGGTGCACGTTGTACAAGGTCTACCTGTTAGCGAGTACAAGCGTGCCGTTTATATGGTCGACTTGGCAAGGGTGGGTTCAGCTATTCGTCCGACGGACACAAGCTGACATCAGACCGCTTCCGCTGCGGTGGAGCAATACGCTGCAACGGTCTCGTCGCTGTTCATGGTCGAGATGGCACGGGCCAAGCTGCCGGCAAAGGAGGTCCAGACGCCAAGTGGCAAAGCGAGCGTATGGTTTTCAAAGAGCAAGTACGCCATGGGCAAGCTCGACGCCAAGATCGACCACCAGCGCGGCAAAGAGCGCGCAGGCTTCATGGTGCCTTCAACGGTGGGTGTCCTGTTCCCACAGCGCTGACATTAGGCCTACGTTAAGCTGACCAACATGACCGCGGCTGGGCAGTTCATCAACGGCCTCTCAGAGTACCTCGAGGCAAGCGAAACAGCTCACGTCCTCCGGACACACAACCTGCCCTCAAACTCAAAACAGGCTCCAAGACAAGTATTTTCAATCCAGATCTTGCGAGGCCAGAGCCTGTTAACCAAGACGGGGAAGGCCGCCGACTCTTTTGTGGCCGTGACAGACCGTGATACCAACATCCGCCTCTTCAAGTCCCGTACAGTCCTTGAAACAGAGGACCCGAAATGGGAGCAGAGTTTCGAGGTCACGGCTGGGTCGACCAAGACGCTCGATGTAGTCGTGTACGATCGCCAGCTTGTTGGTCGGCATGACGTGATTGGCTCCTGCACATTCAAGCTCGACCCAGCGGCGTTTGACGAGCGGGTGCGCGAGGTCATGCTCCCGCTCTCGCGTCGAGGGATCGTTACGATCCGCATTACCGCAGAGGGCCAGGAACGCTTCGACGTCGAATACCACATCGTGGCTGCAAAGCGACTGCTCGAGCGCACCGGAAGCGATATGCAACTCGAGATTATCGACAGCTTGGGCGGACATATCCGTTCAGTCCTGTGTCCCAGTACGCTCGCCGCGTTGGTCAAACCTCTACGAGACCGTAAACGCGGGCGGATCGCTCTCACTGAGGCCGAGATCGACCTCTCCCTCGCTCCAGTACTGGAATACCTCAACGAGAATGTGAGTTGGCGACATTTACAACAACTGACACCAGCTTTCAACCATTACCGCTACGTGCACACCAGAAGGCAGAGCGCGTCTCGTCCTTGCGCTTTGGGGTCGTGTCGTTGACATCCTCATTGCTCTCCTTATCCCTCCACTGAGCGATCGCCCGTCCCCGCCCCTCCTCTCGCCGCAGGAGGCCGATGTCGTGTTCAAGTGGCTACAGGCCCTCAAAGCCTTCTTCAACGCCGGCGAAGACGGCATCCCACAAGCCGATCTTCACGCAGGCGCATACAGGGACATCCTCCTGCTGGGACAGGTGCTGGACCTCCCGACCCCAGCTTTGCGGGAACGAGTTGCGTCAGCCGTACGCGCCGCTTGCGCCAGTGGTTCCAACAGCGTTATCGCATTACGAAACCTCAACCTCAACCTACCCCTGGCTGAGCGCACCGGGCGCGCCCGGATTGACCAGGACAACGAACGCGTGGCGGAGGTTCTTCTCCGCGTCCTGCGCATGCGGCAGCTCGAAGATGACTTTCTCCAAACCCAGCTGACTGCGCTTAGCCGCGCCAGGGTCGAGAGGGCACGTGGGTGTGGTATTATTTGTTAATATGAAGTAGGTCAGAAGCATAAGTAGCAAGAGTTCTGTTGATATCCGCCCCACTAAACATACCCACTTTACATATTTCCCTGTGAATCGTAAACATGCATGACTGTATCAACGAGCGATGAGTATGCACACTTGACTGCGCAATATCGTAACGTGAAATTACTATTTAAGCTGCCCGCCTTACACTCAATGTCCTTGATCTCAGGACCCCTGATACCCAGAATAGAGAACGTAGAGCCTTATCCCCCGCCGTGCGAGTGGCCGCCGTGACCGGCCTTGTGGACGTACGGCACAAAGTCATACGTGTACCCGTTCATCATGGGCACCTTGACGCGAGCACGTCCGTCCGCGCCAACATAGGTCGACTGGCCGCCCTTGACGAACGCATGGCTATACTTGCCCTCGGGGCCAATTCGGACGCCATCAGAGGGTTGAGGCTTGGGCTTGCCGTCAATGTACTCCCCATTTGGCCCAACTCGATTGCCGCCTTGACTTGCGCCTGATCCAGTCTTCCCGTTGTCGATGATCTTCCCATCGGGTCCCACACGGTCGCCCCCTTTGCTCGACGTAGAGGGCTTACCGTCAACAATGGTGCCCTCGGGCCCCACGCGGTTTCCGTCCTTCGATCCCGCATGCTTCCCGTTGTCGATGACGGTGCCCTCAGGTCCTACACGGTCGCCCTCTTTTGTGGATCCAGAGGGTTTCCCATCAACAATCTTGCCATCTGGCCCGACGCGGTTGCCGCTGCCACCCTTGTCACTGCCGCCCTTACTCTTGCCGCTGCCGCCCTTACTGGGGTCTTGGGCGACCGTCACGCCCCCTCCGCCCTGGCCTTCCTTCGTGTTGCCGGAAACCCGACCGTTGTCTGGCTTGATCTGTCCGCCCTTCGACGGGTCTTGAGCGACTTTAACCCCGCCGGGGCCAGTCTGTCCTTCCTTGGAGCCCGTTTTGCCGCCCACCTTGTTGGGATCGTCGGCAACTTGAGCTCCGCCAGAGCCAGCGACTCGGTTGCCATCTTTACCCTTGGTCATTCCTCCCTTGCTCGGATCGGCTGCCACTTGCACCTCACCAGAACCACTCTGACCTTCCTTTGTGCCAGCTGTGCCACTCGAGCCTTTGGACGTGCCCCCCTTGGAAGGATCTTGTGCGACTTGAACACCGTTGGGCCCGACCCGGTCGCCACCCTTGCCGTTGGTCATGCCTACCTTGGATGGGTCCTGGGCGACTTTACCACCGCCGGCGCCTATCTGACCCTCCTTGGTAGCCCCACCCCCAGCCGCTTGGTTTGCGCCTTTGCCGCCAGTCATGCCCTTGTTTGGATCGCTGGCAACCTTGATACCGCCGTTTCCGCTTTGACCTTCTTTGGTAGCTCCGCCGCCCGCAACTTGGTTGGCGCCTTTGCCACCAGTCATGCCCTTGTTTGGATCTTGAGCAACCTTGATACCGCCGGCTCCGCTCTGGCCTTCTTTGGTAGCTCCGCCTCCAACAGCTTGATTTGCGCCTTTGCCAGCGGTTATGCCTTTGCTTGGGTCTTGGGCAACCTTGATACCTCCGGTGCCACCCTTCTGACCCTCCTTGGTAGCGCCCCCGCCGACGGCGGCATCGTTGTCTTTGGCAGCTCCCTTGTTGGGATCAGCAGCCACCCGTATGTTGCCGTCGCTTTTCCCTTCCTTGGTGCCAACTGCGGCGCCCGAGTTTCCTCCCTTTGCCACTCCCTTGTTTGGATCCGAGGCTGCAACGGCGCCTCCAGATTGTCCCTCCTTGGAGCTGCCCCGCTTGCTTGGCGCCATGTCCACGGTGACGGCATCGGCGCGCTCCAAAAGAGGGGCCTCGAGGAGTTCCGGCAGTGATTCTGTCGATCTGGAGATTCGATGGGAATACGGAGCGTCCTCGAGTTGGAGAGGGAGAGGGGCGGCCCAGACTCCAAAGGCAATGAGGGGCAAAAGAGAAATGAGAGGCGAGAGCGGACGCATTGGAGGACCGAGCGCTCAGGTTGAGTCGAGGAACTGGAGGAGACAAACAAGTATCGAGGATAAAATTTGGGCGTAGTGATGAGCTGAAGAGCTCAGATGAGTGGTATGTGGGGATTGTGGCAACGCAGTTTGAGCATGAGGGAGCTGACGCCACACGGTAATAGGTTGACTTGCCGGCTGGGCTATGGGGTAAGCTGTTTGTGGTCGGCGGGGTGGAGCGGAACATACGAAACAAAGGGTGGCGAGGATGTTGACCCCCGTGAGTATGAGAAACAGGAATCCAATAGAGGTGGATTGAGATGAGAGTGAACCAGTGAATGAGAAAGATTGAGAGGATTTGAGAATCGACGAGGATGGCAAAGAGTTCAAGGAGAATGGGATATTGAGCAGCAGTTGGCAGTCGCGACAATTGTGAGTGGCATGAGTGGGGTGCGGAATCAGGGAAAGGGAGGTTGTGCCTGCCCGTCCCTGACCCAGAAACAACTCTTGCGGATTGCGAATCTGGCTTCAAGTCTAAACCGAATAAACTCCAACAGCAGTCATGAGCCGACGTATCGCAAGTCTCGTAAGTCTCGTAACTCTCTTGCAACGATGAGACTGATGCACAGCGTTGGGAGGGAGTATAGGTAGAGGTTGAGGCAGTGACGACTCAGAATGGATCTCAAGACGCGAGAGAGTCTGGGCCAGTTGAAAGGCTTTGTATGCACAGCACGAGCCCGGGATCTGGTAAAGAATAGGTGAGGCTGGCTTGGCAGGGAACGAATCCAAAGCATTGGTAGGCAGGCACGGCTCCCTGGTGCACATGCCCTTCTCTTAATCTCGTGCTGGTCGAGATTTCATTCCTCAAGCAGTTCTCGACTGATGATGATGACGGCTGTCATCTATGCACACTCAATCTCGTGAGCTACCGTCATTTTCCATTGCTGTGATCCTCAGTCCTTTGCAAGTCTTGTTGCCACTTACTCACCCCCAGACGTCTGGACCGAGTCTGGACCAAGTCTGACCAGCAATGGCCTGTTCGGATCGGGCAGTGTTGTTGAATACAATGTTTTCGCCCACTTCTCTCCTCACCGACGCCAAGGATTCCATACCAACATTTGGGCTTCGAGCACTGCCTTGAGCACACAAACTGCGCCGAAGCTCTCTTCCGTCCACGCACCCACCGAGGCGATGCGGCTGTGAGATCGCGGAGCAAGTTCGAGTACATCTTGGCACCACTTGTGGAGACGCAGGATGTCCGTTATGAGAACCGAGGAACGCTGGAAATGGCATGCACAGTCAGAATCAAAAGTAAGGCTCAAGTGCAAGTGCACAGAGGTGGAGGGTTCATCCCCCTCTATATCCTTTCTAAAGAGAACCCAGGACGATCTTGTGCTTCCACGCAGTGGTTCAGCCTCTTCCCTAAGCAGCAGTCGTTGAATGCCCTTTATTAATTAGTTTCGCTTTCTCAGTGACTAAGTATTTAATGCTACATAACAGTTACGAGGCGTAGGAGATGTTTGATGGGCGGCACAAGAACCGCCCAGCCACTTTGCCCACACCCCACAGTTCGATGGGTCTGTTCAGTCGTTCGCATGAGCTCGGGAAGAAAGTGGAGCATGAACGTTGCAGAAGGAGACCGTATAGCCCACGCCCATAAACTCAGACAAAGCTCTGTTTGAGCCTCAGCGCCATTCCATGTATGAAAATTGACGTGAGCACGGTACAGTATCTTCTGGGGAAGAGCAAGGAAATGCACCTACAAAAGGAAAAGGACTGTTGAATGCCAGATGATTGTTTGTCGAAGAATTAACTTGGACAACAAAGGTCACAATTGAGGTCAATACACACGTATGAACCGACCAGGGCAATGCATAAGGAAATAAAGTCTTACTACGTACGTAATAGTGAAGGTGTAGATTGTGAAGTGATTGGTTCCAACCCAGACATAAGCCCTCGCCAAAGTCACTGCGGTGTTGCAATAAGGCTCGTACAGTGCAGTTGATGGCGGGGACTAGGTTGCAGGAGTCGAATCAAGGAAAGCGAGGAGCAGGACAAGGAGGACAACATGTAAAAATTGAACTTGGTAAAGGGATTGTGGGGACCTTGGGTGGCGGGTTTGCCAAGTAAAGCCATAAAGCCATGGTCTGACTTGCAAGGAGTTCCCAGCAAGGAAGACGGCGACCAGACTTAAAGAGATGACATTATTCCCGGGGAGTTACACAAGTCATGTGGGCCTCGAGTGGACTTGCCACAATCAAACATTTTCAGTATTCGGAGTCAACAAGGGGCGTAGGCTGGAAAGTTGTACATATTAAGGGGATCTGCACCGCAAGCGTTTCGGATTCAAAGATGAGACCGGCCCTCGTAATACATCGTATCCCTCAGTTACCAGTTCACTATTACCCGGTGACGGAGAGATAGGTGGGAAGGAAGGCGTAAAACTCAACCTCATAAAAATAGGGTCCAGAATCGGTCAGGAGGGACGGCTGTGCCTTGGTCGTTCAGTACACAGTTGATTGTTAGTGGATTTGGCGACTGTTCGAGTTTTAATCTACGATACCGCCAGTGGTTATCGTCAGGTACATAAAGTAAGACATGCATGCCGTACCGGACGGTGAAACGAGAAGTTATGAGGGAGATGAGGGACCAGCACATGGGATGAGCTGGCATGTTAATGGTGAGCCCGGGGGCTGCGCTTAAGCGGTGACCGGGAGGGAGAGAGATTCAGCTTAAGCCGAAGGGGAGGCAGAGGCAGAAGCCTTGCCGTTGTGCCACGAAGCGTCGGAATGGAGGGCACCGCCCTTGCCCTTGCCCTTGGAGCCGCCCTTGCCCCA
>JAMAMB010000012.1:0-222972 GCA_023629975.1 Cutaneotrichosporon sp. PL3408A | reverse complement strand
TCCGTTACCTCCGGCCGCACGCGCGACGGGAGCAGCCGAGGAAGCAGAGGAGTCAGCGGCCGAGTCGGTCACAGCAGAGGCCTTGCCGTTGTGCCACGAAGCGTCGGAATGGAGGGCACCGCCCTTGCCCTTGCCCTTCGAGCCGCCCTTGCCCCAGGCAACACCGTTGCCGTTTCCGTTACCTCCGGCCGCACGCGCGACGGGAGCAGCCGAGGAAGCAGAGGAGTCAGCGGCCGAGTCGGTCACAGCAGCGTCCTTGCCGTTGTGCCACGAAGCGTCGGAGTGGAGGGCACCGCCCTTGCCCTTGCCCTTCGAGCCGCCCTGGCCCCAGGCAACACCGTTGCCGTTTCCGTTACCTCCGGCGGCACGCGCGACGGGAGCAGCAGAGGAAGCAGAGGAGTCAACGGCCGAGTCGGTCACAGCAGCGTCCTTGCCGTTGTGCCACGAAGCGTCGGAATGGAGAGCACCGCCCTTGCCCTTGCCCTTCGAGCCGCCCTTGCCCCAGGCAACGCCATTTCCGTTGCCAGTGCCGTTGCGGGCATGGTCGGGGTGTTCGGGGTGTTCGGGGTGTTCGGGGTGCTCGGGGTGTTCGGGGTGTTCGGGGTGCTCGGGGTGCTCGGGGTGCTCAGGGTGCTCGGGGTGGGCGGGGTGGGCGGGGTGGGCGGGGTGGTCCGGCTTGGTCGAGTTGGCACAGTTGGCGGCGTACCACGCCAAGTCGGCCGTGGCGTTGGTCGAACTGCAGAGTGTCACGTTGGTCCCGAGGTCGCTAGACGGGGCCGAGGGAACCGCGGGGTCCGAAGCGGTCGCGTTGGCGTCCTGGCGCTTCAGGGGTACGGCCGTAGCGCCAATAGTGAGGGCGAGGATGGCAAAGTATTTGGCCAGCATGGTTAAATGTCAATGATTAGGAGTGGTTGGTGCCGTGTGGGCGTGGAGATAGTTGGATGTTCTAGTGAAGGAGCGTGGGGGGATGAGCAGAACGTAGCCGGCTACGTGTTGAGAGAGAGGAAGCTTGATGGGTTGGATGAAGTCGAAGAGACGTCCGCTGTGAGTTATATCTTCGAACACTCGGATGTACTTTGGTGCCCCCGGTGCGTCGTACGGCGTGACGGAAGGAGGAAGGGCTACAAGGTTCGAGACGTTTGAAACGGAAACTTCACGACTGGGTGGGGTCATTGGGTCGGCACGGTCATGGGTTGAGACGTCGTTAGGGTGACATAATTGAGCATTGAGCTCGTGAGCGAGTTCCATGCACAAGTTCCGTGTAAAGATTGGAGAGTGGGTGCGGAGCGCAGTCACCTTGGAGGGTGGAATAGGGGCTCCATGGAGTGGAGTGAGCACATGTTTGTGCGTTGAGCACATGGGATGGCTACATTGCTTGCACCGCATGAGGGTACGTGCACCCATTGCGCACTTTCACAATGATTGAGTTGACAATGATTGAGTGAAGTGTGATGCGCCTGGGTGGAACAAAAGGGTTCAGTTGGTGTTTGGTCCTTCATGTCAAATTGCTAGGAGTGGGGAATGAGAGATCCGAGGCCCCCACCCGATCCAGCTTGAATACAACCTGAGTACCGATATGTAGGGAGCGATGGTCAGAAGGAATGCGGGACCTTATCAATGGCCATCCGACAAACGGTTTGAGGACATCGGACCACGGATCAAATGCGGTCAGTCCCCGGCCGTGACCCAACCTGTCGGCCAGGACAACGCGTCCAATGCTCGCAGGCCGACTGCGCTTCATCCTCCTCCTTAACTTGAGTTGTACCCGAAGCACCCGACAGATCCTCTGCACCTTGAGACACCTGACTGTGCCGATTGTCACCACGGAAAAGGCTAGTGGCGTGCGGAGTCTCGTTCCCGAGGCGTTCCCACAGCAGCAATTGACGTTGGAATGTCCTTGTTGTTTGCCTCCGTTGAAGCTGATTTCACGGGTGCGCTTCGTCCACTCCTCCCCTCCCAGCAGAACAGTCAGACGGGTGGGAGCGTGTTTGCGTCCCCAAACGTGTCAATAAAGCACATACCGCCGCTCGATCGGTAAGTCGCCAACAGAGTGTTAGAGCCTCGACACCTGCCTGGTCGCAACAGGTCAGTGCAGTGCTCAACCCAGGCAGCCATGGTTCATCCGAACGTGTTCGTCGAGGGTCAGCGCGGCTGGTGTCGAACTGGTTTCGCGTTAGCATTGTAATACATCGTCTAGGTGCTGGTTGGCCAGGTGGTCTAAAGGAGGCCATGGCGCATAATGTAGTCTGGTGTCAACTGACGGCGCTGACGCACTCATTCCAAAGTGGTGCTTACCCCTCGTAACCTCGAATGCGACAAATGTGGACCCGGCGGCAGGGACAGCACGTACGAGACTTGGCCCAAGTCCGCGGAACAGCGCCTTTCTGCTATTAGTAGCTGTTCTGGACAACTGAGTCTCCCCCTCAACCCGGCTCAAAGCTGCCAACTTGGGCTAGCCTCCACGATCTGCCAAGCCGAGACTTGGTAGTCACTTTGCCTCGACTGCCAGCCGCATAACAGAGCCACACAGCTAGGCTTCCTGCGTACACCACATGGAAAGGCGAGCCGGCTTTGACGTGGCATTGACGCCGCAGATGAGGCGTGCGGCCGTTGTCGCCTCTTGTGCTCTGTACTTACACTCCGCCCTCGCGCACAATGTCCTTGAGCTCCTTGACGATGTACCCGCCACGCAGCCAGTTTCCCTTCATGGGAGGCTTGTCGGCCAGCTGAATACGACTCTTGGCAATGTCGAGAGGGTAAGATGCAAGCCAGTATCCGATGCCGCCGCAGGCGCCGGACGTGAGTAACGCCCAAACCGGTACGTGCTCGACGCCGCCAAACCGTCGTCCCCAGAATCGCTTCACGGTCTCGTAGCATCCGTAGAAGCCGGCGTAGGCGGGCATCTCCTTGATAAACGTAATCTGGAGTCAGCGAGGGACACACTGGGGTGTATGTCGGCAATATCAGGTTGTGCAGCAGTCCACCTTGGGCGTTACTCAACCCCAGACACCGAGAAATCGATAGCAGCTCAGTTGTAAACCCCACTTACCCAGTACCCTCGCATGATGCCATTCCGGAACCCATACTTCCGCAACATGTCCCTAAACACCGTGTGGAGCTTCTTGTCCTCCTTGCCGCCGTACTGACCCTGCATGCGGATCTTGAACATTTCGACCTGACATTAGTGCCCGCTGCTCCGTACCAATTGTCCGGACATACAGGACTGGCCAAGACGGCATTGGCCGCGCCGGCCATCGAGCCCGCAAGCATGACCTGCGGAATGGACAGGTCGGGATATGGCGACACGATACGCCGCGCAGTCCCGTAAGCTGTAAACAGGAGTGAGTTGACCGCAGCCACTCCCAAAAGTGGGGACATCTGCTGTAAGCAACGCGACATCGCAAAGTGCCGGGCGACGAACCATTCCTGTTGTCAGCTGCCGGACCTCTCCGTAACTCACCCTTGTACAAAGCCAGGGGGCCCTCATTCCGCACAGTCTTAACGAGGATATCCCACGTATTCTTGAACTTGCCCGGCGGGGCTGTCTGCGCACGCTACCCATCAGCTCACAGCTACATCTCACCGGAACGCACCGTCTTGAGCGTGTCGAGTGGCTGGCCGACGATGACCTGCGCTGCGCCTCCGAAGGAGCCCGAGACCAGCTCGATGGCGTACACGTTCGAGTTGCGACTAGGTGGCTCGGGGAGGGGAAAGTCGTCCGACATGGCGTAGGTGTGCTGGGTTGGACGATGTCAAAAAGGTTGTCGCTCTTTGTTGACGCAGCAACTTGGCTCTGCTTGGCCCGATGGCGACATTTCGATGCAGATTGCGGAGTCGAGACTTGTCGATTCAGGCACCGCCGTTGTGCCGATTGTGCTGACCCCGAGGTTAATGACTCAGGGCGCAATGCTAATAAAGTTGAAAGCCGATTACAATTTTGTTTACTAGCGGAAGCAATCCTCGCGAATGACCCTCCCATCTGAACGGGGAGTTTCAGCACATGAGTTGCAGCCTCTCCTCATTTGACATCATCACATCGCCATCGACGCGCAACAACCACCAAATGCAGGGTGAGCAACCTTGGAAGGGTGATCTAGCTGACAGCAGCACTGGCCAAGTATGCCGACGACTCGCCATCTCCACCGCCACCCGGTCCTGAGCCCGGTCCAAGCGTGAGTACCAGCCCCCCGCGCCAAGGACACTGGATCACACCTTCCCTGCTTGCCTCCCCGCCCTCCCCCGTATATGGCATATAGCGAAGAGCTACTTCTCCAGGTAAGCTGAATCTACCGATAGTAGCTTACCGCAGCCCCGCGTAAGAGGTGGCGTCTGCCGCGCCGCTCACCGACGCCGCCGCGCCGACCGGACCCTTCCTCCTACCCCCCTTCACAGCAGTCTCCGAATGGGTCTCATCCACCAGATGCTCGATCTCCCGTAACTCGTGATACATCCACGCGCGGCCCATCCGATGACGGTAGCGAGGACGAGTTCAATGGTATGACCGAAGACGAGATCTTCCGGATGGCCACCCGGCCGCCAGGCGAGGAAAGCGAATGGGGTATTCCACCCGAGGTAGATCCTGCAACTTGTGACCCAAAGCTACAGGTAGAGCTCCATCGTTTTCTAAAGCTGACTCCAGGCGAAAGTTACCCAATTCCTCCGTCTCAAGCGCGACGGGCAGCACATCAACACAAGCCTCATGCAAAGCTCGAGTTTTGCCAATCCCCACATCTACTCCAAGCTTGTGAGCAGGCATAACTGAGCGGCCACCCTGTACATCTGTCTGACCCCAGGTTGAGTTCGTTGATCTCGATGAGCGGGCGACCGCCTTCCCTGGCGGCGGGTGGCTTACACGCCGGGGATTGGAGGACACGATTCTAGAGTACGGCCCGAAAGCGCTGTTAAGCCAGCAGAACGCTATGGCCGAGGCTGTGAAGCGTGCGCAGGAGGGAAGGCGGCAAGAGATATCATTTACCTCGTCTTCTTCGAGGGGGAGGGAAAGGGAGAGGAAACGAGACAGGGATAGGGATAAAGACAGGGATCGTGACGATAGGAAGCGGCGGGAGAGGAGGAGAGAGGAGAAGGGAGGGTTGAGGCAGCCAAAGTATGGCTGGGAAGGCGGTGGGCGGAGGGAGCGGGAGAGGAGGTAGCATGGGGACAGACTTTGTAGCTTCTTGGTGGCAGAGTTCAGTGACTTGACGACATGTGATAGCCATATCGATGGGCTGCAATCGAGCAGCTATCTGTCTTGGAAACGGACTTATACCCAAGACTGCATGCTGATGAGAGCTATGTACATGCGCTAGATGGGCCATGACCTGTGTGTCAGTTACGGAGGCGAACAAAATAACCCACGCCTCGACTGAGAGGTTCATGTGCACGGCCTTCACTTGCAAATAGGCGTCGATTCCGTAGGCTCCCAACTCTCTCCCAATCCCGCTCTGCTTGAAGCCCCCGAACGGAACCTGGCTGTGCACTGCACCATACTGGTTGATCCAGACACTGCCGGCATCCAACGCCCGCGCGACGCGCGTAGCTTGCCGCGTGTCCTCAGTAAAGACGGCGGCGGCGAGGCCGTACTCCGTGTCATTGGCCATCTCGATAGCATGCTCCTCGTCACGGAACGGCGTTACCACAACGACGGGGCCGAAGATCTCCTCACGGCCGGCCTTTAGGTCCTTGTTTGCGCTGTTGGCCAGAATGGTTGGCTCGACCCAGAAACCTCCCTTGGACTGGGGCCAGGCGCGACCGCCCGCTACGACGCGCGCACCTTCCTCCTTCCCTGACTGGATGTAAGCGAGGACCTTGTCGCGTTGGGCGCCCGAGATCTGGAGTCAGAGAAAGGGTATGTGCCAGAGAGCTCACGAGGGGCCCGAATGAGGTGCGCTCGTCGCTCGGCTGCCCAATCGCGGTGGTGAGAGCCCGCTTGCGCAGCGCGTTAACGTAGCGGTCGAACACGTTTGCCTGTACGTAGATCTGTCGTGAGCTCTGGTACGAGCTGACCGACTCAATGTAAAATGCGACTCACCCGCGAGCTCGCACAGCAATCTTGCCCCGAGTTATACCACACTCCATTCGCCGTCCAGTCCGCTGCCTCCTCCGTGTCCGCGCTATTGAACACAATCATTGGTGACTTCCCTCCGAGCTCCAACGTCACTTTCTTGAGATTCGACTCGGCAGCTGCGACACTGATCTTCTTCCCCGTGGGAACTGAACCTGTGAATGCGACCTTGTCGATACCCATGTGCCGCGCGATTGCCTCCCCTGTGCTCCCAGGTCCTGGAACGGTGTTAAGCACGCCGGCGGGAAACTCCGCCTCGACTGCCAAGGCGTTCATTATCAGTGCCGTCAGGGGCGTGAGTTCCGACGGCTTCATCACGATCGTACAGCCCGCCGCGAGCGCTGGAGCAACCTTCCACGACCACATGAGCAGGGGATAGTTCCACGGGATACTGGTGTGAGCTGAAGTAGCTATTGTTAGCTCACATCTGTCCGCATACCCCTATCGGCTGGTGCAGGGTGTAGGCGAGCTTCTGGCCACCAAACGCATCGATAGTCTGGCCATGGATCTTGTCTGCCATGCCCGCGTAGTAGCGTAGGCAGGCAACGGAGTCGGCAATATCCGACTCGCTGGAGTTAAAGTCTGAAGATGTGACGAGACGTACCGAGCGATACGGATGCCCTTTCCGGCGTTTAAGCTGTGGTCAAAAAATGTGGCCAAAAGTGGTGTTGTGCAGGTCGGAGAAAGTCCATGGTAGCATAGTACGGTACCGGGTCCTTCCTTCGCCCATCGCCTTGCATGTGCCCTTCTACCCACCTTTCCACAGCAGCAATCGTGTTGGTATCCCGCTCAATCAAGTCTGCAAGACGGTTGATCACTGCCGTCAGCTCGTTCAGCCACTGGAGCTGACGCACACCTCGCGCGCTCAGTAGCAGCAATGTTCAATCCCCATGACGTTCTGAACGCCCTCCGTGCAGCCGTGACAGCCTGGTCGACATCCTCTGCACCGGCTTTCGACACGTCGACCAGCTTCTCTCCTGTTGCCGGGTTTACGGTGCTGAAAGTCTCCCCTGACGCGGAGGGGACAAATTTTCCATCGCTGTTATCAGCGTCGTCACCGATTGAGTGCGGATCCAAGCTTGGTTGGCACGACTTCAGACACTGTGTGGTTACGATAAACTCACATGTGGAGGCCCGTTGGAATCTCAATGTCTCCGAGGGTAGGTACATCGATCGAGACATGGGTCTGGGTCGATAGGGCCCGCGGCGCTGATCGGCAACCTACAGGGAGAGATGGGAGATATGGGCGCCTCGGTGCGCGGCGGAGGAGGAATGAAAGGGCCTTCATGCCGAATGCGTGCCGAACGCGGAGGAGAGGAGAGGTAAACAAGAGAGAGGGGAGGGAGTAGTGCAGAAGAGGAGTGGTAACAGGCTGAGTGTGGAGGTCAGAGATTACCCGGGTATATAGGGGTATATAGGGAGGTGGAGGTTAA
Organism: Cutaneotrichosporon sp. PL3408A; assembly: GCA_023629975.1. NCBI lineage: Eukaryota > Fungi > Basidiomycota > Tremellomycetes > Trichosporonales > Trichosporonaceae > Cutaneotrichosporon > Cutaneotrichosporon sp. PL3408A. The sequence continues at coordinate 215,478 of JAMAMB010000012.1, read as the reverse complement.
GTTTTCCCGAGGGTGGAGTCCCCGCGCTTGTACTCCCACGATCGTGCCTCGTATTCTTTGAAAACGGAGATAGAGTGGGACGAAAACCAATCAGAGCTGCGACAGCAGCATCGGGCCGGGGGGTTGGGGGGGTTGGGGGGTTGAGGGGGCCCGATGACCCATCAGCTGTTCTTTGCTTCAACTCGTTCAGCGTTCCGTGCTCGTTCCATGCTCGTTCCGTGCCCCAGCAATGTGGAATTGTGGTACTGGTTCTTGGACTGCAGGGCATGCAAGGGCTGCGACGGTACGACGCTGCGACACAGGTACGTCGCTGAGCAGCGCGGAAACAGGGAAATGACCGGGATTCCGAACAAGTAGGAGGCAGGAGGGCCCAGGTAGCAGGTAGCAAGCATGGCATGGGCAGGTTGTGGCCGTGCAGGGGTGACCCGGAGCACAGGAGTACAGGAGCAGGTGCCAGCCGCTGACTACTCGGTCGGACGGGCCCTGTATCATGCCCGAATCAGCACCTCGGTGGTGTCGTCGTTGAGTAGCAGTCATGTCGCTTGCAGGCGGTTGGGCGCGAATTTGGGCGTCCGGTGGCGGAGCTCTCCCGTTCACAGTCTCACATTCACGTTGTTGCGGCCGACCGACGATTTAGACATTTGGCCTTTGAACTCCACTCTCTCATCTCCCGCATCTCTCGCGTCTCCCTCATTATCTCCAGGCGCTCGGATGGCAAACTGAGCAACAACGGGCAACTAACCATATCAGTACGATCAGTACCCTCCACATCCACCGACACCCCCGCAATTCCCTTTCGTTTGCCTCGAATCCGTACATCCCAACATCCACCATTCACCATCCATCCACATAACTCGGGCCAAACGACTGTCGACAAACCGGCTTGTCACTACCAAGCCACCCCCGCAACGCCCTTTTCCATTCGACTCTCGCGTTTGCATTTTGGCGAAATAGCCACTCGTGAAATTGTCGCCCACACCATCAACAATCACGTCGAGCCCGTCACAGTGGGCATCCGCCAGCCTCGCTCCCCAACCTAACCCCCCTTTCCCAACACCTCGCAGGCCAGCCACATGGCTGACAGAGACCCCCTCGGACTCGACCCCTCCAGGCCCCTCCCCGGAGCAAGCAACATGGTCATGGCCAACATGGGCACCCTTCCGCCGACGCGGAAACGTTCGTCGCGAGCTTGTGACGTGAGTTCGGCCGCTTATCGGTTATCCTTGCCGGCAATGCTAACGCCAGGGTTGCAAACAGTGGGTCACAGACACCATCGGAACAACCAAACTTACCACAGACGCCGCATGAAGTGCGAGGACGTCATGCCGAGCCCAACGACAAACGAGCCAACATGCAAGCTATGCCGTGAATCCGGCGTCGATTGTACGTTCGAGACACCTGTGCGCAAACGGTACGTCCAACGGATCCAATGCTCGACCACACGTTTGGCCTTATCGCGAGGCCCGAGCTGACACCCAGTGGACCGGCGCCAGGATTCCGGCGACGCGCTGGCTCGCCCCGCAAAGGCGGTAGTGACGAGGAGGGCGAGGGCAGCCGGGATGGGAGCAGCGAGCGCGCGCCGAACGGGAGTGCCGAAGGGAGTGCGCCCAAGGCTGCCGAGCGTCACATTGCCCCGCCGGGACGCAGGAGGCGCCCACCCCTTCTCGGGCTGCCCCCCGCACTCGTTGATGAGCTTCTCGCCGTGTACTTCACCCACGTTCACAACGTGTGGCCGCTTATCTACAAGCCGATGTTTAACCCCCACACGACGTCCGCGCCTCTCCTGCTTGCCATGCTATCCATCGCGGCGTGCGTCACGCTTCCGAACGGCAAAGACGGTCTCGACAGCGACAAGTTGTTCGCCATGGCCGAGAGTGCCCTGCACCACTGCCGTACCGAATCGCGCATCGACATCCTCCAGGCTCTGATGGTGCTTTCACTTCGCCAGACGGGATGCGGTGACAAGCGGAGCGCGTTCTCCTACGCGGGGCGAGCAAGTATCATGGCTCTCAATCTCGGTTTGCATCTCGCTCCCAGTGGGCCAGCGGATGCTGGCGACCTCGAACTTCGATCGCGAGTGTACTGGAATGCCTATGTGCTGGACAAGATTTTGGCCGAGGAGACCGGACGCTGCTTCTTGCTTCCTTACCGCCGCTCATCCACACCAATGCCAAGCATCCACGAGGCGGACGAGTTCGAGCCGTGGCCACCTCAAACTGCCAGCAGCGCGCCTCTGCCCCGCAGCGTACGACACGTCCCCCCACGCCGTGGACATGTGATGAGTTTCTTCGTCTGGACATGCCGCCTGGCGATGATTGTTGAGGACATCCTCGATCTAGAGGTCACAGGGCCACCGGTCAGCGATAAGTGGGATGAGGACTTTGTTGCGCGGCTTAACGCCGAGCGGGATGTTGTTGCGCGCTCAGAATCCATCGGGAAGAGTCTCGAGGAATGGCGCAGACTCATGCCAAAACACCTCGAGGTGGACATGTCGCAGAACGCCACGCCACTCCCACACCACGTCGTCGGGATTGCTTGGTATCACTGCATCAAGATTCTCCTTTACAGCCGCTTCATCAAGCGACACCCCAGCCCGACGCGCGCGGGCGCTGCCGAGCTCGTTGAGCGAGCACACAAGATCTGCTCCTCTGCCGCCGAAGCCTGTGTTGACCTCCTCGCGCACCTCGACAGGCACAAGCTGCTTGGCCAAGTGAGCGCTGACATTATCCACCTACTCTCGATCATTACTCTCTTCGAAGGTAAGTGCTTTCAGTTCGATGGTGGATAGCACTAACCACACAGCGTTTGATGCCACGGACCCCGACGAGTCATTAGCCCACCGCGCCAAAGTCAACTTTGCCCAGTGCTGCATCTGGCTGCGCGACTTCTCGGCCTCCTGGCCGGCTGCCTCCGCGCACAAAGTTTTCTTTGAAGGTCTGATTCAGGGTGGGCTCCGCATCTCTTCCGGCGATCTCAACACCGACGACTCGCCCGACCAGGCTGCCTTCTCCCCGGCAACTCCCAACATGCCCGAAGAACTCCGCATGATGGGCCGCAACCTCTCAACGGGTCGCGCACCGTCAATAACTGGCGCGACTCCACGGACGATGACTGGCACGCCTGGGAGCACGGCAGGCGCCCCTGCCTCAGGCCCCGCGCCGCCAGAACAACTGCCGACACCGGGACCATCACTATTCCAGCTGCCCCAGTTTTACTGGAACCACCTCACAACACTGCCGATGGGGGAGGGCGTCGACGCGGCGAGCGATCCCAACGAACAGAAATGGGAGTGGGATCTGGACCTAGCAGCCAGCCAGAGCGGCACGACGCCCGACAACATGCCCCCGCCAATGACTTGGGACACGGGCAGAAGTGGAGAGGGTCTCCTTACGCATCACGGGCATCATCCCCAACATGCAGGGCAGAACGGCGGCGGCGCCGGCAGCCACAGCGGTAATGGTAACCACACGGACGATCCACCGTTCATTCCGCCGGCATGGGCAGGTGCACCCGTTATCGGGCCGCACTCGGCCCCTCAGGACCACGAGGCGATCTATTCGGCTCTCATGAGTTACATGGTCGAGGCCGCTAAGACGAGTTAGTAGCCTCTGCACGGGCGGACGTGAGGGGATTGTTTCATTCAGGTGGAAGTTGGAGATGATCGTACACTGTAACTTAGACATTAGGCTAATATCTCGCACGCGGATAAACTATTTGTATGGAGGTACGCTCATCCAAATGGAGATGATCCGGTTTGGGGCCTGCCATCGTGAGCACAAACTTGCATCTCGCCCTTGAGTTAATTCCTGTCCTCTCATCTCTCAACAGGGTACAAGGGCAGCTGGCGGTGTTTAGCGCGCAGGACCACGGAGAATGAATCGGGTGCGAGGATAACTGGCAGTGTTTAGCGCTCTATTCACCTCATAATCTCGAAACGACGGACGGTGTCGTTTCGATCGCAACCGTATCCCTTGAAAGTGAATTGCTATGCTGCGGGCACAGCGCTAACCAGCGGCCCGTGCCTACTTCTGGTCATTCGGAGACCCAGCTGCTTTGTGGTATACCCGACGTCGTCGCACGCCGTCGCCGACTGCGCGTCCCCTGCCGAGCGTGGGGGATCTATTTTCGTCATTCTAGGGGGAGTGGTCTGCGGGGCCTGTGACATGCCTCGATGATGAGTTCCGGCCCGTACGGAGTGGTGCGGAAGCGGAAGCGTGCGGTTTGCATCGGTCCGCAGGCCGGTATACCGGGCTCTGTGTAGAACCTGGCAGATGAGAGCGCCGAGAAGATGAGAAGAGCTTACAGGTGTCCTGCCTGCGCCCGTGGTCATGTGCATGCCACGTTTGAGTATGCTGAACGCAGATGTTGGTCGTGGAGTGGGTTTGCGGAACAAACGCTGCTGTGAGGGACGTCACTTGGGGGCTTGTCACAGCATGACCTAGAAGCTGCCGAGAATGCCACTTTCCATTGAGCAAGCGTGCAAAAATACAACCCTCTCACCTAAATGTCATTCCTGGCACTGATCAGTGTTGGCTAGTGAACGGCGCTGAGAGTCGTTCCTCCGCCGCATCCCCTGAAAGCGCCTGTTCCCTTGCAACTTCCTTTCCACACAGCGTCAGTCGCAGCAACGAAACCACGGTATCCATGCTGTGGGTGGGATGTACAGAACCAAACTTCTACAGCGCTACAGAGACTCGACCCGTTCTTCTATGTATGGCTTGCGGGACAGCAGCCCGCTCGATTGCTCGCTTTGCCCGATTACGCCTTCCCAAAGCCCTCCGTCTCGGTAACTGCGAACAGGAGGCGTTCGCGCAGCTGCTCATAGCTCTCGTACTTGGGCAGCAGGAGGAGGTTGAAGCACGTACTCGCCTGCGGCAGGATCCCCTCCTTGCCGTACAGCTGCTGGATCTGGAACGGCTGCGTCCCGCTCGCGCCCTGCAGTTTCTCGAACCCGCCCAGCGGCACGCGCGAGGACGCGGTCACGAAGATGAGGAAGCGGGAGCGCTCTTCCTGCGAGAAGGAGCGGAGCGCACGCCAGAACCAGGAGATCTCGACGTCGGAGCTCTTCCACCCGCTCATCTGGGTGCTGTTCTTGAGCTCGTCCACGTCGAACGTGCTCAGGCCGGAGATGAGGAGCTCGAGCTGGTCCGGCTCGAAGATCTGGATGATCTCGCGTGGGATGATCTCGTAGAACCCGCTCAGGAAGGCGTTCATCTGCTCCTTGATGCTGTTCTCCAGGCGGTAGGCGCAGACGAGGCGGACGTACTCCTCCTTGTTGGCTTCGGTGACGGGGATGGAAGCGCCGCCGGGCTTGAGCTCGACGATCTGCTTGGCACCGAACGAGTCGTCTTCGATCGTGAACTCCTGGTCGATGACGTCTGTGATGTCGTTGTCCAGCATCCACTGCAGGGACGAGTGGTACTCAGGGTCAATCGCCTCCAAGTCGCGGATGTCGCACGCGCGGCCCAGGATCTGCTTGTAGAACGCGCGGTTGAAGTACGCGTCGAGGAGACGGCCATCAAAGATGGCTTTCCCGATCACGCGGCCCACGAACTTGAAGTACGACAGGTGGTCGGGGTTGACGCTTGAGTGCTTGTTCGGCTGGTAGGTCTGGTTGTCCGCCGCGCAGGGTTCGAAGAGCGCGTAGTCGGGATCGAAGATCTGCTGTGCGAGGACATGGTACCACTCGCGAGTTACACCGCCGGCATCGACGCCGTCCTCGTTAATGAACTTGACGTTGATCTTGCCGTACTTGACCTCGTCGCCAGGACGGTGGAGAAGCGCACTGAACGAGTCCTGGAACACGTACTGCCGGCGCACGTTGAGGTGGAGGGTCGGGTAGGACAGGTCGCGCTTGCGCTTGAGCTTCTGGAAGAACCAGTTGCGCTTGTTGTCGAACTCGAGTACGCGGGGGTTGGCCACGAGGAGCGAGAACGACCCGCTCATGAGTGCGGGGTTGTTGCGTACGATAGAGTTGAGGACCTTGCGGTGGGTCGTTGTGAACGACAGGAACAGATCCGCCGAGGTCGTCGTCATGGGCGAGAGCACGGGCGAGACCATCTCGGCCACGTTTGGCTGCCCGAGAGGACGCGTGTACTTGCACACGACCATGAGCGCCTCCACGAGCGGCAACAGCACGGCAGCGATCTGGTCAGTGCTGCCACGCGCCTCGGCGAGGGTCAGGCAGTCGCTCAGCTGCTTCCACAAGCCGGAGAAGTCAAATGCGAGGTACAGGTCGCGCGCGGCCTTCTCGTCCTCAGTGAGCTCGTCTGGCTTGACCGTGCTGCTGGACTTGCGGGTGTGGAGATAGTCGATTGTCTTGAGGAGACGCAGCAGCTGCGCCTGGCTCGAGCTGGCTGGCGCAAAGTCGACCAGATCAATCGAGGTGACATCGTGCTTCTTGTCGTCGAGGATCTTGCTGAGCTTCTGCAGCTCGCCGAGGATGACTGTCCCGAGGTGCTGCGAGCGCGTGCACAGCTCCTGTACAAGCACGTGCTTGGCGTCGGGGATGCTCGAGAGGTTCTGCAGCACCATGATCGTCTGCGTGAATGTCCGGCTCGTGCAGTCGCCCACAGTGAGACCGTTGACGACGAGCCGGAGGATAGCTGGCGGGAACATGGGTCTCTCGACCTTCCATTCGGAATTGGTGTCAGCAGGTGCGTCGCCCGGGGTAGTAGAAGCAGCAGGCACGACGGCAGTCTGCTCATCCTTCTTCTCCCCATCAGCGCCCTCTTTCTCCTTGTCCTTGTTCTGTTCCTTGTCCGCACGCTGGCGCCAGCTCGACAACGCCGTGAGCGGCTTGGTCACCGCTGCAAGGAGACCAGTGAGCGACTCCATCATGCCCGGCGCCTTGAGCAGCTCTGTTCTGTCGAGGAGGCTCATGAGCACGACGATCGGGAACTGCTTCTGCGGGATGTACTTCTCCTTGCCCTTGCCCTTTTTCGACTTCTTGGCTGCCGGCAGGTCGTGCTCCGTGAGGAAGTAGCTCACGGCCTGGCGGTTCGCATTGACGATGAACGACAGCGCCTCGAAGCACCGCTGCGCGATGAAGGTCGGGATGTGGTCGCTCTGGAGGTGAGAGAAGAGCGAAGTCGTGATCGGGCCGGGAGTCTCGACGACCTTGCCGCTTGGTGTGGCGTGCGACTTGGGCGTGTTGGTCAGTCCGCGCAAGGACATCTGCTGGAAGCTCCGGTCGACGGCGGGCAGGTCCCCAGTGCCGTCCTGCACGATGGATAGGAGCAGGTTGAGGAGGTCCGAACGCGTCTCGTCGTTCTCGCACAGGTTGACCAGAGTCCGGAACAGGTACCCCTCTCTAAGCGCCGCAGGGAAGAAGAGCAGCCGAACCAGGGACGCGATGCCCGGTTTGTCGAGGAGCTGGAGGGGCCGCCGCTCCTTCGCAGCGGGCGGATCTGTCTTCTTCCGCACAGGCTGCTTGCGGGGCAGATTCGGTGGCAGGCCGATAGTCCGCGCAAGCATGTCGCGGAGGTCGTCGCCGCGGAGTACGCGAATCTCAGTCTCAAGATCGCGGAATGAGCCGGGGATGACAGCACCGCTGCCGCTAGCCTGGGGCTCGGCGACCGGCTCGGCCGGTGGCGCTTGCCGCCGCGCCTGCTCCAGCGTCTCCTGCATGATGACCTCGGCGCGGATCTCGGGCGGCAGAGCGTCTAGGAACTCGGACTGGATGGTCGATGACTCGGGGATGTTCGTCGCAGCGGGGCGCATGAGGAGGTTCTGCTCGCGCAGGTGGTGCTCGACCACCTCGGCGCGCATATCCTCTGGCAGCGCCTGGAGGAACTCGAGGTCGATGCCCGTATCGGTGATGTCGATCTCCTCGCCGTGGATGTTGATTGTGACGCGGTTCGATTCTTCCACGACTTCCCCTTCGTCATCGCCCTCCTCGTCGTCGTCTTCGTCGTCAGAGGCTGTATGTCAGATGGCTTCCTATGGTCAATCCTGCCACTCACCCATCTCAATGTCGTCGTCCACGGCACCCTGCGACGTCTCCGGTCTTGACTCGGGTAAGGCGACAGCCGCGGCCTGCTCCGTCTCCTCTGCGCGCTTCTTCTCCGCCTCAGCCGCAGCCTCCTCCTCCTCCTTCTTCCGCTTCGCCGCATCCTCCTCCTCCTGCTTGCGCAGCCGCTCGGCCTCCTTCGCCGCAGCCTCCTTGGCAGCCGGGAGAAGGCGGTTGATGATGTGGATGATCAGGCGCGAAATCTGCTCAGACGAGTGGTAGGGGAACAGCTGCTGCTCCTCCTGCCATCGCTGCATTGTGGGGCGCGGCTCAAACTCGCCCTGGATCTCCTCGGCCGTGTTGGGCAGTTGGCGCGACGGGGGCTGCACGGTGAAGGAACGCCCGCCTATGGACAGGCCAAAGCCGCCGTCCTGCCTGTGCTCGAGATCCACCCGGATGCGGTCTGCGCCGTGGTTGCGATTATGCTGCAGGATGTTCTCGACAAATTGCACAGCCTCGCGCCCGCCCAGGCTCTCGATGCTCGCCAGTAAATCGGTGAGGCTCGACAGCGGGCCGAAGGGGTTGGCGGGGCGCGCGGCCGGCTGGGGCCGAGAGCTGGCCAGCAGAGGATGCTCGGTGTGGTTGCTGCCGTGGTTTCTGGAGTTGAGGCCGAAGAGCGACGATGCCGCGGAGTCCATGTCGAGGAGGCGGTTGCGGGGGCCGTCATTGGAGCGCGAGGGCTCCTGCCAGCCCCAGTGGCCACCTCCGTCGCCAAGGTTGGGACCGCCGGCCGGGTGCCCAGCAGCTAAGGGGTCCATGTCTATGGCATCGTATCCCTCGTCATCTTCGATGTCTTCGAACGCTTCTTCCTCAGGGTCGAAGACGTCTCCACCGAACGGCTCGGGATGCATGAAGCCTTCCTCATCCGAATCGAAGTCGTCCCCTTCCTCGCCGTCCTCACCGTCGATGAGGCCGTCCTCCTGTGGAGTCAGAACTGCCCGAAGGTGATAACTCACGTCCCATGGCACAGTCCCCTCGTCCTGCTCCTCAACCTCCTCCAGCTCAGCCCCAATGTCAATAACTGGGGTATGGTCGTTCTCGACGTCTTCGCCTTCCTCGTCATCCGTCGTCTGATGTCAGCTAGACAACCATGCCGCCAGCTCACCCAGTCACCCTCCATCTCAGACCCGACGACATCGTCCATGTCGATGTCGTCCTCCTCTTCGTCGTCGTCGTCAGAGGGCTCCGTGTCGGCGTCATCGTCCATATCGTGATCCATCTCATCCTCGAACGCCTCCATCTGAAGTCAGTTGTGAACCCTGTAAAACAACTCACAAGCTCCTCGTCCTCCTCCATGTCGCTCTCGTCCATCTCGTCGTCCTCGTCTGCGACGTCAACATCGCCGCCGAGGATACCGAGCGCCGAGTTGCGGTAGAGGTCTGGTGCGTCCTCCTCGACCTCGGACATCGAGTAGTCGCTCAGCGGCGAGGAGCTGGACGAGCCGTCCGAGTCCTCCCCGCTGTCCTCGTTACCGTCCTCAGTCGGCTTGTAGTCCAGCTTTCCCCACTTGTTGGAGATCTTCGTGAGATGCTCAAGAGCCTTGAGGAGAGACACAAGGACGTTACGGATGTCCGGGTAGTTGAGGTCGATCTCAGATACGGTCGAGGTCATAAGGCCGACAAAGTTCTTCTCGAGCATGCCCTTGGCGAGCTGGAGAGATGTCTTGTCCGCTGGGCGCGGGACGACGGAGGGACGCGAGGTCAGGAGCCGGCGGATAAGCTGGCCCAGGGACCACAGACGGCCGTACCGCGTGTTGGCGTCGTAGTGCGCAGCAGCGCTGTCCTTGAGGACCTTGGCAATGCCGTCCAGTACGATCTTGCGCACGGCCACCAGATCCTCTGGCAGCTCCTTATCGTCGGAAGATGGGGCGACGTTTGCGCACAGCGCAACGAGGAGCGAAGTTGCCCAGCTCGACATGGTCACGCGGCGCATCTCGGGCGCGTCGCGCGCTCCACTATTGCGCTCCTGCACGTCGGCGAGAGTGACGCCGCACACGAGGTCACTGAGGAGAGACGTGAAGCCAGCCTTGCCCTTGCCCCCACCGTAAACGGACCCCTGGCGAACAGCGGCCATGAACGATTTCTTCGCGGACATGTACGAGCCCGTCAGCTCAGTGATAAGGGCCAGGACGAGACCGGCGTAGGTGTATGCCTGGGCCACAGCGTCGGTGTATGGGATCCCGGCACGCTTGGCCGCTTCCTCCTGGTGGATGATTTGGATTGTGGCGCCGAGCTCAGACACGAGGAAGTCCATGGCCGGCTGGTTCTCGAACGAGTCAACGGTGGACTTGACGAAGGGGTCGGATGACGAGGGAACGAGCGCTCTGCTGTCCTTGCCGTCCTTGGCATCCTTCGCCCCCTTGTCCTTGGCATCATTGTCGTCCTTACCGTCGCCGTCCTGCTGCTCCTTTGAGTCGTCCTTGGCGCGGATGTGGTACACGGACGACACGGGTCCCGGGTCAACAAGAGCCGCCTCGCCCTGTACGGCGTCGAGGAAAGTGTTGGCGTCGCGGTACGCCATCTGTCGCAGCTGGCGCACAAAGTGCTGCACATCAGACACCTTGTTCCGCTGGGGCGTCATCCATTCGGAAATCTCCCGACGCATAACGTCCAGCAAACAGGCCTTGGTGTCGAAGGCGTGCCGCGTAAGCATGGCCAGGTAGGGATAGCTGCCGGTCACCTTAGATGTCGGGGTCTTGAAATGCTTCAGCACGAGTCTCAGGATGTCGGGAGACGACCAGGCCGGCGCGCGGCGGGAAAGGATGACTGCGAGGCGCATGCAGCCCATAAGCTCCTCGCGGGAGAGGTCGTCGGCCTCTAGCGTCGCCTGGACCAGGGGCAGGAGGTAGTCTGATATATCGCCGAGAGCCAACTCTTGGACGATGTCCGACTGCGCCGGGTCGCCAAGCTTGGCGTCTGTGACAGTCGTTGACATGAGGAGAACAGACTCTGCGGCAAGGAAGAACGCCGCAAGCCATGACGGGCGCGGTTTCTCGGCCGCAGGGAGATGCTTGAGCAGCGTGAGGGCGCGCTGGCTCTGCTCGGCCGGCAGCTCAATGGGGCCCTTGGAGCGCGCAAACACTGCCATGACGCGAAGGCGGGACGCGAGCGCGGTAGGACGAAGAGGCGACTCCTTGGCGGCCTCCTCTAGACGGTCAATGATCACGGTCACGCCGTCGACGCCCGCGGGGAAGGCCGGAAGAAGGTCGTGCACGAGCTCCTCGTTCGAGTCGAGCAGCTGGATCGCACGGCCGGGAATGTCCTTCTTTGCCGCCTCGCGGAGCTTGTTCAGCTCCTCGAGCTGGGTCTCCCATACCGCTGTCGGACTTGGCGCAGGGTTATCCACCTCCATGTCGTCCTCCTTCTGGTTGTCAGTGGAGGGCTGTGCCGTCGAAGTGCTCGCGGAGGGCCCGGCATCTGCTGCGGGCTGTGTAGCAGCTTCACCGGCAGACGCAGAGCCTTCGCCAGTGTGCGCCTCGGCAGCAGAAGCATCGGCAGGGGCGTCGGCATCCTCGACGGCCGGAACCTCAACTGCAGGCTCTGCAGGCGTGGGGATGTCGGGGAAGAGATGTGGCATAGAGATGAGCAGGTCCGCAGCAGCCGCCACGTTGTTGCGAGCGCGAAGGAGGGCGCGTTCAGCTGGTCGACGGCCGAAGCCCATCTCGACGAGCTGGTTGACGGCGGCCGGGTTCGCAGTGGGCGGAGGGCGCGCCTGTATAATGTCCCGAATTAAGGGCGACGCAGGTTCGGGCATCGCGGCGGTCACCTCCATTTCCTCGTGCTTTCCAGCCATGATCTCGAAGAAGGTCGAGATGGCTGAACGCTGTATGTGGAGGGGTAGGTACGACAGCCACTGAGCCATCCACACCTTCTCCGAGATGGGGAGGATGTCGCGGCGGATGCGGATGAATGTGTTGATAGCCGAGAAGCGCCGATTGGCGGGCAGGGTCATCTCGCGCTGCTGGATGATGTGTGTTTGTGGGCTGTCGATGAGCGAGCGCGGTGAGGCGTACGCCGCAAGCACTGAGGTCGCGATCCGGATACCCTGGACGAGCTGAGTTGCCTCTTCTTTCTCCTCGTTGGTGATCTGGTCCGCTGGGGTAGTGGGGTACTTCTCCATGCCGTGAACGAGGCGACGGACGTTGTCAAGCATGACGCCCATGCCGCCCTTCTCGTCGAAGGGAATAAACAGAGTCGTCGCGAGGTGTCCCTCAGCGCCACGTTCTGGATGTCAGCTGAGATCCAAAGCAACAACCCACCGTCGAAGAGAAGAATGGTGGTAAGACCCAAGGACACGGTGTCGATGGCATACTGCTTCTGCGGGTACATCGCGGATGCTGCGAGTCAGCCTGCCATCCGATGAGCGCAGCTTACCCTTCAGGTGGCCGATGAGGATCTCGGCGACACAGTTGGCAAGGGCAGTCGCCTCGGCCTTGTGCGACGGCTCAGGCATACGCTTGTTGAAAATAAGGCGGATGGTAGCTGCTGTCAGCAGTGTCCGGGAGGGGGCTAGGTGGCACTACTCACACTTGAAGAAGCGCGTTAGGATCGCGTGCATGCGGGTTACGATCATCTTAACAGTCTGCACACGTGTCGGGGGACGCTTGTCAAATGGCGCGATGGCATCGCCCGCGGCCCCTGTCGGCGCCGTCGCGACCTGGGAAGACTCAGCCTCAGCTGCAGCGGCCGCGGCATCAGCGGGAGCTGCAGAGGACTCGACATCTGCGCTGGCGGGGGGCTCGGACTCGGTAGTCTCCTTGTCCTTCTCTGCAGCTTTCTCGGAATCCGCAGCGCCGATGTCCTTGAACAAAACGTGCTCGATGAAACACTGGCGGTGCAGGTGGCCGAGGTCGGTCATGAACGACGACCCGGTCGTAACGCCGAGGGTCTTGATCGTCTGCGTGGCTGTGCGCTGGCTGCCAAGGCTGAAGCTGAGGTAGTCGCTGAGAGACGAGAACAACAGAGCGAGGGCAGCTACCCGACGGAGGCGGAGGTAGTCGGCCTCGGTGCCGTCCGTCTTGGTCATGCTGAGCCAGCCCTCGTGGCAGTCTGCGCCGTCTTTCCACAGCTCGGGGATCTCCGCCAGGTCGGCCTTGACGCGCGAGATGAGCCGCTCAGTGAGCTGGACCTGGTCGTGCTCGCCAATGGCGCGCATGACGCTCGGCATCGCCACGGCCATATCCGTGCCCGAGAAGCGGACGGGGATGCAAGGCAGCTGCGCAATGCTGATGACAATGTCCAGTCCCCCCTCGGCGATGAACTCCTTGCACATGTTGCTGTTGCGCAGGAGGACGGAGAGGAGTTTGAGGATGTTGGTGAGCTTGGCGAGCGGGGCGTTGGTTATTGGCTCGCGTTCCCTGTCCTTGTCCTTTGCCTCGTCCTTCTCCTCCCCGGCGTCGACCTCCATCTCGGGGGCCACGTCGTTCGGGTCCACCGCGTAGTCGTTCACTTCCTTCGCCTTGGGCTTGAACGCCTTACCATCCTCAATCGCCTCGTTGAGCAGGGTCACGACGGCTTCACGGACCTTGGACCTGAGGGTTGGATGGTGGCGCACGAGCTCATCGAGAGACTGCCCAATCGTCGTGACCTGGTCCCGGTCGGCGTACTCGTCCGAGTTCCAAGACGTAGCGACCTTGATAATGTTGGAAATGACTTTAAAGTGCTGGAGCGTGTCGTCGAGACCAGGCTGGTTGAGGCAGATGGCACCAATGGCGTTGGGAAGCGTGTACACGACTTCAAACGCGTCGGGCATCTTCTCCTCCAACACCTCGTATAGCGTCTGGGGGAGCTGGGCCTCCTGGAGAATACCGAGGGAGGTTGGCTCGTTGTGCACGATCGTGGACATGATGTTAATCGCGAGGCCAAAGTTGCGCAGCCCAAATTTGTCTGCGTTGGTGATAATGCGCTTAAGGCTCTTGGGCAGATCCGTGTCGACGACATTGCGGAACCCGTCCGAGCCGCCCGTGCTCTGGAGCATGCGGTAAATGGAACGTAGCTCCGCCTTGAGTGGATTGGTGTTGTACGCGATGAGCGAGTCGCGGTTGAACAGCTCGGTGTCGTCTGGTAATGGTTCGTTGGTGATTAGCTGCACCTCGGCCTTGATCCGGCCTACGAGGGCGTTAAGGCCGTCAGCGTTCGTAAACGCCTGTAGCGCTTGCGGGTGGGTAAAGTAGGCCGAGTCGATAAGGCCCGCCGCGCGCGGGATGTACTGCCCCCGCCGTTCGCCCTTGATGTCGAGCATGTCGATGAGTGCTGGAATGAGGCCTGCGCCGATGAGAAGATTCCCGTGTAAGGGCAGCGAGTTGATATAAGCGAGGAAGCCGAGCAGCGCGTCGACAGTGTCGTGCGAGACGGGCTGGTTCGCCACGAGCTTGGCGACTATGCTGCGCAGCAAACTCATGATGATGCCGTGGCTGACATGCGCGTTGATCGACGTGAGGACCTCGGTGCGGTGACGCGCGGCCGAGTCCAGGGCGAGAATGGCCGAAGCGACGACGTCCTCGCTCACGTCGCGCTCGGGGACGAGAAGCTCTGAGACCTCGTTCACCAGCTCCGGCTCGCAGAGGAACACGTTCGACTGGACCGCCTCTTGTTCGGAGAATAGGACTGGTGTAAGCTCAATCAATGGCAGAAGAGCTCACTGTAACATGCGAGAGCGAGGAGGCGGTTGCTGAGAAGCTTGCGCCGGGTGTCACGGTCCTGCGTAAAGAGGATGAGGCGAGTCTTGTTGAGCGCGATGAGCTGGTCGTCGACGTCCATGCGGTGCTCCTCGGTGATCTGAGCCAGGCGGTCGAGATAATCTCCCGACATGGTCTTGGTCACGTTACCAAGGTCGACGGTCACCATACTGCTGTCGACAGTGGGAGCAGGTTTGTGAGTGGCGAGGCGGGGCTCGGAACGCGCGGTCGTCATCGTGGGTCTGGTCGGTGTGTCCTGCGGACCGGTGGAGATCGGAGCTTTGGGAGCTGGCTGAGGGGGCTCGGGTGGCTCAGAAGGGTCAATGGGAGGGTAGAACTGCAGCTGCAACTGTGCAGCGGCATCAGGCAGTTCGATGGCGTCAGGCGATGAGGCATACTTGACAAGATTGCAGTCGGCCATGTGGAACCGGTCCCAGCCGCGAGTCAACGCCAACAGACGGGCCCGAATACTGCTCCCCAGCTCCGGGCTGGTGGGCATCTGCGTCAGATACTGCTGCAGCGGACGGAGGAGCACATAGAGCGCGGCCTCCAGTACGTCGAGATCGGTCGTCAGAAGCAAGTCGTTGATAACCTGTGTGTGAGCCACCACACCATGGACAGCATTGCCAGGCCGCCAGGACCCCACCCGTTCCCACTCACACTGTATCCGTCAAACAGCTTACGGCTGGTGCTGTTCTCCATGAGAAGGCGGATAAAACGCAGAATCTCAATGATGAGCTCCTTGTCCTTTGGCGTAAACTCGTTCAGCTGGAGCTTGCAGCTCGTCTTGCTCCCGTTGCCCAGTCCGTAGCTATCGCGCAGACGTTCGAGGATCGTGATGAACTTCTTAGTAATGGGCACCCAGGAGTGCATGTCCCCTCGGGGAAAGCACCATATTTGGAGCGGACGAATGATGTCGACGATCTCGCTATCCGACGCCGCCTCGAGGCGCTTAATGAGCGCTGCGACATCGGGTGGCTACAGCGCGATGGAGGAAAGGCAGCAGGAGACGCAGTGGCATAGGGGCAGACAAAGGAGGTATGCGTCAGTAGCTGGACATGTGGGATTGGGGACAACTTACAGGCGGCACGACCTTGCGCAGAGTCTTGCGCGGCCGCATATTTGTTGTTGACACTCAGTTGGTGGATGTATGAAGCGTTGCTGGTTGGGGAAGATGGATAGCCCCGTAGACGCTGCAAGCAGAGCTGGCTGCGCTGGGGCCGAAGAGGGGAAGTGAGAGAGGGAGTGGTGGCGATTGCGAGCCTTAATTGCTAGCTGCGAGGAGAGTGTTGTTGATGGTGATGAGGAGACGAGCGACGAGCGACGAGCGGCGGCGGCTGACACGAATCGCTCGCAGGTCTTGCTTTGGGTGCGAGCGAGCGAGCGACCGAGTGAGCGATGACCCGTACGGTGGTGGAGTGGGGAAGAGGGGAGTAGGTCACCGTGGGAAAATTGGCCACGTGACATGACCTCACCGTAGTAGCTCAGTACCACCCAACGGCCCAACCGGATTATGAGCACTCTCTAGCATTCCACCATAGTCCAGAATCCAGCGCACCAAAGGCCGAAGACGAGGTGGAGGTCAGTCGTCAATGTGCTTCGAGCCTCTCTCTTTCCCTCTCAACCTCCTCGACTCACTTCTCCAATCACTAACTCACTGACAATGCCAATCGGAGAGAGAGTGCAACATGTCGAACTAGTATTTGGCGACGGCGAACCATTCTTCGAAGACGAGCCCCTCAACGAAATATACCCCAACGACGAACACATTCCAGTTGAATTCCTTGAAAACAATGAGTCAGGCGACGAATCCCCCGACGAGGAGACGAAGCAGCGCGTCTTGGAACAGATGGATCAAGCTCGCATTGACAATGTGAAGCATGTGCTGAAGCGCTTCGGTCGCGAGGATGAAGATTGGGCCGATCGGTACCCAGACGCGATGCTGCACGCGGCGAGGCTCCTCGATCTCCTTGCTGTTCGACTTCGTGACCGTACGTCTACTCAGCAGGGACCATCTGACATCAGCGGCCTGTCGCGAACATATTGGCAGCAGCGGGATTGTAGACTCTCTCGCGAAAATTGCAGAGGCCAGCGTGACTCTTCTTAGTGACCGCGACTACGAGGTCGTTGAGGCGCAGACTGAACTTCTGACTCAGGCCGGCCGCGTGGCTGCTAACCTCGTAGCCGATAATGGTGGGTAACCCGCTGGGGGCGTTTCTGACTGCAGATGCGAACCGTGACCGCCTGACTGCTGCGCGCTGGCCCCACCACATTATCGAGGTGCTCCGCGCGCACAGAAACCTGCCATCGGAGACACTTCATCCTCTCGCTGGCAGTCTTCAGAACCTCGTTATGGAGGGACATGGTGAGCAGCTACACCGGACTACCGCTGACGCCAGACGCCTCGATCGCGGCGATGGCCGGCCACGACACGCTCTTCACATTCATCGACGCCGGGAACAGGAGCTACAAACCCGGCGATTGGGAGGGCAAAGCCCGTGGCATATGCAGCGCGGTGTCGTTATGGTTCTGGACTCTCGCCAATTTGTCAGTCAAAGACAGTACGTTCACGATTGGCTCATAAGCCGACTACGACTACGCAGCTGACTTCAGGCCACCCACCTACCTACAAGCTCTCCTTGGCCGACATCCAAGCCTTTCTCCGTCCTCTTCTGTGTGCTAAGCCCCGCGAACCTCCCCCCGGCCTGCACAAGATAGACACCGAAGATTGCTTCATGGCCGAAGTGTACACCATGGTCAGCGCGACGTGCTTGCTCGAGAAGTTCAACGACAAGGAGAAACTCGAGTACGCCGCCATCCTCGAAGACAAAGATACCGTCAAGGCCATGCTGGACTTTATCCAGGACGGGGCAATCCCCGCCTGGGTCGACCCGAGCAAGTGGGAGGAGAAGGATGTCGCTGAGGATTTGCTAGGAAGGTCCAAGGGCGAGGTCGGCCGTACCGTGATAAGCCTAATCTCGGAGGGCACGAGCACTATGCCCCAGTGGATCCAGGAGAGGTTCGACGCATGGTTCGGGATGCCCGATCGGGATGATCTTCTAGTGCTAGCGTTGCTCTCGTACGGTAACACTGCCCGTGGAGGTGAGTGCTGCAACGCTCCGCGCAGCTGACAATAGACGAAAATGCCACTGGTATGCTTGAGAACAACCCCGCCCTCCTGTCCCGCCTCGTCGCTCTCCTCGACCCCTCCACGAACGTCATCGTCCAACACGCCCTCGTTGGGGTGCTGAGAAACCTCTCCATCCCCACTCCCAACAAGTCCAAACTGGGCAACGCGGGCGTTCTCCCGCGCCTCGTGGCAATGAAGCCATGGGGCACGGACCACGACATCCTGGGCACCATCGAGGGTGGCGCAATCGGAATAGTCAAGCAGCTTGTTCGGGACGGTAAGTGCCGTAGGGAGAGGCGTGGAGCATCTGCAGCATCTGCAGCATCTGCAGGATCCTTGGCTGACAGCAGAAACCAATGCGGTCCAGTGGCTCAGCCTCACGGAAGGCGTTGACGCTCTCCACGTCCTCATTGGGCGGACGAACGAGCCACCAATCGCACTCGAGGGAACACGGGTATGGGTCAACTGCTGTCGCGCCCTCGGCACTGCGAAGGGCCAGGAACACAAGGCCGCATGGGCGGTCCTCTCCGACCCCCGCGTCCTCGACGAACTGGTAGCCATGTTGACCCAGGGGGCGCGACACGCCGTGCTCCTGAATGAGGCCGTTCTCGCCCTCACCCTCCTTGTAACCTTTGGAGGGTGTCGGGAGCCGATCGTAGGCCGCCTTCTGGACGAGGAGAGCAGTGCGAACGTGAAACGCGAGAACCCCACAGCGGGACTTGAAGGGAAGAGTGGTGCGCGCATCCTCGCTGAGCTCATCGCGCCGCCCCCTGGCAAGACTGCCGCCCCGGAGACACAGGTCAATGCAGTTACGCTGGTCCAGCTGCTGAAGTCGGATGAGATCACTGCCATCGTGCGCGCGGCAGTCCCCAGCTCTCCTGCGCCGGCGGCCGGCGCGGCCGACCTGTGACACTCACAACCCTGGTAACTATTCAGAGAGCCCATAGTTTCTAGTAACATGTACAGTTCTACGGCAGATACATAAATCGATAAACGATAACGAGCAGTCGATCGTGACTGGATTGTCCCTTTTCTTACATCTCAAAGTCCTCGCTGAAGACAGCGACATGACCACGCTTGTCACCCTTCAGGATGCGGCCTGGTTTGACATTCCGACTGACGAGGTTCCGTACGACAACGTTGAGCTTGACGGGGCCACATGTGCCCACAATCATTGACCCCTCGGCGAGACCGATCTCATCGTCAATGATCTGAGACAGCTTGGGTCTTCCGGCCCGGGCGTCCTCGGACAGGATAGATGTGGCGGCGTAGTCGGCCTCGTCGATCCACAATCCGGAGGCAACGGATGAGAGCCCATCCTTCCCCACCAAAGGCTGGTCCATCGTATCCTCGAGGAACACAAAACTCTGGGTACGCGACATGACGGAGAGGGACCTGCGGTCGTCGTCGAAGTAGCCTGAGGGAGAGGGGGAAAGGCCTGTGGAAATGCCGCTCGAGTTGTACGGGTCATACCTGTCGTAGGCGGAGGACGAAACTGAGCGGAATGAGGCACGCCGTGGGTCGCGGTTAGACTCGGGGGCGAGGAGGCCGTTGTGCGTACTGCTGCTATGCTCGTACGCGCTGGACGAGAACGAGCGGCCAGAAATACGCTTAGGGTTGTACGGCGGCTCGGCGAGCAGGCCCTGCCGTCCCTCCCCGCCCATCTCTCCATAGTATCCTGCTCCGGGGGGAAGGTGAGCAGTTGCAGAGGACGCGTCGGAGGCGGAATGGCGGTGACCGCTGACACGGCGACCAGGCGAGGGAGGGTAATACGCCGCCCCGGGGTAACCGCCATCGTTTTGGACTTCGCCCTGCCGAGCAACCTTGCGGCTCTTAGCACGACGGAGCTTGCCCTGCTTCTGAATCTGGCGCGACAGTTCAGCCTCGGCCGGGTCGTTGACGTCCTCCTCGTCCTCGTAGTTGGTGTAGTCGACAATGTTACCGCCGGCGTAGGCCATCTCCTCGTCGGTATAGTCAAAGCCGCTCTGGTCCGTACGTACGTCACCCTGGTCCGCGCTCATCATGCTCATCATACTGTCCGTCGAGTCTGAGCGCCTCATGCCATCCTGAGCGTAGCCAGGACGTGGTGGAGCAAGCTCAGCGTCACCATAGGCGCCGGCGTGGTAGGTGCCGCTCGAGTAGCCCTTGGGCTCGGCGTTGGTGACGTAGATGTCGATCTGCAGACGAACATGCTCGGGAATCATGGCGCGCGCCCGGCAGAGAGCGGAGGCGGCCCAGGCGATCTCGGCATATTCGCGCGCAACCCAGAGGAAGCGGACACGGCGAATCTTGGACTTGAAGTCCCCGCGCTGCAGATGCTGGCACACATGCTCAAGGATAGCCAGACCAAAGGAGACACCAGTACCACCACAAACGAGAAGGACAGTCGCAAAGTCACCCCACCGCACACGCCCAGCTGAGCCCATGGGACCATCAAGCTGAGCGCGGAGATAGATGGGCTCAGCAGTGGCGCCCTGTTTGTTTTCGGAAGCACGCATAACGGCCTCCTGACGTTCACGGACGGTGTTGTACAGCTGACGGGTGAAACCCTTACGAGCCTTGATAATCAGGACGATCTCGTTGGGGTCGTTGTTGGAGATCGTGAAGGGGTGGGCCTGGAGCTTCGCAAGTTCGGGCATGGTGAGTTGAACGCTCTGTCCAGGCGCCCACTTGATCTGACGAGGAGTGCGGATGGTCAAGCGAACAGTACGGGATGGGAGGAGCTGAGCCTGGGCGTAGCCGGGAGGGATAACGGGCGGGCGACTGCGGAGAGAGCTGCTGAGAGATTGAGCAGAGGGCGAGTGCGCACGCTGCTGCTTTGGAAGTGAGGCGCTACGCGTGGGTGGGTGCAGTGTCGACGTGTCGTCTTGGTACCGAGAGTCAAAGGTGCCGGCAGGCTGGATCTCCGGTGTGCCGTAGCCGCTGCTGCCGTAGGGGCTGTATGCACCACCGTAGCTGCCGCCATAGCCCTCAACAACGCCGTACGGTTGCTCCAGAGAGTTGGGAGTCTCACGGCCAGGTGTAGGAGGAAGCATCTTGTCGTGGAACTCCTCCATGGCAAACTCATTCTGCCCGAGGCCGGCGTACTGGCCGCCCTTGACTTTGTGAGACTTCTCGGCACCGGTGTTGATGCGGGCAAAGCGCATCCAGCGCCACACTCTGTCGCCGAGGAAGATGATGAGGGCTAAGGCGATCCACCACCAGATGGCTGGGTGGTGAACTACACAAGCAATCAGAGTGATTAGCGTGAGAGTCACGTGGGCGTGGTAGAAGAACTCGTACCCGGCCTTGCGAATCGGGCGTTGGCTGAGGACGACCATGAGCGTCATGAAGGCATAACCGACGATGCCGGCGATGAAGCGGTACGCCTGGAAGGCGGTGAACCACATGGCTTTGCCTGTGAACGGGTCCTGATCCTTGAACAGCTTGATGGTCCAGAAGATGACATGAAGGGTCGTCATAATCCACACAAGCCATCCAGCTGCTCGGTGGAAAGTGATCAGCTTGTCCGAGTAGAGATGTGTGAACCACTTCCATGAGAAGATGGCAAACGGGGGCGCTTTGGCAGCGAGCAAAACGACGAGGGGCAGAATCGCAAACGCCATAAAGCCGAACCGGTTTCCAAGGGTCCAAGCCGCCTTTTGAATGTTCAGCTTGAAGATGAGCGTGTTGTCTTGCGGTCCGCCGACGTAGGCGCGCTTGGCGAAGGCAAAAGTACCGGTCGCCGGTGCAATGTAATCCAAGCCGACAACGGAGAGGACGATGGCGAGAGTAGTAACGGCAATAGTGACAAGTAATGTGCTCGTGCTGGGAAGAGCGTACGCGCGGCCGATGGACATCCGGCGCATGCCCCATTTGGTGTATCCTGCACCGAGAGATCCGCCAGAAAGCTTGGCGTGGTGCGCGATCGCGTATATGATGGCCATGGCGATGATCACGAACCAGAAGATGTATGCGTACCTGTAGGTAGGCCAACTGCGGTAGTGTCAGTCGAAGTCATGCATGCATGTAGGCGATAAGCAGCCAAGAAAGGTCCACGAGTTGAGCGCTCACCTTGTCATGTGGCTCATGAGGTAGTACCAGACGTAAGCTTGCTGCGGTACGTTGGGAGGAACGATAGGGTCTGTCTGTTTGTCAGTTCGTGTTCCAGGAATAGTCCGGGGAAAACGGTGGCTCCTTCTGGGGCTGTATTTTGTTGTTGTTGTCGTTGGAGAACAGTGAATGGAAAGGAACTCACGTTGCCTGTGGCCACAGCTGCATAAAGTGGTCAGCACGTCGCGTCTGGATGAGGGCTACAGTGTTAATACTTACGTGCAGCGCCGGTTGCGACACCGGTGACGGATGGCAGGGCTTGTGTTGGGCCATGTCCATACCTGAAAGGTGGGGTATAGGCATTTGGAATCCACTGTGCCGTCTGGTCACCATTCACGGACGGCATGGTTTAGACGAGCATGCAGTGAATGGAGAGAAGGGGGATGGATAGGTAGCGGCGGCGACGGCGACCGTGACGGGGATGGTGATGAGAGTAAAGATGTGATTGAAAGAGATGATAGAGGTGGATTAATGTGGGGAGGGGGCAGGAGGGATGACCGGGGGCGGTAGGGGAGATGTTGATGAATTGCGAGTACGGGGGCGTGAGTTGTTTTCGCCCAGGTTGGGCCCTTTCCCTTCCCTCCCTCAAGTGCTTCCGCCAATTCCGCACAACCCTCTACCCTTTCCCCCCGTGCCCTCCGGCCCCTTTCCACACCGACGGCATGCGCGCACTTCGCACCCACCGTGCACGCCGGGCTATGCGCATCATGTGCCCAACCTAACCAGTCCGGGCTGTCTGGGCTGTCTGGGCTGTCTGGGCTGTCTGGGCTGTCTGGGCTGTCTGGGCCAGCTGGGCCAGTGCCGACAGTGCCCCGGTCAGTTCCCAGCCAGTACCCAGCCAATACGCAGCCTGTGCTCATTGTCAGTTCCCGTGCCAGTTCTCGTGCCCAGCCTCAAACCCGAACCGAGTAATTTTAACTTGTTGTTGCGCTGCAGAGCATGCAGAGGACCGCTTACGACGGCCGATGTTTTCGTCGCCTTTCGAGGCTGCGAGGCTGTACGGGCTTGGGGCTTGAAAGCGGTGTTTTGTGTTTGGTGAAAGCTTAAAAGAAGGCATAACGGCCAAGGACACGTTTGTGTCATGTGGCCGAAACAAGGTCCCAGAATCTAGAGGCAAAGGGTTGACTGGACTCGACGGGGACGGGGGAGGGGGGGTGGGCCGGTCTGGGGGGGGGAGACTTGGCTTCTGGGGCTGTGCGGCTGTGCGGCTGTGCTTCCCTCCTCCCTCTTCCCCCCTGCTTTTCCGGTCCCTTGATCGGCCCTTCGACCCCCTGACCATTGACCTGCTTCAATCATATACGCATAATCCATTCAAGCAGCAAGGCATGTCGACAGAGAGTCACAACAAAAGTCACCTTGTAGTCAAAATCACCTTTCCCGGCTTTCCTATGACTCCTGCCCAGTCCCCTTTGCTGTGCGTCGTCGTCGTCGCCTCGCCTCTGCTTCACATAACTGTCTCGACTGTCGTGCCTCTCCGTTCCGCTTGATCGTCCTCTCTTGCGCTCATTGACGCTGACACACACCACCCCATGCATGAGACACAAGCCCCTTCGGGTGAGTTTCTTGGTTCCTCGCCCCCGTCGGATGTGCACCTTCGATCCTCCTCGAACCTTCTCGCGATCATCAGGGCGCCTTCGTGCACCGCAGAACCACGAGGCTGTGGACCTGTCTGATGTTCAGATGTGGTTGTTCAGATGTGGTTGTCCAGACAGTGGTGTATGGGCTACTTCTGCCAATTGTGCCTTTGGACGATTACTTTTTGAAATTATTACCGCCATGTACATCTCGATGAATCGGCTTTCGTTTCATCCTCTGTTGGCTCCTCCCCCTGGTTCGGCATGCTTACGAACCTCCCACGCATTTACGAGTTCCAACGGCCAACACCGTTCCAGGGACGCGTTGCGGAAGTGCTGTTCGTGTCCTCTGTCGCGTAAAGCACAAAAGACGCGTAAACCCAGCTAGCCCGGAATTGTCGGAGTGCATGGCATGCTTCGGGGCGAATGGGCCGTGTCAACCTCATATAATTGCGGGCACGCAGGGTGTGAACGCGTCCGCTCGGCCGGTTACAGGGGTACGTAGGCGCGATGGAACTGGCGCAATAATCCAATTAATCCAAAGACCCACATGGGGTCAACGCCCAACGGAGATTCTGCCCAATCTCCGTTGATAGGCTCCCCAATCCTTTAGGCGCCCGAAAGAACTTTCCACGTTTCCACGTTTCCACGTTTCCACGTTTCCACGTTTCCAGTCCTGTCCGGATATTGCAGATCCGGTCCGCGTTCGTGTCGACAATGACGACTTGCTGGCAGGGATCTCATGTTGTTGGATTGATTTCCATCAACCCAGACCACCAGCCATGTCGGACGACTTTGAACCCCTCGCGCCCACACTCCAGAACATCCTCGACCAGAAGAGTCTCAAGTGGATCTTCTGCGGTGAGTGACGCACCCGATCCAGCTGACAACAGGCGGAAAGGGCGGTGTTGGAAAGACAACAACGTCGTGTTCCCTCGCAGCGCAGCTTGCGCGTGTGCGCGAATCGGTGCTCCTCATCGTGCGTCAAAGGCCCAGCAGTCCTGACTCCAGTCCACTGACCCCGCACACAACTTGTCTGATGCGTTCTCGCAAAAGTTCGGCAAAGACGCGACCAAGGTCAACGGCTTTGACAACCTGTATGCGATGGAGATCGACCCCAACTCGAGCTTGCAAGAGATGATCGAGTCTGGTGCGTGGGCTTATTGGTGGTTCTGACCGTAGCGGACCAGTCGGGCGGCATGGGCGGGATGATGCAGGACCTCGCATTCGCCATTCCGGGCGTGGACGAGGCCATGGGCTTTGCGGAGATCATGAAGTGGGTCCTCTCCCGTAGCTGTACTTCCGTTCGAACAAGCTAACAGCAGGCACGTCAAGTCGATGGAGTTTTCCGTGATCGTGTTCGACACCGCGCCGACGGGACACACGCTGCGCTTCCTCTCCTTCCCCTCCGTTCTTGAGAAAGCGCTCGGCAAGCTGAGCCAGCTCAGCGGCCGCTTCGGTCCAATGCTCCAGCAGGTCAGCTGCGTTTCTTGCGTTCACTAACCCGCAGATGCAGTCCATGTTCGGTGGAGGCGCTCCCCAGGAGGACATGTTCGCCAAGCTCGAGCAGATGCGTGAAGTCATCACCGAGGTCAACACGCAATTCAAGGACCCCGTGCGTCTACCCCTCCCTGATCCGCTGACAGCAGGATCTCACCACCTTCGTCTGCGTGTGCATCTCCGAGTTTCTCTCGCTGTACGAGACGGAACGCCTCATCCAGGAGCTCACAAAGTACGAGATCGACACGCACAACATTGTCGTCAACCAGCTTCTGTTCCCCAAAAAGAGTGAGTTTGCGACTGGGAGAAAGCTGACAGCAGCCGACCACTGCGAGCAGTGCAGCGTGCGGTTCAAGATGCAGCAGAAGTATCTCAAAGAGGCGTACGACCTGTACGAGGACACATTCCACATCGTCAAGCTACCGCTCCTTACTGAGGAGGTGCGGGGTACAGACAAGATCAAGAAGTTCTCCGAGATGCTTGTACACCCATACCAGCCGCCCGAGTAAAGGATAGATTGTATGCGTAGTAGCTAGTATAGGGATATACAGAGTGTCCGCTGCACGAGTGAGTGCCGCAAGGAAGGGGCAACTGTTCGGAGAATTATCAGATCTCGGCACGACAACCGTGGGAAACTTGCAATTCGCGGTATGACGCGCGATTATTTCATGAGAGTGAGACCAACGGCGATGGCAGCCAACTGACAACAACCACTTTGACCAAACAACAATGCTTGTCCCACGTATCCTCGTCGTCGGCGGAAACGGCTACCTCGGCTCGGCGGTATGCAAGGCCGCCGTAGCCAAGGGCTGGGACGTCTCGTCCATGTCGTGAGCGCACCGTCCTCCTGCCTGTGACCAAGCTAACCCCAGCTCGTCGGGCAAGCCATACGCAACACCGGCGGGCCACACGCCAAAATGGGTCAACCACGTCGAGTGGCACCGCGCATCAGCCTTCGAGCCGGACACGTACCGCGATCTGCTCA
Organism: Cutaneotrichosporon sp. PL3408A; assembly: GCA_023629975.1. Classification (NCBI taxonomy): domain Eukaryota; kingdom Fungi; phylum Basidiomycota; class Tremellomycetes; order Trichosporonales; family Trichosporonaceae; genus Cutaneotrichosporon; species Cutaneotrichosporon sp. PL3408A. Next base: position 189,510 of record JAMAMB010000012.1, on the reverse strand, counting down.
AGTCCAAGTCTGCGGTCGTGCACACGCTCGGCATCCTCCTCGAAGATGCGGGGTACAAGGATGCGATTGCGCGCGGGGACGTGCTCAACCTCATGGGCGCGCTTGCGAAGGGCATGACAGGGAGTGGGCCATCGAGCAATCCGCTCAAGACGGGTGCGGAGGCGCGGAAAACGTACGAGGCGATGAATCGGGATTCTGGTGAGTCGAGGAGCGACGAGCGCGAGTCGAGAGATCGCGAGCGCCCGACTGGTGAATCTCGCTTGAGTACCGGGCGTGGACGCTTGCGAGCCGAGACGGGCTCAACCTCATGGGAGGCTGAGCCAGTGGCAATGTCAGGTGTGCGTCACGCAGAATGCCATGGGCACAGATAAGATTGCGGAATGTGTGCCGGAACTGGGCACATGACGCTGGGAATGATGGGTTGTGTCCCGCGCTCTATAGCGCGCTAACACCAGCTCTCCTGGTCCTCAAGACGATGCTCGCGACGCCATTCCCCAGAGCCGACGGCGACCGGTCGTTCGTGTACGTCAGCGCGGCGAACAAGATCGCCCCGATCGTGCCGGATCGCTACGTATCCACGAAGCGGGAGGCCGAAGACGTGATTCTACGCGAGTGTAACCCCGAGACGCACATCAAGCCCGTCATCGTGAGGCCAGGTGAGTGGGAGCGGGGAGGTAGAGTTGGGGCTTCTCCCGCGCGTAGTCGTTACCATTGCCCATGCCATTCGTCGCCCAGAGCTGACCCCAGGCCTGATGTACAACGCACACGTGCGGCCCATGTCCACACTCCCTGCCTTCGCCGTATCGCTCACGGCAAACCTGCACGACAAGCTGCACCTCCCTATGCCGTTTGCGAAGGATAGCACGCTCGGCAAGGCCGCTGAGACGCTGCGGACGCATCCCCTCCACGTTGACCACGTTGCCGATGCGATCGTGCGGTGTATCGCCAACGGCAGCGAGGGCGTCTTCGACGTCGATACCATGCGCGCATGGGCCGGGTTCGAGGTACCCCCGAAGCGCGACGGAGAGGTTCAGGCGTGAGCGGGAAGTAGGACGGTATGAAGTGCATGACATCGAATACGACTGACCGGGCTGCCTGACGCTATCATTAACGCACAACTGCAACATCGACTGTCGTTGCAACTCATCGCGCCGCTCTCCGGCGCATAGCATACCCTCCCCTCGTGATGAACGACGCCGGCGGCGAGCTCAACGCCTCGGCCCTGGCCCTCTTCTCACTCCCCCACCGCTCCTTCCGCTCCTTGACCCCTTCCTCCCTCCACCTCCGTTCCCGTGCCTCCCTAGCCTGCCTCACCCTTGCAGCCTGACGCCGCGCCTCCCGCCGATCAGCCACAAACTCCCTCTCCCCTCCGCCAGCTCCCACCGCCCACTCCCCCTGCCGCACCAGATTTCTAATGGCAATCTGGCATCGCTCCCGCTCCCTCCTGTGCTCCTCAACCACCTCGCATTGCCTCACCGCCCACTCAGGATGGGGCATGCAGATCAGGCGTTCCAGGAAGGCCCATTCTGCGAGATTGCGCTGCGACTCCCACCGGGCTATGAGCGGTGCGTACTGGGGTCGCGCGGAGGGGAAGTACGACGGCGTCTCGAGATAGTACGGCACTCGGCCTAGGAGGGGATTGCGCAGGAGGGCGCGGAACGCGGAGAGGGGGATCAGGCCACTGATGTCAATCGAAACTATGGGCGTTGGGTCGCATATCCTTGCTACACCCCAAGGGTACTCACTCGCCGATACTGCCATCAGCATGCCACGGAGTCCGAACTCACTTTGCGTGGCCGTCACAAACCCTGCCGTGTGGTGTGGCGCTGTCGCTGACGTGGAAACCCGCGATGCGGTGCCACCCAATCTGGGTAGCTAGTACATCGAGCATCTCGTCCACGTCGTCCGCTAGGTCAAACTCTGCGATGTACGCGTGGCAGACATCCACGCAGGCGAGGACGCGCGGGGAGTCGACCGCGTCAAGGATCCGCGCGAGGGTGCGGAGCGACCACGGTTGGCGGCACACGCTTGTGCGGATCTGCGTGAGCTACGCGGAGCACTCACTCACCATGTTCTCGAGGGCGAGGTTGACGCGCGGCACTGTGACCAGGAGGGTGCGCAGCACGCCGGCAACGCGCTCGACAACCACGTCGTCGTTGGCGGCCGCCACGTCCGATCCGAGACTGCGTCAGGAAAGCTGGCTACTGACTCACTGGACGCATAGTGTCGGCACCCCGAGACGATTACAGGTCTCCATCTCGCGCGCGACGAAGGCAACTGCCCTGTCGGCGACTTTCCTGCCGTTAGCGTCGCCGCCGTCGGACGTACTCGTTAGCGCTGGCCAGGTTCGTTGTGTGGTTAGCGTGGATCGTCCACCACCGCCGGTCCACGGCGCGCCTGAACGCCTCCACGTCCTCCTGTTCCATTTTCAGGTGTCGGTGTCGCCGGGGAGACCCCGTGAAGCACTGTACGCCCACTGGGCCGGGGACGCAGGAGAGCGCGCGTGCGCGAGCGGTAAGAGCGCACAGTCCGCCGTCTGAGGAGACGTGGAACCCTTTTATGGGAGACGGGGCGTCGCCCCGGTACGCTGGGTAGGGGCGCAGGCCCGGGCTAGGGGCATCGGGCTCGACTTTGGGGTGGGATGGAGGTTCGGGGTGGTCGACCTGCGCCTCGAGCGTGTCGATATCGGTGTGGGGTGCTCGGTCTGACGCATGCTGTTCAGGCTGGACACGTCGGTCGAGCTCGGAGAGCCCACTCGCCTGGTGTTGTTCAGAGCGTTCAGAGGCGTCGAGTTGGGAGTCGATGCGCGACGAGATGCGATTGTGCCTCGCCAGAGGGGAGGAGGTGGACGGGCGGCTGAGTACAGCCGTCGAGGGCGTGGGTGACGGGCGAGGAGTGTGTGGAGAGCGTGGTGCAGGCGTCTCCTCGGGCCTATGCTTTCGTCGTGCTGGAGTCGCGTGCGTGGCCCTCTGCTCCGGCGGATCTCTTTCTTCCGAGAAGCGGAGTAGCTCGGACACAGCTACACTACTTGACGTCGGCGAAGTCTGTGGGGTGCAATACTGCGAAGACATAGCAGTGGAGGCAATGAAAGCGGGGGTGTAGAACCGGTCGTACCGAGGCGAGGGGCACGGCGTCGAGTCCATACTCGTGCCCGAACTGGACAACTGCCTGGCACCGCTCGAGCATGTCAGGGCGGGATAGGATCTCTCCCTGGGCGACGGGCACGGCGTTGAGTCCATCCCACTTGAACTGGACGTAGCTGAAGGCGATACCTCCCTCGCCCGTGCCGGGGCGTGTTCGTGGTCAGGATATGAGTCGGCGCTGGATGTTGACGGATCTTCGGCCAGATCGTCCACCGTATGGTCCGTTTCCCGTCCCCTTCGACGCAGGGAGGGGGAGGGTGTCGAGACGGGCAGCGGTGAGATTGGAGTGTCCCCATGCAGATTCCGCTCGCGTTGGGGAAGGCTAGAACGGGGAAGCGGGCACGGCGTTGGTGGGCTGCTCGAGGTTCCCTTGGAGGCCCGCCGAGAAGGCGACTGGCGCGCATTGGCACTTGGCGGGTCAGCCGTCAAGGACCGTTGCCGCTGATTGGGGGACGGTTGCATGACTTGCCTGGGGGAGCTTTGTCGGGGTTGTCCAGGCCTCAGTGAACTTGTAGACTGGTTTCGGGGACATGCCGACGAAGAGGTAACCCGTACTGGCGAGGCTACTGACCTGGGCGCCAGTGGGGATGTGGCGGTCGAGAGTGGCGCGTGGATGCCTGGGCTGCCCTTGTTGTTGCCGTCATCGTTGTCGTTGCTGTCGTCGCCGTCGTCGCTGTCATCACTGTCGTTGCTGCCGTCACTGTCGTTACTGTATACGTCCCAGTCGTAAATAGACGACTCGGACTCGCTCTCCACATGCTCTAGTCGTTGGGCTGGAATCAGCGCAGCTTCCCGAAGCCCCACAGCGCGCTCACAGCCAAGAACCTCCCCCTCTTGCCATGTCTCCCGGGGTCCAACCTCAGCCTGCGTTCTTGCCTTTTGTGCGAGTCGAGGGGATGTTGGTAGGGCCCGACAGTCAGTAGTCCCTTGCTCTGTCCTCTGCGAGCCAGATTCAAATGGCGACGGCCTGGCCGAGGGCTCTGCTTGAAGTCGCCCATGGCGAGGGCGTGGACGCCGTTCGGGGGACATAGAGTAAGTGTGCGATGGATGGCCGTGGTGGGCATCGCTCTTGCTCTTGCTCCCGACGTTGCATCTTCCGCGGCTAGACCAACTGGGGCTAGGCCAATGTGAACGTGCCTGGGGAGCTGGACATTACGGAAGGGGTTGGGCCTGCATCCATCTGGTGGAGAAGTTGAATTATTGACCCGCAACTAGACTCTGCCTCTCCAGTACTTCGCTAGCGCCTGGTCTGTCAGCTCTTGGTCTGTCAGGAGGTTCTTGTCATATGGGAGCTTATGCAGCTCACTCCCTCTGGCTGAGACTGTCGCCGGGGTTCGAGAAAGCGCCCAGCCGCGAGGGCCAGGGCCAGATATTGTCGCCGATGCTCGTAGACGATTCCCTCGCATGCATGGGTCCCCAATATTTCTAGACACATTAGTAAAATCCGCCATAATTTTCTCTTTACATCTATTTTCTTCACTTTGACGCACACGCAGGTATGGCAGAGCAAAAAAGACTCAGACGCGCAGAGCAAGAAGAGTTTTTTGGTATTGTGATGATATTTCAACCGCTCCGTGCCTCGTCGCCGCCGCCATCAAGCCACCCACGACAACTCGAGGCTCCGATTCTCCAAGCCAAGGAGTTTGTTCGTCTTAAAGCGCCTCGTGCTCGAAGACAGCTCTCCAGCTCTCCATGAGATGGCAAACAGTGGCAGGTGAAGCATACTGTGGAAAGTAAAGCCCGAAACGATGAGACTCTGCGAGCTCTGCGAATGTACCACCTTCGGCGGAATCAAATGAACCCCATGTCAACAATTTCAATCGCAACCTCCACTTCCAACCTCCCATACCTCGTCGCGACCCAGCACTCATGTCGCGCGTCGGCACACCGTCCGCCACGCCATCAGGCGCGCCCTCCGGCGCCGCGACGCCCGTGACGGACCTCTACCGCCCCATCGCGAGCCAGATCCAAGTGCGTCCCTCAGCCTGTTCTCGAGCTGACAGCAGCGCACGATCGCGCCGCTTGCCGCCTCAGCCGCGACTGAGGGCCCCGCCGGCCTAGCAGCGCTCCTCGGCCTCGACAGTGCCACCTTCGACCAGCGGCTCTCGGGCAAGAACCTCTTCCTGACCGACATCCCCTCCACCCCGAGCCCGCTCGTGACGGGGCGCAAGCGGAACCGCGGCGACCCCGCCGCCCTGGCCGAGACAAAGGCGGCGCAGGCCGCCGCCGCCGCCGACCGCACGGCGCGCGGCGTCCGGTCCGTCTCTAAGGCTGTCCTGGGGCGCGAGAGCCGGATCGAGTGAGCTCCCCCGAGAACCCGGCTGACACCAGCTACGCCCTGCTTAGGCCGCTGCACTACCTCCATATCCGGTATCTCGCGCAGACGCTCAGCCTCCCCCCCTGCCCTGCGCGGCCCATCCCCACGCCCAGCGGTCTGCCCGGCCTGAGCCCCGAGGGGCTGCAGGGCAAGCTCGTCAAGGCCGACCTGACGGGGGCGTACCTCCGCGTCCGGGCTGCGCGGAACCCGTCCCTCCGGGGGCTGGGGGGCATCGTGGTCGAGGAGACGGCGGGGAGTTTCCGGCTAGCTGGGGAAGATGGGCGTGTGCGCGTGATCCCGAAGGAGGGGGGGCAGTTCGTGCTCCGGTTCCCCGTGTACGCGCCGCCCGTGGAAGAGGGGGAAGGGGGGAGGGTCGACTATGCGGCGTTCGTGGATGAGTGTCCCCAGATCGAGGTCGATATCCTCGGATCGTCGTTTGCGTTCCGGTCGGGCGAGCGCGCGGGGCGCAAGTACCGGCCTGCGCATGGGTGGGGTGGGAGTGGATGGGGGGAGGAGTGGGTTGCGGGCGAGTGGGGGTTCCTCAATGCGATGGGGAGCGCGAAGGCGTACCCGGCCAGCAGGGCGCGGAAGCGGGGTAAGAGCAGGCGGAAGGACCCGCTTGTGCAGGGCTCGCTGCAGGTGGTGTAGCGGAGGGTTGACGCGTATCGGCCTCGCCGTGCTTGTATCTGGATGTACACAATTGCATTTACGTTGCTACATACATTGAGCTCTGGGCTCGGGTTATCTACTCCGGATATCTGACTATGTCGACTTGACTTCATACCGTCCCGCAGCGCGGAGCACCACCTCGAGCTGCTGCGCGACGCTCGCCGTCGTCTCCTCCACCCCGCTCGTGACGAGTTTGACCAGCCACGTAAAGTCCGCCTGTGCGGGCAGCGGCAGCGCGCTCTGTCGTCTGCTGGAGAGCTTTTCCTGGAACGCCTCGAAGAACTGGGCCGACACCTCGTCTGCGCGCGCGATAACGTTTGCCGGCACGCCGGCGAGTTTGGCAACGTCTGGGTGTGAGCTGGGAAGACTTAGGTAGGGATTTAAGGGTACAACGCAGGTCGAAGGACTTACGGGTGCCGTGTGACGACTCGGCGTGGCCGGGGATGAGGCGGTATAAGAACACGACGCCGGCGTCGTCGTCCACATGCACCTGCATGTGCATGTTCCGGATGTTGGGGTGGTAGGCGAAATCGTCCGTGAGCGAGCCGTAGTGCGTCTGTTGTCAGCTGTCGTTCCGTACATCGAGCTCACAGCAAAGAACCCAAGGGGAAGGGTATGTGTCGACAGCTGGTGCAGCACAGCGCCGGCGATGGCCATGCCGTCGAACGTGGACGTGCCGCGCCCCAGCTCGTCGAGGATCACGAGCGACTTTGGCCCCGCCTCACGCAGGATCTTCGAACACTCGTCAAGCTCCACTTTGAAGGTACTCGCGCTCGCGAACATGTCTGCTGTCAGCGGCGAGCGAGGCACGGCTCACTATCATAGGCGCCCATCCGGGTCTGGATCTTGTCGATCGGGGACAAGCGTGCAGCCGCTGCAGGGACGTAGCAGCCCAGCTGTGCCAGGATCACGCCCGCCGCCGTCATGCGGAGCAGCGTGCTCTTGCCCGCCATATTCGGGCCCGTGAGCAAGGTGGTGCGGGCGACGTCGCCGCCGAGCTGCACGTCGTTGGGGATAAAGTCGCGCTGGAGACACATGGAGGGGTGGCGGAGGTCGCTGAAGTCCACAAAGGCCTGCTCGGCGTCGACGAACTCTGGACGGCACTTTGGTTCGTCCATGTCGTGCGATGCCTTGGCGAGGGACACGAGGCAGTCGAGTTCGGCCACCACGCGCACCATGCTCAGCCACACTGTGCGGTCGCGGTCAAACTCGGCCAGCAGCTTGCGGAAGAAGTTCTTTTTGGCCGTTGCCTGTGTCTCGCGCGCCTCCTGCATCTCGCGGATGACGCGTTGCGTATCGGGAGTGATGTACCGAGAGTGTTTCTGATGTCAGCTCGATCCACCAACGCTAGCTAACCTTATTGCTGCTGCACTTGGTCCAGTTTGCTGGCACCTTACGGCCGGTTGGCACCTGGATCTGGTAGATCTCCTTGTTGCCCTGCGGGCTATGCCAGTACTCCATTTCCTTGATGCTGATGTCAGCTCATCTCAACAATGGGCGAGCTCACCCCGTAGCCTGCTTGGCCTTCTGCAGAATCTTGTTGAGCCTTCCATCGATTTCCTCGATCGTCTCGTCGGCCTCGTCACAGTCTGGGTCTGCACCTGACTGCGGTAAGATCGAAACCGTCTTCTCGTCCGCCTCGGGCGTGTACATTGACCGGATGTGCTCGAGGTTGGACGACAAGTCGGGCGCGGCGCGGAGCAAACCGCGCACGCTTGGCGACTCAAAGTCGTCGGCGATGTGGACGAGGTCCTCCATCGCGCGCTGGATCCTGCCCAAGCTCTCGACGACCTTGAGGAAGTCACCCTGGCGGACAGAGCCGGCGTGGATACGTGAGACGAGGCGCTGGTGTAAGATTATGCACTTGGCCGTGATCTTACCTCAAGGTCTGGAAGGCTCTTGGCTAGCTGGGTAAATTGACCTGTAAAGGTCGGTTGTGACATGAGGTCGTCAACGGCGTCGAGACTGTGGTCAGCTACGCGCAATGACAAATGGCCAGCTCACCGCTCATTGATGGCCTTGGCGTCCCGCAGAGGCGCAGTCAGCCAGATGCGGAATAGACGCTTGCCTGGGGTCAGCTGGGCGACGTGAATGCACCCACCAAATGGCGTCAGACACCGCTGCAAGAGCTTCAGCAGCGTCCCTTCATCCCCACCCTCGCTGTTCATCAACACTTCCATGTGCGCGAGCGTCTGTCCGTCAAGCACGAGACTCCGCCCGTTCTTGATAGGGTCGTAGATGTTGAAGTTCTTCTGTGAGATGAGGTCCTTCTCGAGGTTGAGGGAGCGCAGGTAGAAGATCATACCGCCCAGCGCCTCCATGGCGAGCGGGCGGTCCATCATGCCCGTGATCGCCTCGGGAAGCTCAGGCTCGGGGCGGTCCTCGGCCATAAAGATGTCGTGAAGCGCCGATACGGTGTCCTCCTTCGACATAAACTCCTTGTCGGGCCTGAATGACTGCCAGAGCGTGCTGGAGGGCAGAATGGTGCGGAGGAGACGAGTGGTCGGAACGGACAGGTTGCCCTTGGCGAAGACGAGCTCCTTTGGCCGGATTTGGCGGAACATGGTCTCGAGGCGGGTGCGGCAGACGTCGTCATCAAAGGCGGTGAGGTTGAACTCGCCAGTCGACGCGTCCATGGTGCAGATACCGAACGACGACGGCGAGTTAGGTCCCTCACTCCATTCCTGCGGTTAGCTATCGACGCATGCGGGTTAGCTATACTCACCTTGATGGAGACGCAGTGGTTGGCCTCGTCCGAAGTGAGATACGACCCGTCGACGATAGTCCCGTTCGTGAACACCTGCTGGAGCTCGCGACGAACAATCTCCTGCTTGCCGCCCTTGGTGCGCATCTCCATACTGCCGTCAGCGAACACTTAGACGTAGACTCACGCAATAGCAGTCTCCGCCTGTTCGACCTTGCCGACCTTGTATCCAGCAGCGAGGAACTTGGCGGCCCAGAACTCAAACGTCTGTTCGGGCACACCGACCATCTTCATCTTGACACGGTCAGTGAGCTTGAGGTCGAATTCCTGGTGTCCGATCATCGCGTCATTCTCATACAGCTCGTAGAACTTGCCCTTCTGGAAGAACAGGACCGTGTCGTAGTGATTCTGTTTGATTTCCCAGAACTGCTTCTCGAAGGGGGTAAAGTCCCGCCAACACTTGGACGGGATGTAGATTGTGCGCGGGTCGTACTCGGGGTCCTCGGGCCGGTTGCCGTCCTTGTCCTTGATGTCGACGAGGAAGGAGAAGCACGTCTCTGCATCCTTCTTGGCCTGCTTGTCGTCGAGCTTCTTCCGCTCGGCGCTGGTGAGGAATAGGGGGTCTTTGCCGGACGAGTTGGTGCGAGAGACTGGTGGCGGAGCGCGAGACGAGGGTGCCGCTGAGGATGTGGACGAGTTGCCCCACGACGTTGACGCCTTCTTCGCCACCGACTTGGACGGGACGGCCTTCTTCCGCGCGGGCTGCTTGACAGGGGATACGGAGCGCGACGACGCGGACGCAATGGACGGGGAAGGTGCTTCGGACATGATCGCGTCATACTCATCAGCCGCCGCGACTGGGGTCAGCTGGTGCGCTACACTGTATTGCTCACTTAGGGCGGCATCCTCGGCGGCATCGAACACGAACTCGTCGTCTGAATCAGCCTTAAGGCTTTTGCGCGGCCGGCGACCGATGTCTGCTGTCAGCTGGATTTCAGATGCTTGCCAGCTCACCCTTCGACACGTCTTCGTCGCTTGACGCGTCTGACTCGACATACACTACCTTCCGCTTCGCTCGTCTCCTCTGCGTGTCAGCGACGTTGAGGGAATGTACTCACCGAGATGAGTGGCGACGCGTCGACGTCCATCTGCTCGTCCTCAACCGTCGCAGCCGCCTTGGGCGCCTCTGGCGGAGGGGTCAACGGCTCATCGTGAACGTCGACGATGGTAGGTTCCCGCTTCTTGGAGACGGACGGGGAGTCGATGGGATCCGAGGGAGGCGTGTTCAGGCTCGAGGAGGGTGGGGAGGATGTGATGGGCGGTGCGCGTGGGGGTGCGGGGCGGCTCGTCTTGGGAGTTGGAGTCGGGTCCGGTTTGGACTTGGGAGCTGACCTCGGTGCGGACTTGGATGCGGACCTGGGGTTGGGCTGGGACTGGCCCGCCTTCCCCGGCGCCGGCGTCGCTGGCTTGGGAGCAGGTCCCTTGCGCGGCGCGCCGAAGAAGGACGCCAGCGTTGTCTGCTTCGTGCTGTGCATGTCAGCTCTGGTGGAATGTGCAATGACGCTCGGTGGAGATGACGCGTGGTGATCTGAACGCGGGGCTGTGATCGCGGTCGGACGCGTCGTGGATCAAAGCTCAAACTCACGTCGACTGGGAAGGACCGTTCGACATGACGCGGCGTTGCGAGATGAGGGCAGGGATCCAAGCGCCAATGGAAGTCAGTGTCGGCCGATGAAATCGGAGCGGAGTGACACGACACGAGACGGAGTCGGCGACAAAGTGAAGGAGATGAGCAAGTGGCCAAGACAAAGCCAGTCGCCCTGGCCTCCTGGCCTCCTAACCTCCTAACCGCCTAACCTCCCTGGCCAAACATTACTGCATCCTTCCCTCCACTTGCCCACGCCTCCACATTGAGGTTTCGGCCGGAGCGGAAGTAAATTGACACGTGGGGCGATAAACACTGATGCCAAATCCGCACGGACCGCGCCGCGCCGGCTGCGCGCATGACCGAGCGCCCTTGTAATGTTTGAAAAAAGTCGCGTCAAGTCCAGTCAACCGTTGCACCCTGCAGGGCTTGGGGCAGTGGGTGGCTGGTTCAATTGGAGGGATAAGCGCGACTCACTTTACCCAGTCCCACTGTATGATTTGTTTCGTCACGTGACAGCTGCACGTAGTTTGGTGTTGTGATCCAAGTGTGATCCAGCTCGCGTCGGCGTGCGTAGGAGCGTAGGAGGGCTAGGAGCAGCGCTAGGAGCAGCGCTAGGAGGAGGAGGAGGAGGAGGAGGAGGAGGAGGAGGAGGAGGTCGCAGCGAGGCGACCCTCGCGCGGCAGGACAATGTACAATGTTTGGCCCATATTTTGCTTCGCACCCAAATGTGGCTGGCACCTCTCTCCTGAGGATCAGATCAAAACGCGTCTAGCGCGACTGTGTTGTGCGACAGTTGCGCTCCCATACAAACCATACAAATCCATATCCCCACCGCAGGTCAACCCACCAAACTCCTTACATCCACCTTTTACATATAAGACCCTCTCACCCAACCTCGCGTCTCTTTCTCTCCGTCTCTTCATCTCTCCATCTCTCCATCTACTCTTCCATCCACTGCACACCTCCTCCGAACGTGTTCTTGCCCATCCACCCACCCCATCCCCTCCTCTCACTACCACCATGTCCACAGTCACCCCATCCAAGGCCGCCGCCTCCGCCCTCGCCGACATCACCCTCAACACCCCAACCAAGACCGACGTCATGGCCAAGCTCAAGGCCGCCGCTGCCGCCGAGGCCGGCGTGACCGACGCCAAGGAGGCCAAGGTGACCAAGGAGGAAAAGGTCGAGGACAAGCCCATCGACGAGCTCACCGAGGCCGAGCTCCGCACCCGCTTCGTCGGCGACATCTGGTGCGAGGAGAAGGACGAGCCCCTCCTCAAAGAGTCGACCGACCGCTTCGTGCTCTTCCCCATCAAGTTCCGCGAGGTGAGTTTGGCGCGACCACGGTCGCCGTGCACTTCATGTTCAGGGTTGGACGCGTCGCAGGGTAGATGGCTGACAAGCAGATTTGGCAGATGTACAAGAAGGCCCAGGCGTCGTTCTGGACCGCCGAGGAGATCAACCTCGCCCTCGACCTGCATGACTGGGACAACAAGCTCAACGACAACGAGCGCTACTTTATCGAGCACGTCCTCGCCTTCTTCGCCGCGTCCGACGGCATCGTCAATGAGAACCTCGTCGAACGTTTCTGCGGCGAGGTGCAGATCGCCGAGGCCAAGACCTTCTACGGCTTCCAGATCATGATGGAGAACATCCACTCGGAGACCTACTCCCTCCTCATCGACACTTACATCCGCGACGGTGCGCGCCGCAACTACCTCTTCAAGGCGATCGAGACCATCCCCTGCATCAAGAAGAAGGCCGACTGGGCTCTCCGCTGGATCTCGGACGACCGCTCGTCCTTTGCCGAGCGCCTCATCGCCTTCGCCGCGGTCGAGGGTATCTTCTTCTCCGGCTCCTTCGCCTCCATCTTCTGGCTCAAGAAGCGCGGCCTCATGCCCGGCCTCACTTTCTCCAACGAGCTCATCTCCCGCGACGAGGGCCTCCACACCGACTTTGCCTGCCTCCTCTTCACCCACCTCCGCCGCCGCCCCCACCCCGACCTCATTGCCAAGATCATCAAGGAGGCCGTCACCATCGAGCAGGAGTTCCTCACCGAGGCCCTCCCCGTCTCCCTCATCGGCATGAACGCAAAGCTCATGTGCCAGTACATCGAGTTTGTCGCCGACCGCCTGCTCGTCGCGCTCGGCAACGACAAGATCTACAAGGCCACCAACCCCTTCGACTTCATGGAGATGATCTCGCTGCAGGGCAAGGCCAACTTCTTCGAGTCGCGCGTGTCCGCATACTCCAAGTCGGGCGTCAACCAGTCGGTCGGCCAGGACTCGGCCACGGCCATCAAGAAGAAGGCCTTCTCGCTCGACGAGGACTTTTAAGCGCTGTGTCCCAAAAGCGCGGCGCGAGTCGTCCCGCAGCCTTGTCTAAAGCCGTCGCTCTGGCAGCCTAATTGTAGCATCACATATAGTTCGGTACTCTGTTGTTTTATTCAGCATTCATGAACACTTGGAACATGATTGAGGGGCACATGCTCGCGTACTCGCACACGAAGCGAGTGGTCATGATCAATCAAGACGCGTTGCTGATGTATAGCCTCGTGTTTGATCCTGGTTTGCTCTTCAGGTAGGGGTTGGGATGTGCAGAAACGCACGGCTTCTCGGCCGGATGCTGCGAAGTCGTCCTCCTGGAAACGGCTGATGGCCGAGACGCCGTCCAGAGTCATTAAGAACGACCGGTTCAGCACATCCAGCACATCAACTCAGCACAACATCTACTCTGTACATCGCTGATTCATCCTCCTAACACATTCTCCGCCCCCATGAAGCTTCACTGACATACTTAAGACTGACACCCGCAACTCACCTCCCTCACCACAATGCTCGGCCACGTCAACCTGACCGTCTCAGACCTCGCCTCATCCAAGGTCTTCTACGACCGCCTCCTCGCTCCGCTCGGCGGCGGCCTGCGCCTCGACCAAGCCTGGGTGGCCGCGTACGGCACAGACAAGCCGCACCTGTACATGTTCGAGCACGCTGGCCCCATCGCGCCCCTGCACGTCGCGGTCGCTGCGCCGTCCCGCGCCGCCGTGCGTGCGGGCGGACGGGGGGCCAGCGCGCCGGCCGAGCGCGCTATGCATCCCGGCGCATACCTCGCCTTCGTCGTTGATCGGGACGGACACACCATCGAGATCATATATCCCGGCGACGACGCATGATTCAGTTTCATAGACGATGCACCGAATTGAGAATGTCAGAAACCCCCTCTGGCCTGGTGATATCAATATAGCATTGGGCTAGTCCGACACAGTACGTTCCGTCACTCCGCGTCTGCCATGACGACGTCGTTGTCCGCATCCCGCTTCTCAGGCGTGGCAGGCTTGGACGCGGGCTTATCCTTGTCCTCCTTCTCCGGACTCTTCGCTTTATCCGCGTTTTCCTTCTCCTTGTCCGCGACGCTCCCCTTACTCGAGGGTGCCTTCTCCTTGTCGGCCTTGGGCGAAACGGAGGCTGGCTTCTCGGCGCGCACAGGCGAGCGCGGCGGCGTCGGCGTCTTGACCTTATCCTCCTTGTCCGCGCGGGACTTGGGGGATTTGGAGCGAGCTGCCTCGCGCTCGCGCTCGGCCTCTTTCGCCTTCTCCGCCTTCTCCGCCTTGTCCCGCTCCTCCCTCTCCTTCGCTTCCTGCTCCTCGCGCTCCCGCTGCTCGCCCTGCTCGCGCTGCGCCTTCTCCCGCTCCGCACGCGCACGCTCACCCTCCTCCCTCAACCTCTCGCGCTCCTCGCGCTCGCGTTCCTCCCGCGCACGCTCCTCGCGCTCCCGCTCCGCCCGGTGCTCCTGCGGCGACGTCGGCGCCGAGGGCTGCTTCTGCCGCTCGGGCGAGCGCCGCTCCTTGCCAAACTTCATAAAGTCTGAGCTGGACTGTACTCGCGGCGCGTTGAGGACCTCGATGACGGTTTGGCGTGTCGGGCTCCCGATCGGAGGGGATCCCTTGGCCTTCTTGCTCCCGTGCATGTCGGGGGAAGGCGGCGTGGGGCGTTTAGTCCCGATAACGGGGCTGGGCGCCTTGTCAGTCGATCCAGCGACGGAGGGCGCGCGGCGCTCGTTGTGGAGCGTCATCAGCGCGTCAACGCCTTCGTCGTAGTCTGGGGTTAGCGGACCCGATTTCTGCCGCAACTCACCTTCGTCGACAGTACGGCTGGGCGGTGCGCGCGCGGAGGGCGCGGGGGACGGACGGGGACTCGGCTCCTCGCCGTTCAGTCGGCGGCCTTTGGAGTCAGGCGCCTTGCGCAACTTCTTGTCGTCTTTCTTGTCAGACACCTTGCGGCGCGCGCTGGCCTTGCTGGACGTCGAGGCGGCTGGGGACGGCGCGCGCATTTCGGCATGTGCCATCTCGCGCGCCATGGACGCCTGACGCCCGTTTCCATACTCCATGGGCGGCTTGGCCTCGTACTCTTCGAATCGCTCACGCGCGCGAGGGTCACGCGGGTCGGGGTACGGCGGCGGGTATGAGGGACCGCCGCGCTCATACTGCCCATAAGGCGGGTATCCGTCTGGCGAGCGGGCGAACTCGCGGGGGTCGCGGGGGTCGCGTGGGTCACGCGACGGACCAGGTGCGCGGGGCTCGGGAGGCTCGCGACCGTCACCGGGGTAGAGCCCTGGACGTGGTGAGGGACCCCGAGGATCGTGAGGTGGCATTCCGCGCGGATCGGGTCCACCACGCCGCTCCCACTCCTCACGCTCCCGCTCGCGGTACTGCGGGTGGGACGGGTGAGGTGGGTACGGCGGGTATCCCTGCGGCGGCTCGCGGCGGCGAGGAGAGTGGGGGGACGGGCCGTGGCGTGTTGCCTCGACTGGATCGAAGCGGTTCGGGACAGGTGGGCCGCCAATAGGAGGGCCTTCGCGGAAGTTGTCTCTGGGGTCTCGCGGGTCGCGGGGATCACGGGGGTCGCGTGGGTCTCGTGGGTCTCGTGGGTCGCGTGGGTCCCGAGGGTCGCGGGGATCGCGTGGTGGCTCTGGTCCGCGGTCGACGTCCATGGGAGCCAACGGAGCATGACGGGACATACTGCCGCGCGACTCGTCCACGTGGTTGAGAGGCGGAGGCACTGCGCCGCCGCGGAATTGCGCTGGAGAATGGGCGCGGTAGTCGGGGGGCAGAGACGGGAGCTCGCGGCCGGGACCTGGAGGGCCTTGTGGCTCGCGAGCGGCGGGGTCCTGTGCGCCAGGCAGATTTGGAACGACATGAACGGGGCCCGGCGAGCCGGGCTGGCTGCCGTTCGGCGCATACCCTGCACTGGGCTGCGTGCCGCTGTACTGCGCTGGGTGGACGTCAACAGGAGCCGGCGGCGGAGGAAGCTGGACGTTGCTCCCCGACGCGCTCTGCAGCAGCTGGAGGCGCTGCTTGACGGCCGTGTGAGATGGGTCCAGCTCGAGCGCTCTTGAGTATGCATCGATGGCGTCGGTGATCTGGTTGTTGCACGACTCGTACAGACTGCCGAGGTTGAACCAGACCTCAGCAATGTATGGGTTCAGCCTGATAGCGCGCGAGTATGCGTCGAGAGCGTCGCGGTACTGGTTGATCTGGAAGTAGAGGACGCCGATGGAGCACCAGAACGTAGGGTTACGCCCGTCGCGGTACACGGCCTGCTGGTATGCCTCGTACGCCTTGTTGTACCGCTGGCCGGCCATGAAGGCGCGGCCTAGGAGGTACCAGCTCTGTGCGTCGTTGCCGTCCGTCTCGAGCGACTTGGTGAGGTAGTTGATGGCCTGCTCGTGGTTGGCGAACGGCGCGCCAGGTTGGTGGTACAGCCAGCCCAGCTGCTGCAGCACCTTGGCGTGGTCGGGCTGGTGGCCGAGTACCCGCATGTAGGCGTCCCGCGCCTGCACGTAGTCTCGGTCAAGCTCGTAGACGTGACCTAGCTGGAACCAAATGTCCCACGACGTCAAGGGCCGAGGAGGGTTCTTGATGATGAGGCGGAAGCACTCGAGCGAGCGTGCATAGTTGCGCTGGTGCTTGTATATGATACCCAGACGGAAGTAGATCTCGTTGGCCTTTTCAAAGTCTGGGGTCAGCTAGAAAGTCGGACGACAGCTCACCTGGATCCATCTTGAGCACGCTTGTGAACGCCTCCTCAGCATGCTCGAACGACCCGTATCGGTCGTAAAGGATACCGATGCCATACCACAGCTTGGGCTCCTTGGGGTTGGGCAGATAGTGAAGCGCCTGCTGGTAGGCAGTGTATGCCTTTGGGAGGTCGTCCTTCATTAACAGGCAATGCCCCATGGACCCCCACACCTCGCCGTTGTCCTGCTTGAGGTTGAGGATACGCTGGAAGAGATCCACCGCCTCATCAAACTTGTCACGACTTCGGGCGAGGTTGGCAGCTGCGGTGAGAGCGAGTACCGAGTTGGGATTGTGCTTGAGTGCGCGGTCAAATGCCTTGTTGGCGTCATCCAGAGACGATATTTGCTCGCTGACAGCCCCTGCACGATCAGCAAACTGCACAACAATGCACGGGCAGGCGCACGTACCGATGAGCATCCATGTGTTCTCGTTGGCGCTACTCAATTGGCCAAACATGTTCTCCATCTTCTCCTTGCCTTGCCTTTGCGCGGGAGTGAGGGCCATGTTGGACGGCGCGGGTGTACTGTGGTGTCCGTTGCTCACCGGACCGTTGGTTGGCGGTGCGACAGCCTCGGGAGGCGGCGCCCCCATGGGCATGTTGGGCGGTGGGCCGGGAACGCTCATGGGAGGAGGGCCGCCGACGGCCATACCGTGAGGGGGACCGTTTGAGCGGGATGAGTGGGGATGGGGTTGGTGCATGGGATGAGAGGGGTGGTTTGGGTAGCCTGGACCAGGCGGAGGGTAGCCAGAGTGCACGGGCATGTGGTGTGCGACCCGCAAGTCTGCGGAAGGCGGCATGACGAACGGACGGTCTTGCGACGAGCAACAATCTGTTTTTACGGAACGAAGGCCAACGTTGAAAAGGGCGTACCGTGGCGCAGGATGCGTCAGCTCCAGTCATCTACACAGAGGCAGTACGGAGCGCAACTGGCCAAGCTTTTGTGCTTTTGCAGGCGTCCCAAGGGAGTGACTGCCACGCTCAGAGCTGCCAGCTGCGCAGGAGCAATTGTGGCTGAGCACGGAGGGTCACAGCAGTGTCCAGCCACGACGAAGAGTCTGGTCCCCAAGTCTTCAATCTGCGGCTTGTGTGCTCTCTCCGCGAGAAGCACCGAGACTTTTGTGGCAGACAATGATCCTCACTGGGTGACCGCTGACAATTGACAATGCGGGAAGTGGCAACGGGATACTCCACTCACTCTTTTACAATCAGGTAATGGGGACGTAGTCGTCGTCGTCTGTGCCACGGCAGGCAGGTGGGCCCGTCGAACAATGGGTATGTGGGCTTGTTGTCACCGCGGCTGTCGGGGACGGTATCTGAGAAGTTGCGAACTGAGCTTCAGTGTTGGTAAATGGACAAGACAGGACGAGTCTAGGAGTAGATGGTGTGTGAAATGGGGAGGTGGATATATGGGGGAGACGATTGAGGAAGAGAGAGGAGAGGTGAGAGAACAACAGGATTGTGGGTCGCTCGCTCGGTGGAAGGTTGGTGGGGTTGGTGCGAGACCACGTCCGTGGTATAGTTGTCTAGGTGGATGGGTAGGATAGGACGCGGTTGTGCTTTGCAAGGGCTAGAAGTGGACTGTGCGCCGTGCTGGTAGCCACCTGCTTTTGAATTTGAAGGAGACGTGGGAGGTTGGGGTTGGGGGCTTGGGTTGATTTCGGTAGAGGTATGAAGAAGAGTGAAAGGTAGAGAGGGTGGGAGAAGGGGGCGTGGATGAGAGGAGACGACGCACGAGTACTCTTTCGTAGGTTTTTGAGGATTGCGGAACGCGACGGTTGGGGAGGGTAGGACGCGGGAGAGGTGGACGAGGATTGGTGGTGCAGGGGCCTGTTTAACGCACGAACCACAAGAGTGATTGCCAGGGGGTTGAAGAACTCGGGTCGAAGTAGAAGCGGTCGAAGTGGTTGGAGTACTCCCAAGTGCTCGAGCGTCAAGTGGTCGAGCGTTTGAGCGTGTGGCGGCAAACTACTAGGAAAGGAGGGTGGTGTGTTGTGGGTAGCCTGGGTAGCCTGGGTGGGCACGCACTTGAAGGCTCGAGCTTTTGGCCGAGGTGTTGAGGGTCGTGAGGGTCGTGAGGGTCGCAAAAGGTCACAAAGGTCGCGAGAAGGCGTGTGGTGACCGCGACGACAACGCTTATTGACGACGATACGATGAGTGCACGAGCCTTGTGCACGGCCACTCGAGTCCCTAGACTACAGTTCGGTCCGTCGCGGGGATCGAGGATGAGGGATCGAGGGATTCAAATCAAAATCCAGTGCGACCCAGTGCGACCAATGCGAAAGGGGGGATGTCGCCAATGTCGCCTTTCCAACAGAGTGAGTGTGTGACCGAGTGATCAATCAATCAGATCAGGATCAGGATTCAAGGTTGATCTCCCAAAAGGCCCCAAGTTTGGTCGGTGGCGTAATACACTACACACGCACAGAAAAAGGTGAGCCACGAGGTCACCACGACGACACGAGAGTGAGGTGAGGCAACAAATCGAGCACGGGCAATACACACGCCGCTATTGCTTGCTGGCCGCTAGTGTGTTGTGTATTGTGTGCTGGGTACTGCGCACTGCGCACTGCGTACTTTGTGGTAAAAAAGCGGAGGGGCGAACCTTTGGATCTGCAGTCGATCGGGGGGCAGACGGATGCAGATGAGGGATGATGTGGTGCCACTTTGTTGTTGCCGAAGTGGGGGTGGGGATTTGATGGTGGTGGTGGAAGTGCAAGTGGTAAAAGGCACACACAAGGGGAGTGCGTTACCTCCTTGGATAGCGTGACTTGGGTATTGAGTCAAAAGGTGATGGAGTTTGGTTGATGGGTGCGGATTGGGTGGATGGGAGTAGTGGCTGATGGTGATGAGAGGGTTGAGAGGTTAGGGAGGTTTGATAGGTGGAGTGGGTGATGATAGAAATGATGAGAGTGGAAAAGTGGTCGTGGAGGAGGAAATGGATGGTGGTGAGTGATGAAGAGGAACAGAGGCAGAGATGCCAGAGATGGTCTGTTGGCCTGTTGGTCTGGTTGGAGTGTTACAGGGACAGTGGAATGGTGGAATGAGAGGGAAAGAGATGGGCTGCCGTGTCTTGGGTCTTTGGATTGGATTGATCGGTAGTTGGTAAAGTTGCTACAGTAGGATGCTGTTTAGCGAGTAGCGGGGGGGGGGAAGCTGGGAGCTGGGAGGGTAGGGCCAGACCGGTTGGCCACTGGGGGAGCGGGGGGGGATGACGCGAATGGCCAAGGGTCAAAAGTAGCTTGGCCAGACTCTGGTGGATAGCAGCTAGGCCAGCAGCCAGCAGGATCTATTGAGAGCTTTGAGAGATGACGGAGTTGCTCTGACGGGACAAAAGGGGTGCAGCCTAGGGCAGAAGGATACGAACCACAAGTGGCAGGCACTACCATTTGAGGCACTCGGCCTTGCAGGCCACTCCGCCACTCCGGGCTACGGGGCCTTCGCGGGGGGGGGGTACAAAAACACACACCACCAGTCAACTGGTGACTCTCGTTCGAATCAGGTACGGAGGCAGAAGAGAGCGGGTCGTCAGGGATTTTGATTCTTTTTGGACGCCACGATGAGGCACGCCACCACCACCACCCACGGCCACCGCCAACAAACGCCACTGGACATCTGGGTACGTGGGCATCTGAGGCACCAAAGGTATCTGGCCACCTGGCCACCTGGCCACCGGGCCATCCTCGGGATGTTGGACACTTTACTTACACAAAGAGCTTGCGTACTACCATCAGATCGACCTACCACGCCCCCGCTCCGAGCCTCCGACCCAGACTCCCCCTCACCGAGCAGAACAACGTAATACCCCTTTTCAATTGTCTTCCGTGCCGCCGTACCACTTCCGTGCCATTCATTCCGTACCATGCATTCCTACGGCTCATGGCGATGGCTATGGCGATGGCGAATGGCTCACTCTAACCGAGCTTCCCACCTGCATCACTACCTAACATCATCACCACCGCCGTAATCGCCGCATACCATCATACATCATACATGCTGCACATACATGCTGCACATACATGCTGCACATCCACCCCAACCCCCTCGAGGCGTCGTGTGCAGCCACCACTCACGTGTCAGTCATGCAGTCACCTGCGCATTGATTAAATACACGACTAAAGCACAATACGTCCGTGGCCCAAGTCCACCTTAACCAATACCAAGCCCGCTCACACACCCCGTCCATGCATATTCCAACCGATCGCGGTGGCGTACCGTGGCTTGCGAAGCGTGGTGTTGGCCAGAAGACTTACCGCTCCCACTTCACTTTGCTACCGTGGCACATGAGGAGACGGGTGGCCCGTGCGCCCACGCCCAAGCCCCGCGTCCATTCCGCAAATGGCTACTGCCGCGAATTCCCAGCTGGGGCTCGGGGCACGGATGCCGGCGTCCCTGTTCGTTTTGATTTGCTGGAATGCCGGCCGTCAGGTCCTCGTCCAGGCCGTCGTGCTGGGTCGTCAGTGCCGCGAATGCCGCGATGGTGGGGCATGTGTCCTACCAACGGCGAGCAGCAGAGACAGCTTTTCAGGCCGAGCTGCTCGGGCTGCTCGGGCTCGAAGTCCAGTCTCGCCCCGACTGTTAGGCTCTTCGGCCTCTGTAAACTGTTACACCTTTCGACGTCGCGTAACGATGCGCACGCCACGTCGTGTGCCTTACGAAGCGGCGGCGAAGATAGCTGGCCGCATGGTGTCGGTTTGTTCTTGGCAGATCGCAATGCAGGCGTGCAAGATGCTGTCCACGGAAGCCCGTAGTCGAAGGTAACACGAGAAGGTGATACGCCCGGAGGTAATTTTGAGTTGGAAGCAAGCACAGACCATTGGTGCCTGACCGCTCATCCATGTTCTTTGGGGGGAAGATCATGACGTTTGTGTGTGCATCCTCCATCTGATACACGGAGATCGGATCATTCCTCCGTCGTATCAATCCCTTCCACAACCGATACCTCCACTTCGTCCATGAACACAATCACGACCCCGAACACCACCCCGAACAGAAAACCCCAATCACCAATTACCTGCCTGTCTCCCATTCTCCCATCCCACCATCTCCGCACGTTATCCCACGCCCTCGCAAGAGTCGCACGAGCTGCAAGATGTCCTCCCTCCTCCCATTCGTCCTTGCGGCCGACAACTTCCCCCAGACAGCAGAAGCATACCCCACCCACAACCCAACCACAGGCGAGCGCTACGTCCCGTTCCACGTCGCGCCGCAAGACTTCGCAAACCGCCTCGCGCCAGTGGGCCTTCTCCGCCCCGAGGTTCTTCGCGCCCTGCTCAACTCACCCCGCCCGAGTCCTTGGGAATTTGTGCGCGCGGACCCAGCCTCGGCTGATTCCGGTGACATCGACAGCATTGTCTGTGTGGCCTTCGCACCCTCTGTGCTTGCCGAGGGTCGGGAAGCGATGAACGCGGCCATGGCGGAGACGGCTGCACGGTGGAAGAAAGACGGGCTGTTCCCAAGAGCCCTGGGTGGTAAGTCGTGTCTGGAATTGTCGGTGCGAGCGCACGGGCGTGTGGACACTTCGCAGACAGCGTTCAGACTTCCAGCTGACACCAGGCTGGCGTAATGAGCTGTACGCAATCTACGCTTCTCCGCGCTCTGCCGCGTTTGCAGGGCGCTCGGAGCCGCGCACGCCGTTGGGCAACGCGGCGTTCGCGTGTGAGCGCGCCGCATGTGCCGTTTGGGGCTTTGCCACGTTCGGCGTGCACATGACAGGTGGGCGAGTCGCGGAGGAGAGCTGACACCAGCATATGAGGGCGACGGACCAGACATGAAGATCTGGGTGCCGCGCCGCAGCCCGACCAAGCCCACCTGGCCAAGCAAGCTTGATAACGTGCGGCCCTGGTCAGCCCGTACTGATACCAGACTGTGGCTGGGGGAATCACGGCGGGGATGGGCCCGCTGGAGTCCATGATCAAGGAATGCGACGAGGAGGCGTCGCTTCCCGAGTCGCTTGTCGTCAAACGCCTGAGGTGGGCGTAGAACTCGACTTTGCTGATGGCAGGAACGTCGGCCTCGCGACGTACTGGTACATCACCAAGGCGGGCTTCCTGCAGCCCGAGGTCGAGTGAGCTCAGGCGCGTGGTATAGCTCACGCAGATATCTCTACGACCTGCCGCTCCCGCCGCGCGACTCGCCCGAGTACGTCCTCCCGCGGCCGCACGACGACGAGGTGGAGTCATTTGCAGTGAGTCCTGCGGAGCGGTTGTCGAACTCAGTCTCGTCAGGTATTGACGCTCAGCTCATGACCGTTCCCGAGGTCATTTCCGCGCTGCAGGCTGGCCAGTTCAAGCCCAACTGCGGCCTTATCCTGGTCGACTTCCTCGTGCGCCATGGTCTCGTCACGCCAGAGAACGAGCCCGACTACATCGAGCTGTGCTGGCGCATGCGTCGCCGTCTGGGCGTGGGTGTCCCCGCGTAGTGGGTAGATGATAGAGGGTATACATGCAGGATTCAATTATAATCGCGCCTCGCTGGCTCTTGCGTTTGCGGCTCGTCTCGCCTCTGCTGACACTTGACTGACACGCTTGCCCGCCGCCCCGCCTATAGACGGCGCCGCCTATCCTTAGCAACGTCCACCTCAGCCTCCTACGCCTTCTGGGCGCCCTGCCCTTCCTGCATCTTCATCTGGAGGACCTGCACGACGCTCTGCACATTCTCCTGCTTGCGCTCAATCGTCTTTTGCAGCGTGTCGAGGTTCTTCTGCACGAACTCGGCCTTGTCCGCGTAATGCTTCTTCGCCTCGGCGCGGGTCTGCCGTCAGCCCGCCCCGCCCCGCGACCCACCTTGCGGACGTAGTACCCCGTCCCCACATCCACGATCACATACTCCGTGCTCCCCAGCTTCCCGGGGACGTACAGACTCGACAGCAGGGGCACGAGGACCGACCCGTCTTGCATTAGCCTCCTTCCCCTCGACCCCCTCGACCCCCTCGAACCCCTCAACCTACCTTGCGGAGGCGGCTTGAGCTCGTCAATGTCGCCGACGCAGCCGCGGAACTTGGCCTGGGCCTGCTTCAGCTGCGCGTAGGACGAGGTCAGGTGGTCCAGTTCCTGCTGTCAGCTCCCGCCGGCACGCGCTTCTTACCTCGTCGAGCTGCTTCTTGACCTCCTGCAGCTGCTCGGGGTTGAGGTCGGTGAGCGTGATCTGTGTTTCTGTTGCCATGGCGATGAGTGTTGCGTCAAGGCCCTAGGAACTCGAGAGATCGTGGTCGATGCTGAACGCGTCAGGCGTATCAGTGAAGCTGACAACAATGACGTGGCCATCGAGTCCGAGGCGGAATGCCGGTGAGTGTCTGGGGACCGACTCTGGGTGGAGGTTGGTCAGTCGGGAGACTCGCATTGAGCGAGTCATCAACTCAGCCACTCGGCAGCATCCTCGTCGCCACTCTCACTCACCACACCACTCGGCACCATGCACCTCGTGACGGTTGCTACGTGCCAGCTGCGCCAGTGGGCGCTGGACTTTGACGGTAACTGCAAGCGGATCCTCGCGTCGATCGGCATTGCGAAAGAGCGCGGCGCGACGCTGCGCGTTGGCCCCGAGCTCGAGATTCCCGGATATGGGTGTCTCGACCATTTCTTGGAGGGTGAGTGGTGGCCGGGCGGAGCGGAGCGGGTAGAGCCTGCTTCCAACCCGAAGCGCGGCTGCTGACAGCAGGCGATACGGAGCAGCACTCGTGGGAGGTGCTCGGCAAGATCCTGCAGAGCGAGGAGGCCAAGGGCATTGTGTGCGACATTGGCATGTGAGTGTCGGCTTGCGACTATCGCTGACGCCAGGCCCATCATTCACAAGAGCACAAACTACAACTGCCGCGTGATCGTCGCGAACGGCAAGATCGTGCTGATCCGGCCCAAGATGTGGATGGCCAATGACGGCAACTACGTGAGTCCGCCTGTCTGCCGCCTGTTGACGCCAGCGCGAGCTGCGCTACTTTACGCCGTGGGACAAGGTCCGCCAGACGGAGGAGTACCACCTGCCAGACTTTATCCGCGAGATCACGGGGCAGGAGGACGTGCCGTTCGGCGACGCGACGATCAAGACCGCCGACCGGCTCACCATCGGCGTCGAGCTATGCGAGGAGCTATTCACGCCCAACTCGCCGCATATCGGCATGGCGCTGGATGGCGTTGAGATCATCACAAACTCCAGCGGCAGCCACCACGAACTGCGCAAGCTCAACCGCCGCATCGAGCTCATCAAGGAGGCGACGATGAAGGTGGGTCCGCGGTTGGGCTTGCTGACACCAGTCGGGCGGCCTGTACCTCTACGCGAACCAGCAGGGCTGCGACGGCGAGCGGGTGTACTATGACGGCAGCTGCATGATCGCGCTCAACGGCAAGGTCCTGGCCCGCGGCTCGCAGTTCTCCCTCAACGAGGTCGAGGTCGTCACGGCGACTATCGACATTGGCGCAGTCCATGCGCACCGGAACAACTCGAGCCGGCGGATGCAGGCCGCCCAAAGCCCCAGCTATCCCAGAGTCTCGACGGATGTGCGGCTGGACGGCGGCATGGGCATGCGTCCAGGTGTGGTCGAGACCAAGGCGGCGAGTCCGGATGTGGTGTACCACACTCCCGAGGAGGAGATTGCCCTCGGCCCAGCCTGCTGGCTCTGGGACTATCTCCGCCGTTCCAGGACGCAGGGGTACTTCCTCCCCCTGAGTGGCGGTATTGACTCGTGTGCGACGGCGACAATTGTGCACTCCATGTGTCGCCTCGTCGCCAAGGCCGCAAGCGAGGGAAGTGAGTAGCGCTGCGACCCTTCCAGGGCTAACGGCAGATCAACAGGTTATCGCCGACGCGCGCCGCATGACCGGCGAACCCGACGACAGCAGCTACCTGCCGGTGGACCCGCGCGAGTTCGCCAACCGCATCTTCCACACCTGCTACATGGGGACTGAGAACAGCTCCGCCGAGACCCGCAAGCGCGCCAAGGACCTCGCAGAGGCCATTGGCGCCTACCACGTCGACCTGAACATGGACACGGCGGTCAGCGCCGTCAAGGGCATCTTCACCATGGTGACGGGCAAGTCGCCCCAGTTCGGCGTGCACGGCGGGTCCAACGCCGAGAACCTCGCCCTGCAGAACATCCAGGCCCGCCTGCGCATGGTTGTCGGATACCTCTTCGCCCAGCTCCTGCCCTGGGCGCGGGGTAAGTCTGGCGGCCTGCTCGTCCTGGGCTCGGCGAACGTCGACGAGTCGCTGCGCGGCTATCTGACCAAATACGACTGTTCCAGCGCCGACGTCAACCCCATCGGCGGCATCTCCAAGACGGACCTGAAGCGGTTCATCACATACGCCGAGGCCGAGTACGAGATGCCGATCCTGCGTTCGTTCCTCGACGCGATTCCCTCGGCCGAGCTCATCCCCATCGGGGAGGACAACGCCGTCCAGTCCGACGAGGTCGAGATGGGCATGACGTACGACGAGCTGTCGGTCTTTGGCCGCCTGAGGAAGGTGGAGAAGTGCGGCCCGTTCTCCATGTACGGCAAGCTCGTCCAGGACTGGGGCAATACGCTATCGCCGACCGAGATTGCGCGCAAGGTCAAGCACTTCTGGTTCACGCACGCCATCAACCGGCACAAGATGACCACACTCACGCCGAGCGTGCACATGGAGTCGTACTCGCCTGACGATAACCGCTTCGACCTCCGCCCCTTCCTCTACCCGTCGCGCTTTGACCACCAGTTCAGCAAGATTGACTCGTTGGCGGCCGCGCTGCCGGACATGTCGACGCAGGCCGGTCCAGACAAGGCCAAGGTGGACTAGGGAAGACTGAAGGTACTGGGCAATATAGATCGGGATACGCAGGATTATGGATCGTACATGCTGATTACAATGGGCCCTGCCCAGACGAGTGCACTCTATGAGGGTCGTACCGTATCGTCGCGTTCGTCGCAGTCTACATTCTAGACGTCGCCGACTAATCCCTTCCACGGGCTTTGATCTTGCCCGCGACGTTATCGGCATAAGTCGCAATGTTGCGCATAAGCCCAGCCGCGCCGGTATGTCCGTGGATCTTGACCTGGATGTTAGCTGGCCACTGCGCTCGATGCGAGAGCTTGGACCCACCATGATAGTCGGCTCGTCTGGCTGGCCTAGGCCCTCCTCCGCCACCCTCCGCTTCAGCGAGTCCATGATATCGCTGACGTCCCCTCGGTCGAGGTTATCCCGCGCGCGGAGGATGGCCTCGACGAACTGGAGCTGCGGGCCGTGCGCGCGTGCGAACGTGTGCCAGTCCATAATGACCATCTCCGAACTGGCCTCGAGCATGCTGCACACGAGGTGCATGATGTCGAAGCTTGGCTCAATGTCCTGTGGCGCCTTGTAGTGCGTGAAGAAGTCGAACGCGTTCTCCATGTCGCGCCGCAGCGCCTCGGCGGCCTTGGGCATGCGCAGGGACTTGGACTGCGTGCGCCGCAGCGCCGTGAGGTAGGTGATGAGGAAGGCGTCGACCATGTCGTCGATGAGCAGGTCGAACAGCGACCCGTTCAGGTGCGACTGGTAGTCGCCCATGTAGTCGCGCATCGTCTCGATGATCTGCGCGCCCAGGGAGCCCGAGTACCAGTCCGACGTGAACAGCTTGGACGTTGCCGGCCGCAGGTCGTTGAACACGAACTCGACCAGCGTGTTCGTACACCGCTTCGCGACGTCGAGGTATCCGTCGATTGCCTCGTTCAGCCGGTCCGTGATCGTCGGCTTGTACTTTTCGCTCACGAGCGGCTCGAGCCGCGCCTGCATGGACTCGGTGTAGTCTGCCGCGCGGAGCTGGTCGTTCGCCAGCGCCATGACGTACTCGACCAGGCCGCCGGCCAGCTCCTCGGGCCGCTTCTCGGTCTGTGCGCGCGCCTCGGACGCGACGAGCTGGTTCCACTCGCTCTGGACGCGGTGCATGACGCGCGCGCATTCCGTCACGACGCGCGCGAGCACGGCGCCCTGGTTCGACTCGAGACTCAGGTCGATCTGCTGGTTCACGAGCTGGAAGAAGTCGACCACGCCGTCCATGCCGAACAGGCCCTCGGGCGTGACCTGCGGTTCCGTCTGGCGGAGCCTGAACTTGTTCGTCTCCTCCTTCTGGAGGTTGACGGTCCACTCGTCGAGCTTGGTGATGATGAGCTTGACGTAGTCCTCGATGAGGTCCTGCGTGCGCCCGTCGAGTAGTGGCGGCTGGAGCCACTCGATCGGCACCTCCTGCTTCATGTTCTGGCGGTACTTCTTCACCCAGGCGTGAAGCTCCAGCAGCACCAGCGGGTCGGGCGCCGTCTCGACGATGCGTGTAAGCACGCCGTTGAGGGCCTTGTGATACCGCTTGATGTACCACTCGACAATCTCAAAGTCTGGCGGGAAGAGCATCTCGAGCTCGTCCTTGATCCGCACGACATCGGCATACAGCCACTCGTCGAGGCCCTGCACAAAGGCAAGGTCGTCCCCGCGGCACTCCTCATACGCGTGCTCGAACTTGGCCTTGATCCTGTTCTCCATCGCGTCGAGCATTTTGTGCCGGTAGTTCTTGATCACACGGGCGTTGGCCTGCATCGTGCGGAAGTTGGCCGCGGTGTCCTTGGTCGCGACCTTCCGAACCAGCCTCAGCGCCACCGTCTTCTCATCCTCCTTGGACTCGAACTCGATGATCTTGAGCAGGCGCACAACCGTGCCGCCGTGCCCCGAACCGGCAATGTCCAGGAGGTTGGCACTCAGCTCCCACAGCCACGCCTCAAACTCCTGCGTAAGCAGGTCCAGCGGCTCAAACCACTCCAGGAGGACAACCTTGTCTTCCCGCCTTCCGCGCTTGGCCTCGTGCATCGTCTCGTTCCGGAACGCCTCGAGCTGCTGCAGCTGGAAATGGATGGGCAGGAGGTTGGGGCTCGGCCCAACGGGGCCGCCGGGCTGCGCCATGTCCTCCTGCAGCAGCCGGCCGAGGTGGTCGACCTTGTCCGCCATGCTCTGCAGCTGGTTGACCATCTTGGCTGTCTGGGTAAAGTTCCTGTGCACGCCCGAGACGCGCGTGATCTTCTCGAACACCTCGCCCTCGTCCTTGTCGCGCTTGAGCTTCTCCACCTCGACCATCTCCTCCCGGATCGCCGCGACCGCCTGCCGGCTTTCCTGGAGTTTGAGGAGCGCATCCCGCGTCGCGTCGAGCTGGGAGCGCACGCCCTCCTGCAGCTTTGCGTCGAGGGTCGATTTCTCCTTGAGCAGCTTGTTGCGGAACGCGGTGAGCTTGACCAGATCGTCGGGCTGGCGGAGCATCTCGCCCACCGCCGCCGACGCGGAGAACGTCGCCATGGGGGTGTGAGCGGTGGCGGTGAAGAGGCGGGGAGTGGGTATAGAGGATGAGAGCAAAAAGTTGAAAGAGAGTAGTCTGATGCAACCGAACTCGAACTCGCCTCGTTCATGAACCCGAACATGGATGCATGGACCATCGTCATAAGCGACGAACGCGGCCCACGCGGGGCACGCGTTGTCAATTTAGTTCCGCGTGAGGGCTTTAATTGACACCCCCCTGTGCGCCATGACTCCAGGTTGCGGATCGCGATCACCCTTGCTCTTCAACCTCACACTTGCTGCACTCATGTGGCGGCGGGCGGCAAGCTGTGGCGAGTGTGTGCTTGGGAGTGTTGGAGAGAGGGGTGGTGAAGGCGAGGCAGAGGGGAGGGGTACGGGGTACGGGGTGCGGGGTGGGGAGGGGGTTAGGTGGGGCACAACGGGGATGAGTGGTGGGTGGCAAGCTGGCGCTCTGACAACGTCAACAGCTGCATTCTTCAGCTACTAAAGACTGCGGAGAGGAGCTGTGCGGTGGAGATGCAGTAGAAGTGGGAGTGGGAGTGGGGGTGGGAGGTAGATGGGAGTGGGAGGTGGGCCGTTGGGCCGTTGGGCCGTGCATGCGCGGGTTCGCTGGTCGAACGGTCGTTGGGTGGTCGCTTGACCCTCCCACCTCACCTATCCGGCAGACCCAAAGGGTGCTCTCGCCACCGAGCCACCGAGGAGGGGGCGTGCATTCCGAGCCGGTGCGCGGGTCCGACCGTCTCCCACCCCCCTCGGCTGCTGAACGAGTATACGGCGCCACATCGGAGATATGTAATGAAATGCCGAGATGGACTTACGTATGCGTGTTTGTCCAATGTTTAGCAAGGGTTGTATGGAAGCGTGCCTGAGGAAGGTGAAAAAAGCGCCCTGCATGAGAGCCCAGGTGATATAAAGACGGTTATCGCTCCACCGCCGCCTGACCGCCATCCCCCTTCCCCGAGATCATTGATCAAAAAAAAATTGATACCGGGGGTAAGCGTTGTCCACCCAAACAATTCATCCACCCAAAAACAAAGTAGACCTACACGGCGACCACCGTCAACCACCGTCAACCTCAACGACGATAACAACAAACAACATCCATCCACCCACCTCATCTTACATTGACCTCCACCTCACCTCCACTCCAACTCTCCACCCCGGTCCTCCCACGGTCCTCCCCCCGGGTCCCAGTTCAACGGTACATACCCCACTGCCCACTACCCACTACCCACTACCCACTACCCACTACCCACTACCCATTCCCAATTCACCCACCTCCGCCATCATATAGTCTCCCTGCATCATCATTATACCCGTCCTCGTCATCATTCACCCTTTCCTCGCTATCAACACACCCCTTGATACCATCCCCCCAAACACCACCGCAACAACAAACACCCCCATCCCCTACTCCCACCACACCCACCTTCCTTATTTCGTACACAGCCGCTGGTGACCGGTCGCCCTAGGTTCCCAGGCGTTCAATCGGTCATTCGGCGCGCAACAATCTACACGAAATCCACTCCACAAAGGTGGGTGATCATGTCATGCTCAATCATACATGTATTCACTCTTGTCCATACCTCCTCTCTCTGATCTCTTATGCCAATGCTGACATGCTGCATTCTTCTTCCTCGTCCTCTCCTGCGCATTCTTCATCCTCGTCGTCCATTACCCCGCCCCTCTTCGCCGCGCGACCGCACTCATCAACACTCATCTCACCTTCCACAGCCACTCGCAGCCCACAATGTCCGCTGAGGCCTCCGTTCAGGCCCAGTCCCCAGAGCCTTCGGGCTCTGACAAACCACTCATCAACCCCCTCCAGACCGAGGGTCAGCCACCTTCCTCCACCATCGCAGAGCCTTCCCGCTCCCCACCCCCGTCCCTTCCCTCCACCGCTCCAAACTCCTCAATCGGCCAGCCTAACGGCACCGCAACGTACCCACCAGCGCCCTATCCCAAGGTGGAGGAGCCCTCGGCGTCCCCATTACCAACCGCGCCGGCCCCGGCTCCTGCCGACGCTATGGATGTCGATCGCGCCGTAAGCCCCAGCTCGGCAGGGACGAAGCGGCCCGGTGACAGCCTCGAATCCGATGATGCCAAGCGCGTCAAGGAGGCCGGCTCGCGCTCGCCTTCGGGCGCTGCTCCCCCTGCCGCTCCTGTTCCAGCTACCGAGCCCGCCCCACCGGCAGCACCGGTCGCGCACGATCCAGCCCCACCAGCGGCTCCGGTGTCAGAGCCAGCCCCCGTCCCCCCCGTCGAGGCGACTCCACCAGTCGCCTCCCCAGCAGTGCCAGCATCCGCTGCCGACCCCAACGCCGTCGTCGACCCCAACGCCGCCGTCGACCCCAACGCTCCTCCCGTCGTCTACCCCTGGACCAACTTTGAGCCGACGCAGTACGGCTCCCCCGGGCCAACGACGCCCTGGACGTTTGCGCAGCACAAATACCTCCTCGGCTCTGTCCGTTCGATGCTCAAGTCGAACAACTCGGCCAATTTCCGCCACCCTGTCGACATTGTCCTGTTCAACATACCCCACTACCCCAACGTCATCGACCGGCCGATGGACCTCGGCACCATCGAGACCAAGCTCATTGCGTCCGACCCCCGAGGACCACCCAAGGACAAGAGCAAGGCGGCCAAGTGGGACTCCTCCAAGGGCACATATGCGTCCGTGGCCGAGCTCGCGGCCGACGTGCGCCAGGTGTGGGAGAACACGCGCAAGTTCAACGGGCGGGATCATGTCGTTTCCCAGCTCGCCACCAAGCTCGAGGAACAGTTTGAGAAGGCCATCCGTACCCTCCCTGCCGACGCGCCACCGCCCGCAGTGGCGTCCCCCGCTGCCCCTTCGTCGCGCCGTGCCTCCATTTCCCAGACCCCCACCATCCGCCGAGACGCCGAGTCCGGCCGTCCCAAGCGCGAGATCCACCCACCTCCGTCCAAGGACATCAACTACGATTCTCCGGGCTCGCTACGCAAGCCCAAGCGCCGTAACGACCCGCAGATCCAGTGGGCGGCGCGGACGCTCAACCAGCTCGAGAAGACGCAGAAGTACTACGACACCGTCTCCCCATTCCTCTACCCCGTGTCTGAGATCATCGCCGCCATCCCAGAGTACACCCAGATCATTAGCAAACCCATTGACCTGCTCATGATCAAGCAGCGGCTCGAGGACAACACGTACGAGGACGTCAGCCAAATAGACGCCGACATCCGTCTCATGTGCACCAACGCCAAGAAGTTCAACCCGTCCGGCCATGTCGTGCACTCCGCCGCGGGGCAGCTGCTACAGCTTTGGGAGGAGAAGTGGCGTTCGCTCCCGCCAAAGCAGGAGGTGCGCGAGGCGAGCGAGGACGCCGTCGTCGAGGAGGAAGAGTCGGAGGACGACGAGAAGGACAAGGATGGTGAGTTTTCGAGGACGCTTTTCCGCTGACAACAGTCGTCCGCCTGCGCGAAGCCAAGGCCGAGCGCGACGCGTTGAATCGTGAGATTGCCGAGCTCGAGGCCAAGATTGCTCGCAAGCCTCCCCCCGCCAAGGCACGTAAACCCAAGGCGCCGAAGAAGCAGGCCCCGCCGCGCAAGTATTCGACAACGTCCAAGGCGTCCCCTGGCGGACCGAGTGCCAACGGCGCGCCGAAGAAGCAGCGCAAGCCCAAGGCCGAGGCGGCGTACCGCGAGGACGACGACTCCGAGGATGAGGCGGGCAGCATCACGATCCAGCAGAAGCAGGAGCTCGCGGACAAGATCCAGACGGCGGACGCGGAAGTCCTGGCCCAGGCCGTGCAGATCATCCAGTCCACGACAAACATCTCGGGCGTGAGTTAAATCGTTGGACACCCGCTGACATCCAGGACCAGGAGATTGAGCTCGACATCGACTCGCTGCCCCCGACCACCGTGCTCAAGCTGTACAACCTAGTGTGCAAGGGCGGGCGGAAGCGCGGGAAGAAGGCCAAGCCCCAGCCGCGGAAGAGCGGGTTTGGCGGCGCGCCGGGCCGCAAGCACCTCAACGAGCAGGAGGAGGCGGACCGCATCCGCAAGATGGAGGCGCAGCTGCAGGCGTTCGACAGCCGCGGCCCGGCGCAGGCGTACGACGAGGAGTCGAGCTCGGACGAGGAGTCGAGCGACGAGGAGTAGGGAGTAGTGGGGGGGGGAATCGTAGAGTGTGTCGACATTAGTGGAGTGTCAGTTGGTTGTAGGTGAGATCGTGGAGAACTAGACCGTATACGCCTGCGTGCGTACATACCTGCCGAGCGGTCTCGGTACATATATGCGAGATATCGCCATTCGAGAGGGTGCATGCGTTCAGGGGATCGGGCCGATGGGCCGGTGAAGTGCAAGGGCGGTGCGGGCGAGTCTTCCCTTGTTTGCTGTCGCGGTTGTAAGGTTCGCAGATGAGTTGCAAGTCTGAAAAAAGTACGGAAGTACACCGGCCCCACGCGACGTCAACTGCGATGTCGAGGATTATCAGCCACACCAGGATCTCATGGCAGTCGTCGGTACTCAGCGGAGTCCCCGGCGAGTCGCCGGCAGAGCGGATATCGGTCTCTCTCGGAAGATGGCCGGCTGAATCGACGTCACACTCCCTTTCACGTCTTGGGGATCGTTCCGCCCGTACAGAGACACGAGGACATCGATAACTCATCTGAGCTCAACGCCAGTGGCAGCGAGAAAGATGCAGTGACCGGGCGTGTGGCGCGGATCGACACCGCGGGTATCGACACCGAGAGCGTCGACACCGGTGTCTTTAGCCAACTCGGCGGGTGCGGCCTGTTCGCATGTTTGCTCGGCCATGCTCGGGACAATTTCGGCAGATTTGCAACGTCTCGCGTCATTGCACAACAGCCTGTCACAGTGCCGCCGGCTCGGTGGGCCGCTGGCCCCCAGAATGGGCCGCTGTCCCCAGCCATCCTGCCCACATCCACATCCCTTATAAACCGCTCTCTCCTTCTATCGTCTTCTCTTCCCGTTTGCTATATGTTCCGCACCCAAACACTCCGCAAAATGGTCACTACTAGCTTCACCCTCTCGGACGGCCGCAAGATCCCCGCCATTGGCCTCGGCACCGTAAGTCAGATTGGCGGATGGGAGGTGATAAGGCTCCCGAGGGGGTAGCGATGGCTCTGCGGTTCCCAGCGAGGCCGGCGGGCTCCAGCCCTTGCTTGAGGCTGTGATGCTTGATGGATGGATGTGGATGCTGATGTTACCTCCCATCGATCCGGATGCTGACGCTATCTCCCATCGATCGTCGCTGCCACATTCGCTTCCCCGATTCACACCAACATTCAACCAACAGTGGCAGTCTCCCCCTGGCGAAGTTGCCAAGGCCGTCGAGGTCGCGATCAAGGTGAGTTGCTAGATTGCGAGGGGATGCGGAATGCATGGGGGACTGGGCCGTGCGGTTGCCGCGAGAAATGTGGCACTTTTCTGCTCTTCCTCCCGCCCCCATTCACCCCGTTCCTTTCTTCCAACCCTTGCTGGCAAAGGCTTTGCATTCTAACGACAGTCTGGCTACCGCCATATCGATTGCGCGTGGGCGTATGGTGCGTTCGGTTGCGTCTGGAGCTCTTTGCTCGTCGTGTTGATGTGTTTGGGCGGGTTGGAAGACGTTCGGATGGTTGGAAGGATGGAGGGTTGAGTGGTGTGGTGTTTTGGCTGTACGTCCCCGTTTAGGGGCGTCTTAATTTTCGGATGTCGTTTTCGCCCTCTCCAATGCCCTCTTTTCGACGATTGGGGTTTGCATGCCGAGCTGCTGGAGTTCTTGTGGACTTTGGGTGGTGGGAAAGGTCGGGGACGCGGGGCTGTCTCGGTGGCAGCTTCTGTGGCCCTCAAGAGGACAGTAGCAGGGGAAGGCTTCCGGATGCTTGACCTGATAGCGTTGCAGTGGCTAACAAGCAGGAAATGAGGCCGAGGTCGGCGAGGGCATCAAGAACGGAGGGGTGCCCCGTGAGGAGCTCTGGATCACCTCCAAGCTCTTCGAGCTGCACCACCACCCGGAGCACGTGCCACTGGCTATCAAGGACACCCTCAAGAACCTCGGTGTCGGATACCTTGACCTCTACCTCCTCCACTGGAACGTGAGTGCATGAGCTCCGGCTTGATCCCGGGTACGTGGCCTGAGGCTAACCCCAGATCAACTTCCAGGTCGACGCCCCCGAGGGTGTGCTCCCCACCCGCGAGCACGCCGTCAAGGCGTCGAACGGCAAGATCAAGCTCGACGTCGAGCTCACTGAAGACATCACGCCAACGTGGCGCGCGATGGAGAAGCTCGTCGACGAGGGCCTCGTCAAGTCCATCGGCGTGTCCAACCTCAACATCCACCGCGTGAAGAAGCTCCTCAAGAACGCCCGCATCAAGCCCGTCGCGGACCAGGTCGAGCTCTCGATCCAGTGCCCGCAGTTCGAGCTCGTCGACTGGCTCAAGAAGAACGACATCCTCCCGCAGGGCTACTCCCCGCTCGGCGGGACGGACGGCGCTGCCCTCCGCAACAACGAGACCATCAAGAAGATTGCGGACAAGCACGGCGTCGAGGGCTCCAACATCCTCATCTCGTGGCTTGTCCAGCGCGGCATCAACCCCCTGCCCAAGTCTGTCACGCCTGCCCGTATCAAGAACAACCTCAAGGCGGTCGAGCTCACCAACGAGGAGTTTGAGCAGATCAACGAGCTTGCCAAGGCGCACCCGCCCAAGCGTGTCTGCGACCAGTCCAACGACTTTGAGCCTGTGTAAGTTTGCCCGGGCATGGATGTACACCGCTGACTGCAGCTACGACATCTACCAGGAGAACGACCCCGAGTTCAACGACAAGGTCCAGGCTCAGAAGCCCTAGGTCGTGTGTTGTAGGTAGATACATGCATAGATGATGGCAGCTACAGCGAGCTGGGCGGGCGTCGGTCGTCGGTCGAGGTGGCGGGCAAGCAGCGTACACTCGAGAGGGGCTGCGGTCGATTTTCAAGCGGCGCCGACAGCTGCAGTGCTCGCAGGACAACTCACTCACATATAACTCATACGCACATGCTCAGCTGTGTCGGCCGTGTGGCAGGAACCCACCACAGCTAAGAACGGTTGGGGAGATTGAGCAACTGAGCTAGGGTCGTGGTGGCACATGGGCGCGACTTATTTTTCTCTAACGTGTTCCCTCTCCAGCGCGTTGCAGCCTCTCGCTTTCGCGACCAAATGTAACAGTTGACTGACTCGGAGTAATTGGGATCAGTATGGAGTGTAGCCAGGTGATGTGGCGATCTGACGATACGATCGTCTATGGAGTCTGCATCCATGGCGCCCTCATCGACCTCACGGCCTCCAGTCCGCGCTCCGCGACGAACAGAAGCAGCAGGCAGCAGGCAGTAAGCAGCGACGTATTGATGACTGGGAAATGTCCCCCGGCTGCATTCACCCCTCCATGCATGCAACACCAACAACCACAGAAGAAGAGTACACTGTCTGGTAGGTTGTTGTCCCAGTTGAGCCGTTCCGGCGTCCCCTCCTTTATAGCAAACTGCGCCCTGCAGTAAATTGCGGGGTTGATTGATTGTAGCGGGTGAGTGGACTTTAACCACGCTGGTCTTCCCCCGTCCCACCTCTCCTCTATTTAATCTACCTCTCTCTCAATATCTCTTCGTTCTTCATTCTTTTCCTCCACTCTTCAACTCTTCCACTTCTGGTACTCTCCTCTTGACCTCTTAACGACTTTACTTCCTACCTCACATCACCTCGTCACCGTCTCCTCCTCACCTACCCGTAGTAGCCTCGCTGCCATGCGCAACCCCTTTCTACACCTCACCCCCAACTCACCTGCTCAGCAGCTTCCCGATCCCATCACCAAGCCCATGCCACTTCACCGGCGCGCCTCTCTCGCGGCTGCAGCCGCGGCGGCGTACCCCACTCCTGAAGTTGAGAACGACGTTCCACTACCTGACGAGTACTTCCCCAGCCAGGACCAGCCGTTCGGCGAAGGGATCGACGGTCAACAGTGTGACGCTCCCGCCGGTGCTGAACTCTCTACGCCCCAAACGCTTTCCCACCCCCCCTTACCTAACAACAACGCTGGCTCAACTCTCACCCCGGGGCCTACTGCCATTCCCTCGCCGGTCGAGTCAACCGCCACCAACCCTAGTCCTCATGCTACCCAGTCAGCTCTCAACACCCCTGCCGCTACGGCCGCCCCCTCTCCCGCCTCTACTGAGGCGTCGGTCGCCACCAAGAAACCTGCGCGCAACCGGAAGACGGCTCGCACTCCTCGTACATCTCTAAGCAAGGAGGTAAAGCCCTACGTCAACTCGGAAATCAAGCCCGAGGACCTGTACGCCAAGGACATTGTCGACCGCTTCTTCGCGCGGTACGCCCTTCACATAAGTGGCGTAGACCTCGGTGGCAAGAAATACTGGCACTTCGATGACGCCACCCGGCCCTCTGTCGCGGCTTGGGACTCCAAGCTCCTCGGCGAGTTCCTCGCCTTCTACGTCAAGAACGCCAAGGGCCGCCACGGGAACGCGGTGACATACTCAAGTCTAGTCCGCTTTTACAGCAACGTGCGCCGCTTCTACGAGGCCAACAAGTGGACCCCCATTGACAGTCGGGTAACCGCGGCGGGCAGGCAGAAGTGTTCAGGTGTCCTGCAGCGCCACTGCTCCGTCCCGCCCGAGGTGACCTCGTTCGACATGAACTCCGTCGTCGCCATCTCCAACGCGATCTGGTCGCCTGAGTACACCGCTACCTTCCGGCAGCGCTTCGATATGGCGCTCTACGTCGCCCTCATGCTTGGGACCGGGGCGCAGAGCGACATGTTCCTCGCGCTCGAGATGCCAAACTACTCCCACGCATACGCCGCCAGCACCGATAGGGACGGTGTCCGCTGGGACGACTTTACGCTCTTCATGACCTCCCTGGGGCCCACAGTCGCGCTTACCCGCCGTCTGGCTCCGAAGCGGACCTTCTGGATCCAGCAGGCGCCCACGTTGGGCCTGAGTGCCGCCGAGCTCGTTGCCATGGGGATGGTCATGGACGGCATCGTCGAGCACGACTACACGCTTCCGTACCTTCTCTCGCCCAGCTATTGGAACACACAAGCCACCAACTTTCGCCAGGTTGACCTCAAGCCTCTCGGGTGAGCTTAAGTACGCGACTCCGCTGATCCCAGGGGGGCGATTCCCGTCTTCCGCAACTTCCAGACTAACCTGCCCCTCCGCCGCTCGGAGATCAACCGCGAGCTCGGACGTCTGGCTGAAGTCGCGCGCCTCGGCAGGCCCGTAACGACCGGTACCATCCGGCGCTTCGTCACGGAAAAGGTCTACGAGTTATGCGGGTTCGAGATCTGCAACTTAGCCATGGACCACAAGACCGTGCAAAGGACGCGCAAGTACCTCGAGAAGAATGGGTGAGCTGCCGTCTGCTGGACTCTTAGCTCACCGCAGGGAGCGTAAGATCTGGGACGCCGAGATGGAGATCGGCGCACGTATTGCCCCGGAGGGCCGGGCGGCGTGGACCGCCCTTTCCCGCCAGAAGCGCGTGCACGAGATCCAGCGCCAGCCTAGATGTAAGCCTTCCTCTCGAGCCAGCTGACGGCAGTCATCTTCCCAATGGCGTGGGGAGCTGCGGCACAAACGCCCCTTCAAGCTCCTCGTACGCCGGGCAAGAATTCGTCCCAAGAAGACGGGCACGGCCATCCGCCAAGCTCCCCTCCGATCGCTACACCGTGCCCGCCACCCAAGAACCTCCCCACGGGTCCGCTCATGCCGAAGGAAACTCCGCCCAACCTGCTCCTGCAGGACATGGCGATGTGGATGGCCATGCCGGCGCGTTTCTTCGGGACCTATGTCTCCCTCGCTCCCATGCTGGCGCATTACCAGCCCTTTGAGCGTGTGCCGTTTACGAACAAGGAGTACGAGCACGAGATGGCGACTTTCATGGCCAAGTTCAACCAAGAGGTGAACGACGTGTATGACGAGGAGTGCCTCGACAGCGACGACGAGTAGGGAAGCATTGCAGCAGAAGGCGGGTTACAAAAGTCCGTTGAAACGGAGCGTTTAGTTTTGACTCTTGGATTGCAGCGTAGTGTTGAATACATAGTCGGATGTGATCCTTTCATTTGTGTACGCTCCAGCGACGGTATCCGCCTCATCACGACTGGGTTCTTCACTAGGGCTCAAGCTGAGGCAGGCGTGCGGTGGTGTGAACAGTGGGTTTTTGAAGGGCAAGCACGGTGTGGTCGGTTGGAGTGTACGCAGCAGAACTTCAGACTCATTGACAGTGCCCTCGCAGCGGCTACTATGAGACTGCTCAAACCGTGCTATGCCCACGCTGACACATCGTTGGCGTTTGGCCCTGGCCTTAAAACCGCCCAAATTCGGCTCCCACCAAGAACTCAACGGTTCATGACCTCAATCTGAACGGCACCGCAAAGCCGAGCACCGCGGATGCATGTCACAGCAGTGACTGCCCGGCCTCCATCAGAAACTATGTTGATGCAACGCATTTGTGATGGTATACTTGTGACTTGCCCTCCTTGTGATGAACACGTCTATCTCCTCCATTGCTGTTACTGACAAAAGGCTCGCTCGGGCACACTACGGCCACCATCACTGAGTTAAACAACAGCGCAATGCTAAACGGTGATGGCGATAGCGAACAAGGGATGTGGCGCACTAGGACAGCGGTCGAGGCTGTTGTCCTCGATGCCTCGACCCGGTCTCCGAGCGGGTCGGAATCCTCGCCATCGCTGAGGACCGATTGTTCCGTGTGTTCTGCCATCACCCATCCCGGGCACTGTACATTGAGGCCGTGGACACGTTCCATTTTTTCCAGCATAGCAAGACGTGGTCCATTGTCCTCGGCGCCTGTCCTCGCGGGTTAGTCTCGGTCCGACGTGCCATCAACTTCTCTGGCATATAGCCAGCGACTCGCTCAATGACTGATGTCCAACAACCACCTCCGACCTAGAACTAGACCTACCCCTACCGCTAGACCTATCCCTACCGCTCCAACTCAAGCAACATGCCTGCGCTCGTCCACGACCTCGAGGCCGACCTCGACTGGGGCACCGCCAACGACATCGCCGCCGACCCGAACCTCGCGACCCCGCACCTCGCCTGCCTGGCCCGCGGCGACGCGTCCGACTGGCTCCTCGTCGCCAAGGCCTTCACGGGCTCGACCTACGACTGGGCCGCATGGCTCAAACGCCCCAAGCCCGAGTTCCAGCGCTACCTCCTCCTCCGCGCCGTCATGGGCCTCGACTACGCCGGCCCCGCCCACGCGCGCGAACACACTATCACCGTGCCCGCGTGTTTCTGGTTCCAGCCCAACGCGTACGGTGCCGCCGCGCGCACCATCGCCCGCGAGGTGCTCCTCGAGGAGCCGGTGTGCCACGGCCACGGCTGCGAGTGCCGCGTCGACGAGTATGTCACGCGCGTCCATGCCGCCACGGAGGGCCTCCGCCGCTACGTCCAGGCCGAGCACCCCGCTGTGTGGGAGCGCCTTGTTGCCGTCGCTGCTACGTATGTCAACTGGTCCGCGGCGGGCGCTGTGCGGCCCGCGACTTTCAGGGACTGGGCACCCCTCACGCTTGTGGCTGGCGACCGCAACCGCCGCATGTAAGCTGCAGTTCGACCACCCAGGCTGCTGCGACTTCACCCTCGACACACAAGACGGTTTCTGTTACGCTCTCCGTTCTCTCTTTGTTCCTCTGCATTTGTTGTTCACAACTCTGGGTCGGGCATGTGGTAACTGAAGCATGTCCTGTCATCAGTCGTCGACTGAGAACGGCTGTGAGACAGCCAATGGTCAAGTGTTCCGTGTGGGCCGTGATTATCTGGACTGGGCACTGTCACTCGAGACGCTGACGACCACTCTCGTCGCAGCCACTAACGAGCACGTTTGATCCAAGCGCCCATCGCTACTCTCGAGCGCTCAAGCTGGCCAAGACCAGAGCGCCAGGGCCCGATGCCAACCTCCCACGCCACCAACTCAATACTGTCCGTCAGCGACGTCCAAGACGAAAATTGAGGTGCTCAGGATGATAATTGACAGCCTGCCCGCGTCGTGGCGCGGCAGCTCAGAATTTTCAGTGTAAAACCATCATAGCACATGAGGCCATGTGTAGACTCACCATGTATGGGCGATATTGCAACGAGTGACGGGTGATGGTTGAACTGCGTCGTGGCAGATGGACGACAGATGGTATGAAGCCAATTTCGCTCGGACTTGTCTCGTGTCTCGGCTCGATAACGCCGCTGACCATGTGGCATGCCGGCACGCCCCAGCTTCGACGACCCTGCGGGGGTGAGACATCGTGTTTTACACCGGCCTTCGCTGCATGCGCTGGTGACAGTCGAATTGGCCCTGCACAGAGCCGCGGCGAGTGCAGCCGCAAGCCGAGGTAGCCCAGAGACGCGCGACAGGGCGACGGCGCCCAATTGCGCGGCGCGTGGATGATCAACTGACTAGTGCTCTTAGGTGATTTTGGGAGCCCAGGCTGTGTTTGCTGGAACCGATCATATGCTGCTCCACGAACGTGCTTGACTGCGAACCAGTTGCTTGGAATAGTTTGCGGAGGTTTGTGGAGTGCGCGGGGAGTGACGTGCTAAAATGCCGCAATGCACGCATGTGTGTAACCGTACATCTGGGCGAGTTTGTGTGGCCCTCGTGCTCGTCGAGTCCCGCCATGGCCGGAGCCGAATGGACGGGGCGGAGCAGGGAGCAGGGAGGAAGAGGATGACGAGAGGACGACGAAGGTCATGCGACACGTTCAGGAGGAGTTATAATATACTAGTCTAAACTATAAGGGGAATGTTTTTAATAATGGCCCGATGGATGCCAGGCGAACAGAAGCTTTGGAGAGCATTGCCTACTCCACAATTGGCTCGACGCTTCGTTTCGCACGTGTTGACGATGAGCATTTGACGATGAGCATTTGACGATGAGCAGTTGGGGATGAGTAGAGGTGGTCGAGGTGGACGGGACGCGATGCATGATGCTGGAGCGTGCAGAGCAATGCAGAGATCGCAGAGACTGGGAGGAGGTGGGAGTACTGTCGATGAGAGTCGGAGACGAGATGGCTGCGCTCAAAGCTCCCATGCTGTCATTCATTCATTCACAGTTTCTCAACTACGCCGTCACTCTGCTCCGTCTCTCCGTCCCTCCGTCTCTCTCCGCCTCTCTCCGTCCCCGCCCCGTCCCTCGGTTCCTTGGTCCGCTCACTTTTGTGGGGCCACTTGAGCTTACACTTTTGCATCCCGCAGTCACTATCATCTCTTCTCTCGCTCTCGCTCTCACTATCCCTCTGCAAATCATCAGGAATTCTCTCTATCGCTTTCTCTATCGCACTCCTCATCTCACCCA
The DNA here is from genome assembly GCA_023629975.1 of Cutaneotrichosporon sp. PL3408A. NCBI lineage: Eukaryota > Fungi > Basidiomycota > Tremellomycetes > Trichosporonales > Trichosporonaceae > Cutaneotrichosporon > Cutaneotrichosporon sp. PL3408A. The sequence continues at coordinate 147,336 of JAMAMB010000012.1, read as the reverse complement.
CCAACCACAACCCTTCACAACCCTCACAACCCCCCACATACCGACGTGGCCGGCCCCGCCTCCAACCAAACACCCCCACCCACCGCAGCCCCGGCCTCTCATTCCGTCCGTGCGCCACTGTGGCTCTCGCTCCGACCGCCTGGACCCCGCCAAACCGGCCACGCGGACTAAACTGGACACTTGGCCACTTAGCCACCGAGCCATCAAGACACCTGGAGCCACCTCAAACTCCTCGACAAAGGTTTCAAGCTCTCAAATACAATCCAACAAAGCCCAGCCAGCGCTCGGTCCTCCTCACCTTTTGGACCTTTCATCACGACCTCGCACTCGTCGACCTCCACACTTCTCCATTCATCCTCTTCGCTCGACTCGGAACGACACGAGCAGAAGGCTAGACTCCCATTCGCCGCTCCCAACACCCACATGTGCGCAACCGTGTGAGCGCCCTCTCCCCGCAAACAGCGCTGGCCTAGACACTTGCCATGCCCCAGCGCGGCGGGGTCCCATCATCCTCGGACTCGGGCCCCGGCCCGTCCGGCGCAGCTTCCACGCCGGCCTCTGCCGCGGCCGCCCCGTCGCCCAGCGACAAGCCCGAGCTGCCGTGGGCGTTTATCGACTGCCCGACAGACACGCTTGTCGTGCTCATCGCGCACATGCTCGAATTGTTATGTCAGCACAACGACCAGGTGCTGCTCACGCCCGACGCCTTGACGCGCTTCCACTCGCGCGCATCCCCCGGCATCACAATTGTCGACTACCTCAGGCGTATTGTCAAGTACACCAATCTCGAGGTATGTACTGGCGGCAGCTGCGGTAGACACAGCCGAGGATCCTGCCTCCAGCTATCTCGAGTCCAACCCCGACCTCGCTGACAGCAGAAAATCCCCCTCCTATCCCTCCTAGCTTACATCGACCTTACATGCCAGAACCTCCCGACGTTTACGCTCTCCTCCCTCACCGTCCATCGTTTCCTCATCGCCGGCGTGACCGCCGGCTCCAAGGCGCAGTGCGACGTCTTCTGCACCAACGCGCACTACGCCAAGGTCGGCGGTATCAAGGTCGGCGAGCTTAACTCGCTCGAGCGCGAGTTCCTCAGAGTGACGGGGTGGGCCCTCTGCGTAAGTTTCTCCGGCCTGATGTCCTGATGATTGCCTGATGGCCTGATGGCAGCCTGATGGCAGGCCTGATGTCCTGATGATTGCCTGATGGCCTGATGGCAGCCTGATGGCTGGACCGAAGCGCTATCCTGAACGTTTGACTGACAGTATCCAGTGCAACGCGGACCTCCTGCAGCGCTACTATACGTCACTGATCCGTTCGCATGGCGGGTTCGTGCAGGCCCCCGAGCCGGAGGTATCACCGTTCATGGCCTTCCCACATGCGGGCGAGCCGGCTCCCGAGCCCGTGACGCCGGTCGACAGCGCCAAAGACGAGCTGGAGGACGTGGCTAACGGGTCGGAGCTGGGGTCTGTTCAGGAGGAGGAAGAAGACGTTGAAGAAGACGAGGAGGCGGGAAAAGGGGAGGTGCATGAGGTTGAGAGGGGAAGGCCACGGCAACGCGACGACGCGATGGCAATGGATGTGGACGTGGACCCCCCGCCGGACAAGACAGACAGGACGGAGAGGACGGGCAGGAAGGAGACAACGGGCAGGACGGAGACGACCGGGAGGACGGCGTTCGCAGCGTCCCGCAGTCGAAGCGGCGACCCGAAAGGGCGGCAACCGAGCCGAGAGGGGCGGCAACCGAGCCGAGAGGCGCGGGGACGCAGCGCAGACAGCAGAGGGAATCCCGGACATGGGCTCAAGTCGTTCGTTGGCGGCTTGTTCGGGCGGAGAGACTCGCACACGTCGGCGCATCCAGCACCTCCCGTACCTATACCAGCCCCAGCACCCGCTGCTCAGACAGTGCAAACACAGGGACTCCGCGAGCGGCCATTACAGACGCCGCCAACACAAACACCATCAAGTGGCACACCGACGCCAGGACGGAGCACCAGTCATAACGGACATGTGCGGTCCATACCAGTCGGCAGCCCAGTGCACCGCTCGCCAGCGCACCCGCCGGTAGACCCGCCGAAACAGCTCACGCCGCGCGTGCGGACACGCGACGAGCGGAGCGTGGAGAGCATCCGCGGCGTGGGCATGCCCCCGCCAATCGCGGTTGACGACTGCAAGCGCCGCGCGAGGGGAGACTAGCCCGTTGTATACGTAGCTCATAGACCGCGGAGATAGGGCATGGATCGTTGCATTACGAAGCGTCAAGGCGTTGTGGCTGACGCGGAGGCGTCATAACCTGTTGGGTTGTTCCGGTGGAGGCCGGTCGGCCGAGTCCGTCAGGTCCGCCGAGCCGGATTGGCGGCTCGGCGGTCTTGCCGACATGAGATCACAACCTGACTTACATCACACCCACTCACGCATTCGCAACATTCAAGGTAGTTGTGCAAGACTGGATATCTGGCCATACGATGCGTGCGTCGACGATCAGTGGGGCGCTGGGGACGCGGGCTGCGTGCTGTTCCTGCAGGCATCAACCACGCGCGCGACCGTTCGGGACGAGCGCAGCACGATATGCGCGGCACCACGTCGAACAGGACCACTACGCTGTGCTCAAGCTGCCCCGCAATGCGAGCAAGCAGCAGATCAAGGCGCGGTTCTATGAGGTGGGTTGGGGAGTTGGAACAGAGGAATGGACGCTCGCAGCGGCCGAGATTCCACTAACCCCAGCTATCGAAGAAACACCACCCCGACGCGCCCGGCGGCTCGCCACAGGCGTTCCACACCATCAACGACGCGTACGCGGTGCTGGGCGACGAGGCGCAGCGGCAGTCCTACGACCGCACGCACTCCCCCGCCTCCTCCTCGTCGCGCGGATGGCACCCGCACTCGCCGCAGGCCCGCCGCGCGGCCGGGCCGCACCGCTCGTGGTCGGGCGTCGCGCAGGACCGGGGCACGTGGGGCAAGGCTGCGCCGGGGGCCCAGTTCACCGGGCGGCGGAAGGTGGATCCGAACCTCGGGTGGGGGATGGGGCTGGGCGGCACGAGCGGGCGGAACAGTACGGGCGATTTGGGGGGCATGCGGTGGGGCAAGAAGGAGAGTGCACGGGAGCGGGAGGCGCGGCGGCGGCGGTTCGGGGGCGGGCGGCTGGATGAGGAGGTTGGCGGGGAGAGTACGGTCGTCAGGACGCTTGTGGTGATTCTCCTTGTGGCTTGTATTCTGGGCCTGGGGGGTGGGTTTACGACCAGCTGGGCGGACGATGCGGAGGTTGCGGAGGTGGTGGATGAGGAGTTGGATTGATGAGTTGTAGACCATAGATGTACGCATTTGCGTGGGAGGTGGCGCTCGCACGACCACACTCAAGTAGAATTACGCATACATGCTTCTCCTGTACTTGACGTTCTACTTCTACGACCAAGAAGGTATGGACGGATTGACCTCGTCGTTCTCCGCTAGATGGGCTGGCACTCACGCTCCAGCCACGCAATCGCACGCTGGTCGCCGTGCGCCTCAAGCTCCGGCCTCACCTTGGCAAGCACGTCCGCATGGTAGTTGTTCACCCACTCCCTCTCGGCGGGGCTGAGCAGCCCGACCTCCATGAGACTCGTCTGGATGGGCACAGTGGTAAAGTTCTCAAACTCGAGGTAACCCTTGCCGCCGAAGTTGTGGCTCGTCTGCGCATTCTTGATGCCGACAACACTCTCGGTCCGGATGCCAAACTTGCCGTCTTCGTAGTATCCGGGCTCGTTGGAGATGACCATGCCCTCGACGAGCCCGATATCGTTGTACGCGGGCCTCGGCCCGACGCCCTGCGGGCCCTCGTGGACGTTGAGGAAGTGGCCGACGCCGTGGCCCGTGCCGTGCCGGTAGTCGAGGCCGTCGAGCCACAGCGGGCGGCGCGCGATCGAATCGAGGAGGTATCCCGTCGTCGCGGAGGGGAAGACGGCGGTGTCGAGCCCAATGTGGCCCTGCAGGACGCGCGTGAACGCCCGCTTCTCTTCCTCACTCGGTGTGCCGAAGTGCAACGTGCGTGTCGTGTCCGTCGTGCCGTCCATGTACTGCGCGCCCGAGTCGCACAGATAGATCTGGTTCTTGTCGATCACCGCGCTGTCCGTCTCCGACGGCTTGTAGTGGATGATCGCGGCGTTGGCGCCCGTCGAGGAGATGGTGTCGAACGAGAGCCCCATGAACAGCTTGTTCTCCTTGCGGAAGTTCTCGAGCTGCGTCGCTGCATCGTGCTCGTTCCACGTTTCCCCCTTGTTCAGCACATCCTCCAGCCACGCAAAGTAGCGGCACAGCGCCGCGCCGTCGCGGATATGGCTGCGGCGGAACCCCTCCATCTCGGTCTTGCGTCAGCGGGGCGGGGCAGGCTACTCACGGCATTCTTGCGCGCCTTGGCGTCCTCGACGAGCGAGCGGCGCACCTCGCAGTTCTCCTTGCCCAGCGCCTCGGCAACGGCCCACGACGCCGTGTTCCCAATCAGCACCTTGTCCGACTTGACCAGCTTCGGGTCGTCCTTGGGCGCCTCGGCCTTCTTGCTCTCCGACGCGGCGATCTTGGCGGGCACAGGCTCGCCGCGCTCGGCCGCCGCAATCGCCCCCTCGCGCTCCGCCTTCTCCCTCGCCTCCTTCTCCTTCCGCTCCGCACTCAGCTGCGCCTTCCACCCCTCCAGCGCCTGCCACACAGCCCCGTACTCGAGCACGGCGACCTTGTTCTTCTGGAGATACGCCTTGACCTCGGCGCTGATGCTGGCCGGGTTCGCGAACAGCGTCGCGTCGTGCGGCGTCACAATCGCGTACGAGAAGAACACGGGGTTGTACGGGATATCGTTGCCGCGGAGGTTGAAGAGCCACGCGACCTCGTCCAGCGCCGAGACGACGAGGCCCGGCGAGCCGATCTGGGCCAATTTCTCGCGCAGCGCGCGCAGCTTGTCGCCGACGCTCTGGCCCGAGTACTCCTCGGCGAGGTGGAACGCGGGCTCGGCGGGGCGCGCGGGTCGGTCGGCCCAGATCGAGTCGACGAGGTTGTCCTTGATGGAAACGAGGGCGCGCGTGGGGTCCGTGGCGAGCGCGGTGCCCAGCGGCGCAGCCTCCTTCTCGCTGATGACGGTCGGGTCGACGCCGACCCGCGTGGTCGGGCCGAGACCCTTGAGCCAGTCCGTCCACGCCGGCGTCTCGGGCAGGCCGGCCTTCATGAGCGTCCAGCTGGGCGTTAGCGGGCGACTGGGCGCGGCTTACTCGTTGCTGAGCTCCTTGCCCGCCTGGAGAAAGTACCGCCCGTCGGTCCAGCACAGCGCCTCCGTCTGGGTGACAACCGCGAGCCCCGCAGACCCGGTAAAGCCCGTCAGCCAGGCGCGCCGCGCATCACAGGGCGCGAGGTACTCGGACGAGTCTGGCGTCAGTACGGGGGCGCCGCATCGCTACGCACGCGCATCGCCGGAGGGGACAACACTGCTGTCAGCATCGCATCGCGCCCGCGGACCCACTATACGCCAATATTGCGCTCTCGCATTAGCTCGCGGAGGGCGGTGAGGCGCGCACGCGCGTCCATGACGGCCATGAGGAGTCGGCGGGTGGGTAGTATCGTGAGGGGTCTCGCCTGGGCGAGCGACGTTAAGTAGATGTTGGGAACAACAGCTGGGTGGGCTGATCCACGCCGATCATGACGACGTCAGGTGACCGCGTGGTGCCTCGGATTTGGGCGATGGGGCGAGACCGTGGAATCTCGGTGAGTTCCAGGTCAGTCGCGTGTTGCATGTGGATCGCGCTTACTTCTGCGCATTGTGCGTCGAGATCATGCTTGCATGAGGCTTCAATGCGTGCTGTCTCAGTAGTAGCTTCTTGGCGGCGCTCAGCCCGAAGCCGGTGCCATCAGCGCCGGTCCGTCGTCTCGTCAGCCATCTCTCGACGCGATAGCCTCTTCAGATCGTCCATGCATACACTTCCATATCCTACACATATTTCTTCCTATGCAAACAGCTCGGATGTTTATGATTCCACAAGGCCATATGCAAAATTGATGTTTGGGTACATTTACTCGCGTCCCTTGGTCTTGAGCCCGCCGAGCATCTTGGCCAGACTGCTGATCTGGCCCTTGAGCTTGGGCTTGTTGGGCGACTCGGGCGCGTTGCCGTTGATTGTAGTGAGAGACGCGTTGGAGGAGTGGGTCGGGAGTGGGGGTTTGATATTCGCAGTACTTGGGCCGGTCGGGCCCGTCGGGGTGGAGCTGTTCGAGCCCGACGAGGGGGGGATGGATATTGGCGCGGTCCAGTTGAACTCGGTCATGGGGGCCGGCGCGGACTTGGTGGGGTTGAACTCACCGCGCGGGCGGTCGCGGTGCGGACGCTCGCGGTGCTCGTGGGTCACGCGCTTGTCCTTGGGCATGGGGACGGAGCTTGTGGGTGGCGCCCATCTGTCTCCGCCGTTGCGGTCGCGGTCTTTGTTGCCTCTGCTGTCTTTGTCTTGGCGGGGGTGGCGGGGAGGCGCGAGAGGCGAGCCGCCACGGTTGGCAGCGGGGCCGCGGAGATGGCTGGGACGCCCGAACGCGCCCATCGGCTCCATGCCGCTCGTGAGCGCCGCTGCGGCCAGTGCGGCCTGTCTGGCGCGGGACGAGTCTTCCGTGTTCCGCCGCGACGCGGCCGACGACGGCCGGGACTTGTCCCGGTTCTCCTTCTCCTTCTCTCTCTTCTCCCGCTCCCGCGCTGGCCGGCGCCAGTCGTCGTCCTCTGGCCCGCCGGACGAGCTCGAGATCGTGCTGGATACCTGGGACGAGAAGCCCGAGTGCGTGGTCGACGTCTGCCGGTTGACGTTGGGGCGCGACAGCGTGTCCTTGCTCTGCTGAAGTTTGGCGGGAGCCGACCATCCGCCGTTGGTCTGTGCCTCGCGTTCGGCCACGCGCCGCGCCAAAGCCTCCAGCTGCGGGTTGCCCTTGGACATGGCAAGGAAGTCTTTCCACTTGGACTTGCGGCCGGCGGCGACATCCTTCGGGTCCATGCCGAGCGGCGGGAAGTCCTCGATGCGGGTTGCGTCGAACGGCTTCTTCTTGGACAGGTCACGTGCCAGCTCTTCCGAGGCGACGACCAGCTCGGCCAGGAACGCGTCGCGCTCACCGTCGTCCTGGTCCTCCTTGGCTGCGGCAAGAGCGGCCTGAGCGGCCTTCCCCTTGCGCACACCACGCTTCCGCCGCTTCTGGGTTGCGAGAGACTGGTCGTCCCCATCGGGCTGGTCAGATGGTTTGTCCATGTCGATGTCGGGTATATCGTCTGTCTCGCCGCTCTCGGTGGGCTCGGGCGACACGACAGTGCTCATGTCCGTGGGCGTAGGGTTGTCGTCCACGGTCGTGGCTGACCGGATCTCGTCGCGCTCGAGCTCGGGCGTAGGCCCCGGCTGGGCGAGACTCGACTCGGACTCGGCTTCCGTGTCTGCACTCTCTGACGGCGGGGGTAGCGGCGGTAGCGAGGACAGGGTATGGGCTTGCTCGAAAATAGGCGAAGTTGGCTGCGTGATGGGCAGGGTTGGAGGGGGAGGCAGCGGCACATTGGGAGGGTCGCTTGGAGGCGGGCGTGGAACCGCCATGGGTGCGGACGAAGCCAGCGCAGACGCCAAAGCACTCTTGAGCTTGGGCTCGGCGGTGATGGGCGACTTGACAAAGAGACCTTTGTCGTTCGGCACGGCCTTGCTGCGGCTTTCGAGGCGGGCCATCTTGAGCTGGTGGATCGCGCGACGCCCGCTGATCATTTCCGGCAGGTTGCGGATCCACTGTCCGAGCTCGAGCGCGGTCACGCGGGCCTCGACGTCAATGCACAGGACATGCTCGGCAATGTACGTCGCAACCTCCTTGCCGATGCCTGTGAACTTGGTCTGGAAAAACGCAACAGGGTCCTGGAGGAAGGTGTCAAAGTTCGGGTCGCCGTCAGTGGGGTCCTTCCACGGGTTGCGGTGGAAGAGCATGTTGATGAGGACAATGCCGAGCGACCAGACGTCCGCGGGTGCGGGGCGGTACGTTGGGCCAAGGTTGTTGCGGCACTCGTAGGACATGTACGGCTTGGATCCGCACTCGACGTCGCCCGACTCCTCGTCTGTGGTCGCAAGACCAAAGTCGGTGAGCTTGACGACGACCTTGCGCTTGGCCTGGGGCCCGAAATCTGGCTTGTCGTCGCCTTCCTGCTGGACGTTTTCGAGCTCAACCGAGTCGCAGCAGATGAAGTTCTCAGGCTTGATGTCGCGGTGGGAGACGCCGGCAGCGTGGCACACGGCCACGGCCTCGCACATTTGCGAGAACATGGACGCGATAAGGCGAAGACGGCGGGGAGTGAGTAGAGTGTTTGCGGAGAAAGATGAGAGGAGAGATGGTGTTGGAGGAGTTGCGGCGTGCGAGCTGATCGATTGCGCCATGCCATTATGGTGGGCAAAGAGAAGAGACGCGGGCGATCCGCTGAACCCTGCGCTGGGCGAGAATGCGTTGGGAGAGTTGTACGAGTTGTTGAAAGTGGAGAAGAGCTGGGAAGATGAGAAGGGAATGGACGAAGATGAGAGGCGAGATGACGACATGACGTCCATGTCGTTGTCGAGATGCTGACCTCCGACGAGTCGGGCATGGGTCGGGGGCGGCGACGCGTCGCGCGAGCGCTCCAGCCAGTAGAATCTGGTCTCAGTTACGTTCACTAATGTCGGTGGCAAACTCACAAGTCTTCTCCCGGGCAGAGCTCGAGCATGAGGAAGAGCCAGTTCTTGGTCTGGAGTGTTTCGTGGAGCGTTACAATGTTGGAATGGATCGGAAGAGAGAGGTGGATTGTAGCTTCGAACAGCTGGGTTTCCAGCTGTTCCTCCTCGAGATCGTGCTTGGACAAACACTTTAGTGCAAACTCGCGTTTGCGCCCACCGCGCTCACGGACGAGGTAGACGACAGCGTACGAGCCCGAGCCGAGCTGGCGGATGACCTCGTACGAGCGGGTCTTGCCACCGGTGGTGGCTTTGCGTGGTACGCCGATCTTGCTGCCGTCGCGGCGGAGGGGGACGTCACCGCCGATCTGGAGTCGACCTGTAGCAGGTTCGATAATGTCGCCTTCGAATTCGAGGCCCTCGCCGAAGATCATGCCCGGGCGAAGGACATCAGCCACGCGCTCCGCCTCAGACTCGGCAGTCCAGCTACGGCCCTGGTCGTAGTCGTCGTCAAAGGAGAAGGCGTCGTTGGTCTCGTCGGCGTCAAGCATAATCCCGCCGGTGGGCTGCCAGTCGTCCATGTCGTCTACCCCCGGTGGCCAGGTGTTGCCCAGGTCACCCTTGGGTGTCGTCGCCTTGCTGGGCGTGCCCGAGCCGGAGTGCTCAGGCGGAAGTGTCGACTTGCGCCCATGAGGCGTCCTGGAACGGGAGCGCGACGACAAAGAGATCGACACGATAGCCGCCGAATTGCGGCGCGAGCGCGGTGGGAACTCGCCAGGCAGGACATGGGGCGAGTCCGTAAACCGCGGGCTTGCGGGGAGGTCGGACCAGTAGAAGGGCGACTCGCGCGGGCCATTCTCGGACGTTACTTGCCCCGAGCCCAGTTGTGGCGAGAGGATCGGCAGGGCGGCGCCAGCCTTGGGATGGTGGTAGAAGTGGGAGGCAATCGGAGACCCAGACGGAGGGAGCGATGACTGAGGACCCGGAGGACTGAATCCGAAGACGGTGTGGGTTTGCAGCTGGCCGTAGACTGACCCGTCGTCAAACTCAAAGGGTTGGTGCGCCGTAATGCTGGGTAGTCTGGGCGGCGTGGAGATCTGCCCGAGGAGCGTCCGCGGCGACGGCGATCGATCCAGCAAGGCCGACCGTGCCTGCGGCGACCGCGCTGCTGGAGTGGAGGGCGTGTCGAACCCGTTTGCCCGCATGGTTTAAATACGGCGGAACGCGGAGCTGTAGATTGTCAAGGAGGGGAGCGAAGGGAGAAAGGGAGGAAAAAAGCCCACTGTCACCGTGGACAGCAGGCTGCTGTCGTAGGGCCAGGCGTTGGTGTGTGTGTCCGACAACGGCCTGCGCTGGTGCGAGGCCGGCTTACACTACCCCGAACTCTATGGCGTGCTTTGGCGGTACCGGTAGGCAACGCAAACGACAGCGGTCGAGTAACGGGCGGCGTCAGAAATGGAATGGGTGACGAAAGAAATATTGAATAGTGCTAAGAATGGTGATGGCGTATCAAACGAATGAGCGTGTGAGAGAGTCTAGAAGATCGAGTCGGAATGCCGGGAGTCGATATGGCGAGCGAGAACTTGAAGAGGACGGGGCTAGACCGAGAAGAATGAGAGGCAGTGGTGTGTGTATTTTGCTTGCAAAGGTAAGAAGAGCAGAAATGCTGTTGAATTAAATTGTCAAACGTTGGCCACTGGCGACTGGACGTTACTCCGCTGGGGCCTACTTGTGACGACGGGCACCACGCGGTTGCTGTTGGTGGTGGCGCGGGTTGATGCTTCGGGTCGGGGGATCGGGGGATCGGGCGATCAGGCGGCCAACCCTAGTGGTATTTCCGCACGGTGTTGGTGGTGGTAGTGGTGGTGGTGTTGATGGTATTGGGGCTCAACTCAGAGGAGAGTGGAGAGCGAAGAGGAGGCCAAAGGGGCAGCCGGGGTTTGGGTAAAGAGTGCGAGTCGATGTGTAGCGAGCACAAGCACTGTGCACAAGCACTATGATCTATCCAACCTGATTCCAAACCTGAGGTTACCACCAAGGAGCGAATGAATGAAATGGACGGCGAGTTGTTGATTGAGTCGACGAGAGAGGGAGAGAGGGGTAAACGTCTCTGCTCGATCTGCTCTTGTGGTCGTGGTGACCTGCGGAACTGGACAGCGCGGACGGACTGCTCCGGTGTGGGTCGCCTGGATGCCTAAATGCCTCGCGCCTGGCGACACACCTGACCTTGCTCCACCGCCGGCGCTGAATCGGGCAACGGGGCGCCAAACGACCGAACGCCAAGGGGGGGTTGGGGTTGGGGTTGGAGGTTGGCGGTTGGGGGTGAGAGTGGAGGGTTGGAGAGGAGGAGCGAGGTGCGATGTCGATGAGTGATGGGAGATAGGTGATGAGGGAGAAGGATGAAGTGATGATGAGTGATAAGTGAAGAGTAGTAGTGATGGATAGCTGTTGAGTGAGTGAGTGAGTTGGAGTTGTTGTGGGGGGGGAGGGGGAGGGAGGGGGGAAGGGAGGGAGGGAAGGAGGGAGGGAGGGGGGATGGATGACTGGATCAGTGGCCGAGTCGATAATAGCCTTTCAGCCGCCCCCGCCCCAGGACAGCCCCACCACAGCCCCTGCCTCGCTGCCTCACCCTGGGCAGTGTAGCCATGTGGAACCAACCCCCCCCCCAGTCCCCAGCCCCGGCCACAGCCTGTCAGTTGGCCTGTAACAATTCCAGCTGCTCCATCTCTCCATTGCTCCGACATGGCGCCGCGCCGTCTATTGCGTTTACTCTTTCAAGTTACTGGTTCCAGCTCCGTGACCCTGGCCAGCTGGCCTCCATCTCACCCAACTGGGTTGCTTGCTGCCTGCTTGCTGCGTACTTGCTGCGTACTTGCTGCGTACTACTGCTGCTACCTGCTCCAACTGCTATTCCCCCCGCATCCCACTTTTGAGTGCCCCTTTGTCTCCCAACTCCCAACTGCCTCGCACATGTGTTCGGACACTTCCAAACCTGCGGGATGCGTCGTCGATGCGAGCATGCATGCGAGTCATCAAGTCAATAGTCAGAATGCCCTGAGGACTGAGTCGCCTGAGGACCCAGTGGTTTGACCCGACACAACGCAACGTGTGATAGGGAACCCTGCCCCCAATGCCCCCATTCCTGCTGCTTGGATCCGACACAAACGTGATATCCGCACCTGAGCGCCTGAGCGAGCGTTTGAGCGCTGTGCATGTTCCTGCACTCCTGCACTCCTGCACTCCTGCACTCCTGCACTCCTGCACTCCTGCACTCTTGCACTCCTGTCATGCACACTAGTACTCCTAATCCAATTGAGTATTTAGTTGTTTCCATCACAGATCCATCGGTCGAGAGGTATCGAGGACAGGGCTGGAACCGTGCCAGGCGACGCCCAGCATCGACCAGTAGATTCTATCATGTGCGCCACCACGCCACTGACGAATGACCTTCAGCGCCGCCGGCGTTGCCATTATTGCTGGCGTGGCTGGCCTCGATGACCTGCGAGTCCTCGGCGCCCTTGGTCTCGCTGACAAACTGACACAGGCAACCACGCGCCACCCAATTTCGCCGACACCACATGCTCCCATTCTGCCAGCCCTATGCTTGCCAAGACCTGGGACTCGTGGTGCATGACATGCCAGGCATGTTCCAGATCAGTGGTCGTCGGAATGGAGTTGCTGCCACAGTCACACTAGATGCACAATATTTGATCCCCGCCGTGCAGCATATAGCAATCCGTTGGGTTCGCTTTGTCTCTTCATGTCACAATACAAATGGTGAATCGCACAGTCCTGGGAACAGCCGAACAAGATGAACGCTAACGAGCTCTGCGTGTGAACGGGGGAGGGAGAGGGAGCTGTAACGAGCAACGCGAGGTATGTAGTCGCAGTCGTCAAGCGCGACTGTGCCATTCTTGTTAGCGCAGTGCAGGATTGGAATAGGCCAAAGGCGTGCTTTCGCCTCAGCTCCGACGTCACTTTGGCTGGTCACTACGAATTCGGTCTCCTGCTTCTAGCCTCGTTAGCTTCGTAATGCCACGTCCTCTCCAGCTCTCGCCGTCTCCCCAACCCCACCACGGCGACGACTGACAGCATGCGCAACCGAGAACGTGGTAGCGCCGGCTGCCGGGCTGGTGGCAACCACGGCATCGGCAAGGTGTCAGCTTCAGCTTCAGCTTGCCACAGGCATGGCGACGGGTATACCACCGTGTATCTCGCCAAACAACGTTGCCCGCGGTCTTGCCCGAACACCACGGCATGAGCTCACGGCAAACGGCACACGTGGGGAGGGGGGGAATGTGACCGTGGACGGTCTGGACGGTGTAACATCGCCCCGGCCGCCTGGTGGTACACGCGGGACCTTCAGCCGCATGTCAAAGCAGCTGAGCTCCGACGGACCCGCAGCTTTCCTCACCTGGTTCCGTTCATCCGCTCGGTCCTTGCCGACACGCCGCTGTCGACCATCATTTGCCGACCGACACCCTGTCGCACGCCGGCGTATCCGCATCCGCCGCGGCACATGCTCCATGTGCTCAATGCCAAGATAGCACGTCTGTGTTCTACGTTCTACGTGCAATTACCTTCCAAATGTTCGTCTCGCGGCCCGTCGGGGCCCGTGGTATACAGTTACTCGCGGTATACAGTGTTATGCCAAGCTGCCCGCAGTTACATCTTCTCGCCCCTGCACATCCTCACTCCCGCCCCCAAGATAACGCCGGTTCTCCCGATCCGACTCACGTGCCGCCACGCGGCTTCTTGTGCAGGTGGACTATGTTGAAGGTGACGCAAAAGAGCATGACGCCGACACCGTAGACCCCCAGCGCGAGTGCGAACCACTTGGTCAAGCCTGGCTGCTTCCGGTACAGGCGGAAGTAGAACTGGAGTCAGCGGGGTTGAGTCGTGGAGACGTACGAAACCTGGGAGGATGAAGGAGATGATGGTGGAGCCGGTCGAGCCGACGAAGCTAAGCACTGCGGGTTAGCTGTTATCACTGGAAAGCTCAGCTAGCACTCACCGACGTCAAGCTCGTCGACGAGGAAGGCGATAAAGTATCCGGTAACGACGATACCGATCGTGAAGCCGATGTACTTCTTCATGGGCATCTCGGCGGCAGGGGGACCGTGTGCGGCATCACCGACCTTGGGCATGAGCATGTCGTTCTCGTTGCCGCTGATGCCCGAGTCTGACGCGTCGTCCTCCTCCTCGCTCTCCTCCTCCTCCGGCTCCTGGGGGAGCAGCTTGTGCTTCTTCCCCTTAATGATGCCCGAGGTCAGGAGGTATAGACAAGAGCGGCATGGCAGGGCCTGGAGAGGGTAGGAGAGGCCGACGAGGAAGACGATACCGAGCCGGCCGATCGCAACGACGGTGCTGTCGGACGGATACATTGCCATGACGTTGGAGCCGACCTTGGATCCGAAAGTGAGGTAGCCCACCACGCCGAGGAGCTCGTACACCCCAGCTGCGGAGAGGATGGACGAGCTGATCACGAGGTTCATGCGTGTTTGGGAGCGGTCCTTGAGCTCGTTGTAGATCGGGAAGAGCTGATGTCAGCTGTGTTCCACTCAAGGGGAATAGCTCACATTCTGGGCGCAAGTGAATGCAAACACTTGTACCGGGAACGACGCAAGCGTGTTCATCCCGAACCGGCCCATGACGATCTCCCCGCGGTCGGGCGCGGGGCCCTTGATAAAGTACCACCCGACGACGACAATGGCCATGTAGGCAACAGACGAGAGGGCGATCTGGCTCGTGAAGCGCAGAGAGTCGAGTGTGCGCATGAAGGAGAGTGGGACGATGACGGGGACTGTGAGGAGCAGCCAGAACGTCGGGTTCAAAAGCATCGAGTCCGGGTCGATGGTCGTCTTGGCGATGTGCGCGAACGTCTGGCATACTTGCGGCAGGAGGGTCTGAGGTCAGACGCTATCAAGACGGCGATCATTGCTATCATGCGGTCATGACGTCGGAAGTTACACACCTTGCAGATGATGAGATACGACACGGAGACGCCGAAGCACTTGATAGCAATCGCGAACTGGTGTCAACAAACTGATCTAGTCACGCCCCATCGCGTTACATTGAGGCAGCGCGGTGCACAGCAACACGCATATACGCTACTGCGTCCCCGCGTCCCCGACGCGCCTGACCCCGCTACTCACATCGAACACGCGCGTGACCCATCCCTTGCTGAACGCGAGCCTCGCCACCTCGTTGAAGCTCGCCCTCCGTCCCTCGTCGCCCGGCTTCTTCCCCACAAGCTCGGCACAGCGGGAGAGACACCACAACCCAAACATGGCCGTGCACGCTGAGAAGAGACACGAGATGATGCCGGGAATCATGCCCATGCTCGCAAACGCCGAGGGGAAGGCCAGTGCGCCCGACCCGATAATGGTGTTGGCGAGATTGGAGAAGGAGGAGAGGACGGACGCGCCGGGCGGATCGTGTTCGGCGGCGCGGCGGATGCGGTGTTCGCGTCGCCGCGTCCGCGGGGATGGGCGTGTCATTGCGCGGTCGTGATGGTGATGGTGGGTTGCTGTTGCGCCGTAGCTGGACGGCATGTGGGGGATGGCAAGATTGGGTGGCGGTTTGCGAGGGAGATGGGTGATGTGGGGTGGGCGGAGGTTTGGCGGGACCTGAGTGGAGGGCTTGGCGGTGACGAGTTCAAGAAAGTGCTTAGGTGTGGTTAAGAGATGTTGTTATACACAACCGGGTCGCGGGTTGCAAGGTCGGTGATGATGACGAAAGGTGAGTCGCTGATGGCAATGACGAGGGCGAAGATGTTGAGAAGCGAGGGTCAAAGATGAGATGATTGCAGCACGCCGGTCGGCTCATGGCTCCATAGTAATGTTACTTGTACAGTGGGTGTTGCCGCCCAACGCCGACCACTGACCGACCGACCGACCCGGCCCCACCCAGTTAGAGTGAGGGCTGTAAAACGCCCGCGGTAGTCGTCGCTTCGATCCCGGCGGATATACGGATACAAAAGAGTAATCGGCTGACCCTACTCATTAGAATCCCAATTTGGGATAAAATGGAAAAAATATACTCACCAACAAATACAAATGACCACGTGGGCACCCATCCCGACGCGACTGACCTTGACGGGCCTTGGCCTTGTCCGGCCTTGTACCTGTGTTTGAGTTCTCGGAGATGTAAACAAGCAAACAAGCACTCCCCTCATCCTTCGTAACGCTCTCTTTATCTCTCCCTCGACTCCTTCGGCGCGCTCCACCTTTGACCTTTGTATCCTGCATCTCATTAACGTCCACACCTATAAGTCTCACAATTCCAGCAATGAGGGCAACCTCACCAGATGTCGAGACCGAGGCCGCCCAGGTCCTCGGCACCCTCCACCTGATCAAGCGGGCAACAGGCGAAGAATGCGCCGCGATAGCGATCAACGCTGAGCGCCTTACCATTGGCCGCGGGACAGATTGCGACATCCGGCTCTACTTTGCAGACGTGTCAAAGTTACACGCCGAGATTGCGTTCGATGCTGACTCGGGCGTCGTGAGTTCTCGTCGCCCCTGCTTGCCGTCTTGACTGACACTAGGCCAACCTCGTCGTCCACGGCGCCAAGGGCGTGATCCATACACCGCCTGGCGGAGAGGCCGAGAGATATCCCGCGTCCAGTATCGTAGTGCTCGGAGACGGGGATACCATCAAGATCAGGCAGAAACTCTTCCGCTTCAGCTACGCCGACAGCGTGGAACCGAGCTACCAATCGCCCATGCCCAAGGCGCCCCGAAGCGAGACGCCAGATGGCCGTGATCTCAGCGATCATGGAGCGGGGACCACGCAGTCTCAAGAGACGCCGGCACGTAGGCGATTGTCCCACCGACTCTCGATCGTTCCTTCCGGCAAGAAGTTTGCGCCCTCACCAGCAAAGCCCCGCTTCGCCACGCCCCGCCTCGACATGCACCCATCACAAGACGACGAGGAGGAAGAGCTTACGTTCGAGGAGCTCGTCGGCATAGCCGAGGGAGACGAGGGCGATCGTGTCTACCTCGAGAAGCGGGACGAGCCCGAGGTGAGTTGCCCTTCCTATCAGAGCCAATTTCTGACCGTAGCCCGTGTACAAGCATCCATTTATGACGCCGCAATCGAAGCGAACGCTTGACCCGCGGAATACGTCCGCAGTACCCAGAACCAGAACCCTCACGTTCGCGCTCCCTGATAAGAATGAGCTTGCTCGCGATGAGGAACCCCGCGACAACGAGAGCAGCGACGACAGCGACGAGGCGGACAGTGACGAGGCGGAAGAAGCCAATCTAATGGACGAGGGCATGGATGCTGAGCTAGACGACCACTCACTCCTCACGCCTAACTCCACACCCCTTGTACCGGAACCGTCGTACAGCCCTCTCGGTGGACCCCGCCGCCAGCTCATCACGCCCCGGCGCGCGTACGCGACCCCTCGCGGGTCTGGGTCTGACTCCCTCCGCAGGGCATTGCTCTTACGCTCAGCGCACAAGGCGTGGGAGACGTCGCAGTCGCAGTCGCAAGGGGCAAACCGGATCGAGGGCGAAATCGTCACGGGCCACGTCGAGGTCCGTCGCCGTTCTGCTGGGCGCAAGACGCTGTCACCGCCCCCCGTCTCCGATTCCGACTCCGACTCGTCAGATGACGTCTCGGATGAGGATAAGGAGAATGCACCGGAGTTGCAGTGGGTGTATGAGAATGGTGAGGGGTCGCCCGTAGACGACTCGGACTCAGACCGCGAGTCGCTCGACACGGAATACTCCATCGTAAGTCCAGCTTATACTGGCGCAAACCCATCAGCTGACATGCAGCCCGGACAGCGTATTCTCGACTTCCACACTTCCCCCGACCCGGGCTCTCCTAGCGAGAGCGAAGAGTCAGTCTCCGAGGATGACGAGGACGAAGTCGAGGGCAGCGAGGAGGAGACACACCAGTCCGATACCAGCGACGCTAGCGAGCTCTCGCTCCCTGAAGATGAGGAGCCTCATGTCGGCAACATTTCGAGCGACATCGACGACGAGGTGGACCAGTCTCTCGTCTGTCAGCCCGAGGATGTTCCCCAACAGCGAGCTACTCCCGCTATTGTTCCGTCGCGATTCTACACTCCCCAGCCCAAGCGAAAGGACTATGGCGGTGCCAGAATGTCATTGGCAGGCATCGGAGGCTCGCCGATTCGGTACGCCGAGCAGACCAGCCCCTCGGCGTCTGGCTTCCTCCCCAACCGCGTGCCGCCAATTCCGGCCGCTGACGAGTACGTCGCCCCAACGCCGACTGCTCCAAGCAGAGTGCCTCCAACACCGAATCGCCTCGGCAAGCCCGTTCGGGTGCTGTACAAGTCGCCAGCGGCGAAGGAAGCCGCGGAGGCTGGGCTGCCATATGACGATGAGTCTGAGGAGGAGCAGGAGGAGGCCGAGGAGGAGCAGGAGGAGGCTGAGGATGCCACCGCTCCTGCAGCTCCCCTAATCCCGGCAACTCCCCCGCCCAAGACGCCATCCAAGGCCGGTCTCACCCCCGCACAGCGCGAGGCTCTCAGCACACCCCTCGCCCTCCCTGCCGCGCCTCGGGAGAGTTTCCGCGACTCCATCCAGAAACCTATTGAGACTCCGCGCCGGAGCGCTTTCCTCGATGCCCTCCGTCTCCACAGTGCCAAGAAGACGCAGGAACGCCGCGCCTCCGTAGCCTTCGACATGCCCGAGACGCCCTCGCGTCCTCCAGCAAGGTCACTCAGCACAGGCAGTATTCGCTGCAGGGCTCCACACACGCCACGCGTTGACGCGATCGACGAGGGCGAGTCCGAGTCGCTCCCCCCGACTCCGACCGCGACGCCAACTGCCCCGGCTGCCCCAACGAAGTCTCCGGTGATTGAAGTGGGCGCAGAAGAACTGGCCGGAGAAAAGGTCACGCCCCGCCACAGGCGGAGATCGTTGCGCTCGCCTTCGCTTTCGGGTCTCGTCGACCTCCTCAAGACTCCCAAGGTGGCCAAGACGCCAAGCATGGCTGGGGTGCGGGAGCTGTTCAAGACCCCGAAGAAGGATCTGTCCCCTCCGCTCAGTGGCGTGCGGGAGCTGATGGCCGAGCCGAAGGCGCCCAAGACGCCCAGCTACAGCGGCGTGCGGGAGATGTTCCGCCCGCAGGTGGTTCCGCCCACGCCGGCGATGAATGGGATGCGGGAAATGTTCGCCGAGCCCGTCGTCCCGCGTAGGCCTGACATGGAGGGGATGGCCGAGATTTTCCCCGACGCTGCGGAGGAGAAGGATGAGGAAGAGAAGGCAGAGCAGTCTACGTCGGCTGCATCGTCAACGCGCAGTTCACCTGAAAAGACAAGTGCACCGCGCACGCGCTCGAAGGTTCCCACGCGGTCTACACGATCCGTATCTGCGTCCGCTCGTCGCACTGCTTCCGCGGAGCCGGAGCCAGTGCAAGAACCAGAGGATCCTACGCCGAAAACGACGCGCACGCGTGCTCGCACAGCGAAGGAGGAGCCCACCAAGAACGACGCTCCTGCGCCTCGCAAGACCCGCCTCCGCGGCAAGGCGGCCTCTGGCTCCGACAGCGAGTCCTCCCAACCTTCCAAGCCCTTCCAACCATCCAAAGCCTCCCAAGCCTCCCGCCGCGCCGTGTCCGCCCCGACACGGCGTATCGCCACACGATCACAGACCGCCGAACCGGAGGAGGCTCCCCGGCCCGAGGAAGAACGCGAGTCACATTCGGCACCGACGCGCCGCTCGCGGCGTATCTTAGGCGAGGCGGAGCCGCCCAAGCGCAAGGCTGCGACTCTCAGCCGCAAGACGCCGGAGGAATCGAAGAACAAGGGCCGCGCGGGCAGCACGGGGAGCACCGGCAGCACGGCGGATAAGGAGAACAGCGCGACGCCAGACCCCGAACCACGGAAGCGCGTTACGAAGAAGGAGTCGGCGTCGAGCCTGCCTGTGCGTGTGACGCGAAGCCGTAAGCTGTAGCCAGATAATATGTGATAGTCAGAGAAGTCAATACTGTGTATTAGTCGTAACTTGATGAGCTTGATGCTATGTGATGCTTTCTTTCAGGGAGTTGTTAGAGGCCGATGTCGATGTTGCCATGCCTTTCTGCCTTCCTGCACTGCTCCGCGGAGTGCGCGGACTGAACGGATTGAACAGACTGCCCAGAACACGCCTCGACCCGGTTAGCCGCCACTCGGTTTTCGCCGATGCACCTCGGATCGGTGGGGCTGCCTGGGCCACATGGGGGATGTTTAGCCGGGCTTAGCCGGAATGAGGTGACGACCATGACCTTGCAGCTTTAGTCATCGCACATCCCACCTCTTGCCTTTCCTCACTCTTCCATCGACGACCTTCCACCACCAATATGCAGGGGCTCATGAACGGCGCAGACTGCTCGGTGCAGGGTAACCCCCTCAACCAGGTCCTCAAGCGCGAGGGAGTGGACAACTCGCTTTTCAGAGTAAGTCTGGCACTGCATTGGAGTGGTGCGTAAGCCATCGGGAGTATTGGCCGCCACAGCCCACCTGGGGCCGAGCGGGGCTCTGCCGCCGTCGTCGGACCCACGAAATTATTGAGACGGCGGCGTTGAGGCATATGGTGGCCCAAGCTTGCATGTACGAGCTTGGGTGAGACAGGGAGGAGAGCAATATGTCGTGTGGGCATGATAGGCCAGTGTGGACGTACTCTGTTCAGTACGCAGCGCAAACACAGCATCTCCCACGCTCCCAGAATCCCGCTGACGTGTAGGACCGCCTCGGTTCCCCCGGCGCAGGCTCGTCGTCGCAGGCCGCGTTCCGGCCGCTCCAGCAGGGTCCGTCTCAGGCTGGCCCCGCACAGGCGCAGCAGGTGCCTCATCCGTTCAATCTCAGCCATCTGTCCGCCGCGCTCTCGCAGCCCGGCCCCGTCGCGCAGCCGATGCAGGCGGGTCCAGCGCCGCGCGCCGCACCACAAGACCTCTCCGCCGAATGGGACCGGTTCCAGCGCCCACAGGCGGGCCAGTGGCACCAGCCCGCCGCGGCGAATAACGCGTGGGCCGAATCCTTCCACCAGGGCAAGGGGAAGGGCCGTGCCGCGCCCCCGCCGCAGGAGTACCAGCACCAGCAGCCGAGCTACGGGCACATGGGGGGGATGATGATGGGCCCGCCCAACCCGTTCGGGGGGCTGCAGACGTACCAGCCGCAGCTGCAGCCGATGTACAGCCAGCCGCAGCAGATGGGGCCAGACCACGCGAAGATGGAGGCTGCGTTCGAGCAGGCGCTTGCGGATGCGCGGGCGCAGAGCGTCCCCGCCAAGGAGGAGACGGAGGAGGCGAAGGAGGAAGTGAAGGAGGCGGAGCCGGAGAAGCAGGAGGAGATGGGTGGCGTCGAGGATTCGGCCGAGTTCAAGGGCGATCTCGAGGCCGTGTGGGAGAGTCTCAAGCCTGAGGCGGAGCGTCTGAACCAGCTCGCTGAGTGGGAGAAGGAGTTCTCGCAGGTAAGCGGCCGACGCACGCGGCGCCTCGACGGCGGGTGTCTTGAGGTGCCTTTGTGGGGAGAGCAGGGCTGATCCCAGTTTGTCGATGGAGAGGACGACACGTTTGACATTCTGGAGCGGGACCTGAACCGCGACGACATTGGCCAGACGGGCCTGGACGAGCAGATGGAGTTTGGCACCGGCTCGGTCCTGGATGGCGACTTTACTGCCGAGAACGGCCTTCCCCCCAGTGTCCAGTACCACTTTGCCAACCCGAACAAGTTTGACGTCATGAGCCCCGTCTCGGCGTGGACGGAGGCAAACCGCCTCCTGGCAGCCGGGGGCTCGCTGAGCGACTCGGCACTCATGATCGAGACGTTCCTCCGCCGCGCGACGGTAGCCGAGTTCGAGCAGGCTGGCGTGACCCGCGCAGCGGCGTGGGCGGTGCTGGGCCGCACGCAGGCCGAAAACGAGATGGAGGACAAGGCGCTCGCGGCGTTCGAGGAGGGCCGCAAGGTCATCGCAGACGACCCGGCCGCGAAGCAGGTCGCTGGGGAGCTGCTGACCAACCTCGCCATCTCGTACGTCAACGAGTCGCTCGACCTTGCGGCACTTACGACGCTGCACCAGCTCCTCGAGACCCTGCACCCCACACACGCAGGGCAGGCACCCTCGCGGTCCGAGTTCATCGCGTCAGACAACCCGTGGGCGCTGCACCAGCGCATGACGAACCAGTACCTCGCGCTCGCGCGCGAGCAGTACGGCAGCGCAGGCACCGTCGACCCCGACGTCCAGGTCGGCCTCGGCACGCTGTACTACATGCAGGGCGAGTTCGGCGAGGCCCGCTCGTGCTGGGTCGCGGCGCTCGGCGAGCGCCCGGACGACTACCTCCTCTGGAACCGCCTCGGCGCGACGCTCGCCAACGGCGGCGACCCCGAGGAGGCAGTCGACGCGTACCGCCGCGCACTGGAGATCAAGCCGACCTTCACGCGCGCGATCGCAAACCTCGGCGTCGCGTGCCTCAACATCGGCGTCCACCGCGAGGCGGCGGAACACTTCCTCGCCGCGCTGGCCCTGCAGCCCAACGACGGCGGCGGCGGCACAGCCCCGGAAGCGTACTCCCTGTGGGCGACGCTGCGGCGCTCCCTCATCGCCCTGGACCAGCCCCAGCTCGCAGAGCAGGCGCGCCCGGGCACCGACCTCTCCGTGTTCCGCAACGCCGGCTTTGACTTTTGAGTCGGGCCGAGCGAAGCAAGGCGCCCACCCGCAACGCGGACGCCTACCCCACCACCACCACTGCGCGCTCGCGCACATTCCCCAACCCCGCCGCGCCGCTCTCCAGGCCAGGCTCTCCGCAATCCGGAAGAATGGTGGCGGCGCGGATGCCGCCTCCCCATCTAATATAGATCCTGTTTCTCTGCTTCACAGTAACCCAAAACAAAGTGTACCACCAATCTTGTCGACCAAGCATGTCCCGCTGGTGTACGAGTGGATGCATTAGGTTGAGCCCGGCGGCGATGGGCAGGGGCAGCGATCGAGGCGGCTTCAGACAAAGACATGTGATGCATCTCTCTCCATCTCCATCTGGTGTCCCTAGAACCCCCTGCTTCGTACAATGCCCGCAATGCTGCGCGTCATGAGCTCCAGGAAGGAGATAGCCTGCTCCGTCCCGCTCTCTACAACCCCCATGACGCCCTTGGCACCCTCGTACTTTGCCAGACTTTGGCGGAGCGACGCCAGCGCATCCCGGAGGTGCGGATTTGTCCCGGGCTCCGGCGGCGCCGTCTTCGTATCGATCGGCTGGAGGAGGTGCGCCTCTGCGCGTCAGCCAGTTCGGACCACTCGCACTCACCAGCCTCGAGGAAGGCCAGCGCCAGCCCCGCACGTTGGGAGTACCACTCCACGCCCGCGCCGGCAGGCTCGCGCATCACACCCACCCGCCCCCTGTCTGGCTCGGCGGCATACACCGCTTCGTCGGCCACGCGCCACGCGTACGCGAGCGGCGCGCCCCCGTTCAGGCCAGGGAGGGGGAGGCGGCCGCCCGTGCTGCCCAGCAGCGGGGTGGTGGGCTGCGGGTCGGCCAGGGCAGACGGGACGGGGAAGGAGGGCGGGGGGCGGAGGCGTTCAAGCGCAGCGAGGACGGGGCGCGGGAGCTGGACGGACGCGGGCGACGAGACGAGGAGCGCGTGCGCCTGGTGTCAGCGGTGTTGAGACGAGGCTCACATCAACGAGGTGCTCCCCCACGCCTGCGCTCCACTCGAGCCGCCGCCCCAGGGCGGCAGCGAGCCGCTCGCGCACGTTTCCGCCGGCGGCGCGGCCGGCGTGCATCGCCCCCCGCCCGGCCTCCTCCCACGCCTGAACTAGTGCGCGGGGCGCATCAGAGCCGTCCCCGAAGAACGTGTCGATGACGGCTTCGCGGCCGGCCTCGTCCAGCGCGGGCTGGGACGATGACCCGGAGGCGGCCCACGACGACCACGCGTCCGGGGTCGAGACGGACGGCGGGAGCGACGCCAGCCCCGCGCTGAGGGCTGCGCGCGTGAACCCCGCCACGGGGATCTGGGGGATGGCGGCGTCCAGAATGGCTTTGCGTAGCGACATGGTGTGATGGATGGAGGCAAGTGCGAGGCCGGAATTCGGCGCCGGCGAAACGCGGCACGAAAGTTGATAAAGTTGGAGCCTCCACTCCGTAACATCTGCCGTTTCCACTGCCGTTGACATTGCATCTTGCACCACAACGATGCTCAGCCGCGCCGTACGCCGCGTGCGCGTGTCCACGCTACCCCGCTATCGCCCGCGACCCAGCTATCTCCTGCTGGCCCGCGCCAACTCCACCGCCGCGCTCCCGCCCACCGACTGGAAGCTCAAGCCTTTCTCCCCGCCCGAGGGCTTTCGTGCACACAGCGGCGCGCGGCCCCGCGTAACCAATGACCCCAGCGACCTGGGACCCGCCATGGCGGGCAAGGACGTCGTCCTCGCCGGCTGGCTGCACGCGTCCCGCCGCGCCAACAAAAACCTCTACTTCTTCAACCTCCGCACGCCGCGGGGCGAGGTGCAGCTCGTTGTCCGCGGCGACCTGGGCGCCGAGATGCTCCGCTGGCCCCTGGAGTCCGTGTTCCAGGTCAGCGGGAGCGTCGTCGCGCGCGCGCCCAAGAGCCTGCCCGCCACAATTAGCAGCCCCGCCGACGAGGTCGAGGTCGAGGTGCGTGATGCGGTCCTCCTCAACCCGGCCGACGTGCCGTTCCTGCCCAACCGCGCGCCGCTGGCCAACGAGGACGTGCGGGCTGAGTACCGCTTCCTCGATCTGCGCCGCGACGCGCTGGCGCGCAACCTGCGCCTGCGGAGCGAGGTCGCCCACGTCGCTAGGAACTACCTCCACGACAAGGGGTTTGTGGAGGTCGAGACGCCGATGCTGGTCAACTCGTCGCCGGAGGGCGCGCGCGAGTTCCTCGTTCCGACGCGGTCGGACGAGCCGCGGTTCTACGCGCTGCCCCAGAGCCCGCAGCAGGCGAAGCAGCTCCTTGTCGCCGGCGGCGCGGTGGAGAAGTACTACCAGATCGCCCGGTGTTTCCGGGACGAGGATGGGCGGAAGGACCGCCAGCCCGAGTTTACGCAGATCGACCTCGAGATGGCGTTTGTCGACGGCGCGTCAGATCCCCCGCCCGGCGTGCCGGATACGTGGGGGATTGGCGGGGGCCAGGTGCGCGAGGTTGTCGAGGGGCTCATGCGGGCGATCTGGAAGAAGGTGAAGGGATACGCGATCCCCGCGGACGGGTTCAAGGTCATGCCGTACGACGTGGCGATGGACGTGTACGGGTCCGACAAGCCCGACACGCGGTTCGAGATGTACACCCTCCCGATTGGGTACTATCCGACGATGAGCGATGAGAGCCTGGACAAGATCCTCATGGACCAGAGCCCGGGTACGGTCGAGTGGATGGTGACGCCCAAGGCGTGGGCGGAGGCCGTGGATGTGGCCAAGATCGGCGGGGAGAACCCCTACGTAAGTCCACTGGAGGAGGGAGCTGACGGCAGGTCGACTATGTCCGTATTACGCCCGAGAACCAGTACAGCTGGACGAACGACTCCGTGCTCACGCTTCCGCTGGGGCTGACGCTTGACCCCAGCCTGCCGGGCGGAGCACAGCCCGGGGACGTGATCTGGGTGTCGCGGCGGAACAAGATCGCCGAGGGGGGATGGACGCACCTCGGCCGTCTGCGCGTGCAGCTCTACGACGAGGTCGTCGAGAAGGGTGAGTGGGCCGTCCGGGCACTCGCTGACGGCAGGTATAACTACGCCTCCTACAGACCCACACTTCCTGTGGATCACCCAGTTCCCCCTCTTCACCCGCGCGGACGAGGACAAGGCCTTCCTCGCCAAGGGGCGGTGGAGCAGCACCCACCACCCCTTCACGGCGCCCGTGGCAGCCGACCTGCCGTCGCTGGAGGCGGGAGACGTCGACCGCGTCCGCGGCCAGCACTACGATCTGGTGCTGAACGGCGCCGAGATCGGCGGCGGCAGTGTGCGCATCCACGACCCCGCGCTGCAGCGCTACGTCATGCGCGACGTCCTTAAGCTCGACGAGGACGAGATGGGCCGTTTCGGCCATCTGCTCCGGGCGCTCGAGTGCGGCGCGCCCCCGCACGGCGGTATTGCGATCGGTAAGTTCTGCGTATGCTGCGCTGACACCAGGGTTCGACCGCCTCATCGCCATGCTGGCGGACACGCCGTCGATAAGGGACGTGATCGCGTTCCCGAAGACTGGGACTGGGCTGGATCCCGTCTTCCGCTCGCCGAGTGCGTCGTCTGACGAGGTGTTGAAGGAGTACGGTTTGAGGAGTCTGCGTGCGAAGCCTGCGGGCTCAGAAGAAACGGACGGCAAGCCGACGTGGAGCGAGGCGCTGGAGATTGAAGACCCGCACGAGAAGGAGGTCGAGAAGCTCCCGTCGCGCTTCTTGAAGCCTGGGGAGGAATAGCAGAATGCATAGAGCGTGTGAGGGGGTGTCTTGTGCATATGGCCACAGGCCAGTCTACTACAGAGTACGGGCTGGGCATGTCTCGTACAAGGATCTCGTGCAAGGAGCTCGTCCAAGGAGCTGTCATGGCGGATAAATCTCGGAAGCAAACACCAAGTCGTATCTCGCGGTGTGCCTGGAGGTCGCGTCTGGTTTTGTTGTTGCCCAACCCACCTCACCACCACTTCTCGTCTCAAAGTCATCAAACCATGTCTTGATACACATGTCGTTCGCCTCATTTCCCCTCGACAGACTCGGCCTCAAACAGCAGCACCTCAACGCATGTACACGGGGTGGGTGCTTCCCAGCGTCAGCTCCCTAGGCCCGAAGAAGCTGACCGCAGCCGGCCTTGCGACGGCAGCCGACATCCTCCTAACTGCACCCGCAGACCTTGGCAAGAAGCTGCGCGGCACGTCCGTCAACATCCCCGACCTTGTCCAGGCCGTCGCCTCAGCCATTGCGCCGCAGGCGCACACGGTCTCCGCCGAGGAAGCGCGGTACATCTCCACCGGGGATGCGACGCTCGACGCGATGCTCGGGGGCGGTGTGCGGGTTGGCGCCATCACCGAGATCACAGGCGAGAGGTGCGACGCTAATCAACTTATTGACAGCTGACAACAGCGCGGCCGGGAAGAGCCACCTCACACTCTCGCTCGCCGTCGCGGCCCAGCTGGGTGTACCTGGCGATGAGCGGTACGCGCGGGGCGGAACCATCATCCTCACGTCGGAGCGTATCCTCACGACGTCCCGACTGGTCGAGCTCGCCGAGGGCATGTGCGCCAGAGTCGACAGCCCGCCGCCAATCCCCGAGGTTCTCGATAACGTGCACACTTCACGCGTGGTGGACATCGACGCGCTCGAACACGCCCTCGCCTTCGCCGTGCCACCCATGCTGGCCGCCAGACGGCCCCACACCCATTCCCCGCTCCTTGGCCAGCGGCCGGCACCCAATCCACCCAGACCGAGAGGGGATAAGGCGATCCGCCTCCTCGTGGTCGACAGCATCACCGCCCTCCTCCGCGGCGAGACGGAGCGCAGCAGCACAAGCCTCACCCAGCGGTCCCGGTATCTCTGTACCATCGGGGACCGGCTCAAGGCCCTCGCCGTGGAGTATGAGCTCGCCGTCGTCGTCGTCAACCAGGTGAAGGATGTCTTCGCACCCGATGGCGTCGCTCCAGTCGTCTCGAACCTTCCCGGGGTGAGCACGCTAAACGGCGCGGAGGGGGTGACGAGCATGCCGGGGCTCAGCAGGTTATCAGGCCAGTCGGCCTCGCAGAGCTCCGACACCTCCCTCCCGCCCATGCTGTATGCCACGCAGGCGCGTCATTTCTCCGGCCAAAGCCCCGGTGTCGCAAAGGAGGCTGCGCTGGGCATCGTATGGGCCAACGCAGTCAATACGCGGCTCATGCTAGCCCGCACTGGCCGCCGGCGGGTCGTGACAGACGACGATCTGCGCGGCGTCAAGCGCGCGCGTACCGCACAGTCTGATCTGCCTCCTGCTGGCGTGCCGGGACCTGCCGGGGAGAGAGAGCTTGTGCGCCGGTTCCACCTCGTCTTCTCGCCCCTCGCGGCGCCCGCGACGCTCGACTATGTCATCCTCCCCGACGGCATCCGCGTCCTCCCTGCCTCCCTACGGCCTGTGGACCTCGGCCCCGCCATCCGGCGACGGGATGCCCGGCTGCGCGCAGCACTGAGGGGCGAAGTGGGGCCGCGGAGCGCTGTGGACGACGAGGGAGGGGCGCACCTCGGCTCGGATATCTACGACGAGATGGATATCCCGCCGGAGCTGTGGGAGGGGCTGGACGACGAGGTGGAGCCGGGCTCGCCCGTGGCGCTTGGTGTTGTCGAGTAGACCGGTGCATTGTAACAGTGTAATGTACATATAGGAGTGTCTACGGCTGTCTACTGCGCGCCAACCGCGCCGCTAAACTCGTGCTCGGGATACCTAGTCTCTTCCAGCGGCGTCTGGCCCGTTGCAGAGCCCACACCAGAGCGTCCACACCCCTTCCATTCACTCCTCACTCTGCGCCAACGCCCATTCCCCGACGGGCGTGTACACCGGCGCCTGGCCATCATGCTCGGAGCTGTAGAGCACCAGTGTGTCCACGGGTACGGAGAAACGCCCGTTCTTTCGGACGGGGTTGGCGTTCCGCGCGAGCGTGAGGTGGACCTTGTACTTGCGCCTGTCAAAGGTGAAGCCCTCGCTGTCGAGTTCGGAGGCGAGGCGTTCGGCGAGGGTATAGATTGTTGCTCGTGGTGCTGGAGGGCGGCATCCAACTGCAGCTGGGTTCTGTTCAGAGGTCGGTGCCGCGGCCGGGTCTGCTTGCGGCGCGGCATCAGTAGATTGTTTGCTCGCTGCCAGATTGGTGTCTTGTTGAGCGGTGGTGGATGAAGGCATAGCCTGAGATACAAGAACCTCGTCATTGAGCACCCCCTCGCCGTCCTGTAGCTCCCCATTGTCCTGTTCGTCTTGTCGAGGACCTCCGTCCGGATGTTCTCGATGTCCTTTCCTTCCATGACCTTGCCCCTGTCCTTGCCCGTGTCCTCGCTTCGTCGGGGCAAGGTGCAAAACGCCGTTCCGCCAACACACCACCTTGTCAAGCACAATACGGCTCTGCTCCACGCGCTCAGCGACGCGCGCCCCGATATCCAGGAGCGCGGGGACGTTCTCGCGCGGCACGCTGCCCAAGAAGACGAGGGTTAGGTGCAGATTCTGGACGGGGACCGGGGCGGCCGTCTGGGGGAGATGGAGTCTCGACCGCCACGTTGCGATCCGTGTCTGGAGGGCTGGGGCGAGGGGGACGGCGAAGAAAAGGCGCATTGGTGCGCTTGGTGGGGGCTGGGGAGGAGACGCGCTGTGAGGGGGCTGGTCGAGATCGGAGACCATCGAGTTGAAGGATGGGTCTTGGGTTTCGAGCGGTAATGAAGATCAGATGTCTTCGGTCGTTGCTGATGTTCCCTTGTGGATAGCCTGCTCTGGCGACTACTTGCGACGACAGGTAGGGTGACTTGAGCCGAGTTGAGTTTAACGCGCGGATGCACGGATGGTGTAACAGCAACTTCCCGCGTTCCGCACTCCGCACTTTGCACAGACCATGACATCCATCGTCCCTCCTCGTCCCTGGCAACAACAAACCCATGCCGAGATCATTGCGCACAAACAAATGTCCACATCGCAGCGCAGCCAAGCCCAACCTGCCAGGCTACCACATTCATCTCACGACCTCCTGACGTCTCTGGTCCTATGTGTGTACAAGCTCGGCAAGTCCTACGCTACATACTACTACGGCTCTCGCTTACTTGGCCTCGTGGGCCGTGGCAGTCGCGGTGTCCTCCTTGGCAGCGGGAGCGTTGCGAGCGGCAGGCGCATCGAGCGCGGCGGTAGTGGCAGATGTCGAGGGCGAAGTGGAAGGCTCGACGACCGCGCCATCGCTGTTCTTGGTCGCTCCGGCTGGGTGCTGGCCCTCACGCAGCCCCTCGACGGCGTGGAGCGCCTGCTGGCCAAGCGCACCGCCGACAGCGACAGCAGCCTTGCCAATCCCGCTAGCGGCGATGGATGCCTGGGTCCACGAATCGGCGGCCATCGTCTTGAAGTCGGAGGGTGACGTCGGGTCGCCTGCGCCTGGGGCGGCGCGGGCAGTAGGCGAAATGGGCGTCTGGGGCGCCGTGGTAGGAAGGGCGGGCTCGGCACGCCCAGTGAGCTTGCTGGTGAGCCACGATGCGCCCCCGAGAACCGTGGACGAGATAGACTCGCCCCAGCCGGCCTTGGGTCCGGTAACAGGGCCGTCGGTCTCGTACTCGTCGTCGACGAAGAGCTCCTTCTCCTCCCAAACGCCGTGCTTCTTCAGCTCGTTCTCGAGCGCCTGGCACCCCTGCTCTGTCCTTTCCCACGACTCGGGCGACGTCCTGTGTGTGAGTGATTGAGTGGCGGAGAGCTACGGAGCACTCACGAGTCAGACATGTCGATGCGGACCTGGCCAATGCTCTGGCCACCCTCGGGTGGGGCGGGGGTGAAGACGAAGCTGGGGTGTTCATTCTTGCTCTGAGTGCGCTGGACGGGACTGTTCTTGGCGATAACGAAGGCCGAGCTGCCGACGGAGAGGGTGATTGTGTCCTGGGGCCGCTCGGGGGGCGCGGCAGGGAGGAGGGTGAGGCGGAGGTCGCCGTGGGCGAGGGGGACGGCGGGCACGCCGCGGGTGGGGAGGTGAAGGGCGATGCAGCCCGGGATGGCGACTAACGTGGTCATTGTCGTTGTTGGATGTTTGAGTCTGGGTATCGGAGTCGGAGTCGGAGAGGAGAGTGATGGGAAGTGAGGCAGTTGAGGCGTTAGACTCGTCGATGTCATTTCAACGCCGCTCGCTTCGGACGGCTGGGATCAATTTGGTCCCGTGTCACCAACATATGTAACTGGGGACCCCAGATTGTCACCCTTTCTAACATTACCTAATTACCCTTTGTGGCAGGTATTTCCGACCGTGTGACGTCATTATTCGCCGTTCAATTCATTCTCCGACCCGAAGGGGTTGAGCCATGCCAGCCATGCCAGCCAGCCTCACGATGTCGCCCCCCCCGCTCCACCCGCTCCGCCCACTCCGCCAGCTCCTCGTATCTCCGCATCTCGGCATCTCTGCATTTGTCTCTAATGCCTCGGGCCTCAACTCTTTGCCCGCGCGGTGTCTTCTAACTCGCAAGCGCTTCCAAGGTTTACCTCAGCGGAAGTCAGCGGAATTCCATTTTGCTTAGTGGATTACTGAGACACTATTACTCACTCATCCCACCCATCGTACATCGGATGTCTTGCGTTTGCTGAGAACTGGCTGGACATTTATAGACCGCCAGCCCCACACATCTGACTGTCCCATCTTACCCATCCATCTCATTTTCTTCTGAACAGAGCCTATGGCACTTCGCCCATCCACCGTTGTCAGCTACCTCCGCCCACTCCAAACCCGTATCCGCCCACGCACACTCGCACTCGCACCTCTCCTCCTCCCAGCCCTCATCCCCATCGCCCTCAACACCCCTCGCTACTTCTCATCTACTCAAGCCAAAATGGGCGTCACCGACTGGTCCAACCCCAACGACGACGGTGCATTCAAGCGCCAGGTCTCTGCTTTCCGCAACCACATCGAGCCGGGAGGCAAGCACCCGCCTGAGAAGGGTGTGTAATGCGGACCAAAGCGGTGACTGACATGCAGGACGCTACCACCTCTATGTCTCATATGCCTGTCCCTGGGCCCACCGTGCTCTGATTGTCCGAAAGCTCAAGGGCCTCGACGACTTCATCGGTGAGTCATACCATCCCTGGATGACCGAGGCGGACGCGCGAGTCCGGCGCCTCATTCTACCGTTCATCCACACGCGCTATGGCGTCTTAGATGCTAACGCCCAGACGTGTCCGTCGTCCACCCCCATCTTCTCGAGGGCGGATGGCACTTCGTCCCCGCCAAGCTGGAGAACGAGACGCCCGCACCATGGAGCGCGCACAGCAACGAGACTTTCCCCGGCTCGACCATTGACCAGCTTTTCAAATTTGACCACCTTTCCCAGGTCTACTTCAAGGCCGAGCCCGACTACTCGGCGAGGTACACTGTCCCTGTCGTATTCGACAAGAAGGCCGGTACGATCGTCTCGAACGAGTCGTCCGAGATCATCCGCGACCTCACCAGCGCGTTCGACGAGCTCCTCCCGGAAGGCGAGGCCAAGTCGCTCGACCTCTACCCCGAGGAGCTGCGCAAGGAGATTGACGAGCTCAACGAGTGGGTCTACAACGGCATCAACAACGGTGTCTACAAGTCAGGCTTTGCGTCTACGCAAAACGCGTACAACGACGCCGTGACGGTGCTTGCGGAGAGCTTGGACCGTGTTGAGAAGATTCTCTCGGACGGACGCGAATTCCTCGTCGGCGGACGCCTTACTGAGGCTGATGTTCGTCTCTTCACCACCATCGTGAGTCGGTCGTGGATGGCGTACGACGTGTGTAGCTGATAACAGATCCGTTACGACCCCGTCTACTACGTCCACTTCAAGTGTAACTGGGGCCTGAGTGAGTATAGAAGGAATGGAGATGACGTTCCGCGTTCCATGCCGAGTTCGCGTGAGAAGTGCTTCTCCTGAATCAACTCGGAATGAAATCTGCATATCCCAGAAAGAACATATTCAGCTAATACACCCAGTTCGCCACGACTACCCGCACCTGCACCGCTGGGTCCGCAACCTCTACTGGAACTACCCGGCATTCAAGGACACAACCCACTTTGACCGTGAGTTCCATTGTTCTGCGACAATGCATCAATTCAACGGGCATGCCTGGGTCTGTCCTGGGTCTGTCACCGTCCGGAATGAGTGCCCCAAACCAATTGTGCCATGTACCCCTTGACTTCCCAGTTCCCACACATTTTTATCACCAGCAACAGCAAGCTGACTTGACCAGACATCCGCGAGCACTACTTCTACAGCCACAAGGTGGGTTGAAAAACGCCGTGAAAGATCTGACATTCAGCAAATCAACCCTTACCGCATCGTCCCCTACGGCCCGAACGTTGATATCGAGCCCCTCGATGGCAAGCGCAAGGCTGAGAACAGCCCGACCGACATCCCCGTCAAGGCGTCCAAGAAGTAGTTTCACCCGTGTCTTGCCGCTAGAAGATGTGGGAGGTGTAACTGGCATGGAAGGCAACTCTCAGTATGATCAGCACCCGGTACCAGTTCAGATGAATCCTGTGCAGCAGATCAAATGGATCAATGTCGAGCAACCGATCCCTCGACGCCACCCCTCCATCGTCACACTGTCACTGTCACTGTCACTGTCCACGTCGATATCCTCCATCTCCAACTCATTTACACTAACACCCACTTACTCACCACCATCTCCTCTGTATGTACGACCTCGACCTCCCGTCACCGCGACGCACGCTCGGCCGGCCCTGCGCAGACGCACCGGTGTCGGTCGTAGGAAGCGACTTTTCTGACCCGTTCGAGTTCTCTCGCCCGGACGACGGTTCCACTCCACATCCGTTCGTTGCCGCCGCCACTCTACTGCCTCCGTCTCCCCTGGCAGAACTTGTCCCACCTGTTCCACCACTTCCGCCACTACCTCCCCTCCCTGCCCTCGCTCGTTCAACCGCCACCCCTGCTCAGCCGCCACCACTTCTACCCCCGCTGACTCCCTCGACCACCCAGCCCTCTCTGCCGCCACCACCACGCTCGCTAACTATCTCCCGACCCAAACGGCTCTCCATCAGACCACTCAGCTGGGCTGAGGAGGTCATCGACTTCTCGCGCCCCTGCGAGCCGTCTGACGAGTCCCACGAAGGCGAAGACAGGTACCTCCGCCCCAGGGAGGCGCCTCCACGCCCACAAACCCGGCCGTACTCGTGGGGACTGAGCGATGTCGACCTCCTGCCTAAACCTGCCCCCGCGTCGCCCAAATCCATCAAGTCGACCAAGCCCAACGCCGAGCCTGAAGGCGGTTCCCGTCCGTCAGCCGAGGTCGAAGTTACGCATGTTACGAGGATATCACCACCTCCGGGGTGGGCGTGGCTCCCAAGCGCCTGGAGCCCGCGTAATTCCCTCATACTCAATGCTCCAAAGTCCCGTTCGCGCACGTCCGCCACCGGCCCACCCCCACCTCCGAAGGAGGCGCCCAGACCCGGCCTACTCGTCCCACCAGGCCAAGCGCCACCCGATTCTGCCGCGTCACGCCGGTCCTCCCCCTCATCCTACGTCTCCTTCACAGGGCACATCAACGCCAACGCCAACGTCTCAACGGCGAGCGTGACTGAGTCAGAAAGCCGAATCGCGGCGTGGCTTGGAGCAAATGCGAAGGAGGTGAAGAAGTCGCCAAAGAAGCCGCGGCATCGGCGCGAGGCGTCTGGCAGACTATCGACCTTCACCCTCCGGCGCAGCCAGCCGTCCGACGCCGACTGGCAGGACACGCGCATCGTGCCGCCCTGGCCTGCGCCCCCTCCGCGCTGTCACACCCCGCTTCCTCCAATTCCGACTTCCCCTCCGTTCGCTGTGCCCCCCACCACCCCGCCCCCGTTTGCTACCCCCTCGACACCACCTCCACCCCGCCCCGTCAAAGTCTACGACTTCCCCGCGGTTGCTAGTAGCCCCTCGTCGCCCACTGCACCCCGGATTAAGACGACGGCAAACGAGAACAAACGCGAGCGGGGCCACTGGAGGCGCGCGACCGATTTTCTGTTTCCTTCCTCGACGCGGGCGCCTGCCGAGAAGAGGCCCGAGCCCGCGCCATCGCTCCACCTCCGGCCCAGCGGCCGGTGGGCGGAGTACTCCATGCCCCTTCCCGTGTCCATTTCTCCCCAGCCCCAGCCCCAGCCCCGTGCTGAACGGATTACCTGGGCACAGATCGCCGGCAGCATCTGGCGTACGATCATGGCGGTGCTCATGCATTTCCTTACGCTGCTCTGTGTCACCCGTCGTCGGCAGGCTCACACGGTATGTTTGCCGCCCACCCTCGCTAACATCAGGCTGTTCCGTCCCAGCCGAACTCTGGAAGCCGGCCCGTTACTGCCACACCGGGTACTTCGCGCGGCACAGAGACCCGCGTGTCCTTCATTCCCTGCGAGGAGACTTCACACATGGACATGGCGATGGCCCTGCACCGGCATGAAAGGCTGCTGTCGGAGCAGCTCACCTCGTTCACTCCCAAGCTGTAGGCAGTCGAAAGTGGCCATTGATGTTCATGCACTACTGTTTATTGAGATAGAAAGGCTGCAGTATCGAACTCCTTGGTTGTTGATGATCGAAGAGAGGCAATGGAAAGATTAAACGATACAAAGTTTTTCTTTGATTTGTGAAGGTGGAAATGGATTTCGGGACAAAATGCGAGTGTTTTGTGGTCAGGATCGGGAAGCTGAAGTCATCGGTCGACCTTGAGATGGAAGAGGCTCAGATGATCCAACCTGGCTGCAAATCCCATCCCTCCAAGGCAGCCGACATGAGTCATTGTCCAAAGCAGCACACCTCTCAACCTCATCTGAAGCTAATCATACATGGATATACACCGATACGCCCTATCACAGTTTTACGCTACCATCCCTGTCCCGCAACAACCATCTCCACTTATCTCCAACCTTAGCTAACCTGCTTAACCGGTGTAAGCGACACCCTTGTCACCGTACTTCCACTTGGTAAGGAGCACGAGGACACCCGCAGCACCGCACAGAGCAGTGGTGATAGCAAAGCCCGGGACAAAGCGCGGGCCCGACGAGGAAGGCCAGAAGAACGAGCCGTAGACAGAGGCGAGGTTACCGAAGCCGTTTACCATGGCGATGGAGACCGCGCGCTTCTCACGGCCGTCGAACATGGTAACCATCCACGAGAGGAAGATGGGGATGTTGGTCCAGATACCCGCCGCGCCGAAGCAGATAAACGCGTAGCGGACTTGGGGAATGTTCACCGTCGCGCAGATGATAAACGAGATGACAGAGAGGGTAGCGCCGGCGACGAGGGTGTAGGCCTTCATGCCCGTGCGGTCGGCGAAGACACCGGCCGAGCAGCCGACGACCATGGCGACGACGTAGATGGGGACCGTCATGAACTGGAGCTTGCGGCCCGAGTAGCCCATGGTCTCGAGGAGCGAGGGGAAGAAGTAGGAGATGGTGCCGACAGACGAGAGCATGTTGTAGAGGACGAGGAAGACCCAGGTGCGCGGGTCCTTGATGGAGTCCTTGAAGCCCTGCCAGTGCGAGCCGTGGGGCTCGTCGGCCTCGAGGTCGACCTCACGGTCGCTGGCCGCGACGAGACGGGCAATCGCGAGCTTCTTCTCCTCCTCGGTAAGCCAGGGAGTCGTGAGAGGGTAGTTGGGCAGAACGAAGAAGCCGAACACGGCAATGACGACGGTCATGATACCCTCGATGATGAACATCCACTTCCAGCCGCGGATGCCGCGGATACCCTCCATGCCCTCGATGATACCGCCGGCGAGGAGACCGCCGAAAGCGCCCGACATCATGGTTGCCGAGTAGAGGCCGGCTACACGCTTGCTCATCTCCTCAGGCTTGTACCAGCACGAAATGACAAGCATGATACCGGGGAAGAAACCGGCCTCGACAAGACCGAGCACGAAGCGGAAAGCGACCATGCCACCGATGTTGTTGACAAAGACGACGAAGATGCACATGGCACCCCAGATGACCATCAGAGTAGGAACGAAAATTCGGGGCGTCGAGCGCGAGAGCATCATGTTGGAGGGCCTGCTGTCAGCGCGGTCCTCGCCAACCATAGAAGGGGGGAGAGGAGACGAAGAGGAATGCCATAGATGGTATTCAGAAGTGATCAACGGAGATACTTACACTTCCCACAGCAAGTAACCGACAAAGAAGATAGAGAGGACAAGCGAGTACCCCGACGAGCTGAGATGGAGATCCTTGGCCATGCCACCGACCTTGGCGTTCTGTCGTCAGCCACCATCCCCTCTCAGTAGATGCCATACTCACGCCAATGTTGGTGCGGTCGAGGTAGTTCATGCAGAACATGACCCAGAGCATGGGGAAGAGGCGCAGGTCGATCTTGCGCACAAGCTTGCGCTCCTCCTCCGTGCCCGGAAGGTAGACGTACGGCGCCTCAGACGCCGTCTCCTTGTACTCGTCGGCGCCCTTTTTGCCGAGCTCCTCATCGCGGACGACAATTTCGATAACGTCGGCAGCGTCGGGCTGGTTGTTGTGCGAGAAGATTGTCATGGTGAATGTGTTGTGGTGCTCCAGCCAATGCTGACCAAGAGAATGCCAGCGTCGACCTTATATACATCAATCAGCATCGGACGTCAGTCTGCAAATTCTTTGTTGACCGATCAGTACGTGTCGCTGGCGTCGCTCTGCATGAGGCCTTGTTCCATGCTTCAATCCTTGCTTTCTCCGCCACAACTCGGCCGAGTCGACGTTTCCGCACTAGGCCACTCGTCCCTCAGACATGTGTCCAACTTGGAACACCTTTTCCTAGCAGCTTTCCTGATCTGTGACCCGGACCTTGCGACATACCGTCTCTTACCGTCGTGGCAGCGTGAAACTTTGCTATTCCGATCTCGGGCTGTGGGAAACCCACCAGCGCTCAGTCTCCCGGTCCCCAGGCAGGCAACCCCATTTGCTGCTCGCGAGGTTAACGGGGTAAAGTTGTGTGCCTCCTCACCTTAAAGTCGGTAACTAAGCTCAGTTCCGGAATGACCTCAGCTCCGATACCGCGAAAGATCAATCTAGCCCCGTGGCGGGGCTTTTCCTTCCCTAAGAACGTAAGAGCCTGAGGCAGTCATGCGCCAGGACATGGCGGGTTGTTGCCGCATCGTGCCTTCATCTCACCCATCTTCACTGAACCGCCGGCCCATCAGCCTCACATATCCATGACGGCCCGCCCGTGTACCTGATCCGTTCAGCCAGTCAGCTCGCGATATCGTTGGCTGGCAACTCGGAAAAGTGACCGATAATGCACCGACCCCAGCTCGACCGAATATCGCCAGCTATTTCCATACCCGGGGTGCCTCGGTGCAGCCCCGAGTTCCTGCAAACACATCTGGTTCGTGGCACATAGGGTGGCACAATGGCCGTTCTGACTCACCCGTCCATTTTGGCCGGGTGCCTCTGCTGGGTAAACATTGTGGCATCTGGCGGTAGTGCCTTGGTGACGAGCAATCGCACCACGACGTAGACAATAGGTCGCGCTGACGCGGAAATGCCGCCAAGTATACCGT
Organism: Cutaneotrichosporon sp. PL3408A; assembly: GCA_023629975.1. Classification (NCBI taxonomy): domain Eukaryota; kingdom Fungi; phylum Basidiomycota; class Tremellomycetes; order Trichosporonales; family Trichosporonaceae; genus Cutaneotrichosporon; species Cutaneotrichosporon sp. PL3408A. The sequence goes on along the minus strand of JAMAMB010000012.1, from coordinate 109,553 downwards.
CTCGGCGAGCTTGGAGCGGGGTACACGGAATGCCGCAAGTGCACCCCAGATGGATGGTTGGCTGAGCTCGCTGGATGAGACGGTCGGGCGGGCGCTTGAGGGAAGGGTTGGGAATGGGGCTGTCGCTGAGTGCGGGGCTGGGGCTGGGGTTGCGGGGAGGAGGCTTTGTCGTGCGGGTCGGCGGGGGCAGTGAGAGGGGGGAGTGAGGGGCGACGCTTGTTCATCGTCGAGGGGCCCAGATCCGGTGGGGAGAAGACATGGCGAGGAGTCTAAGTCTGGGGTCATGATGTGGCGGAGGCGACAGCAAATCAGTGAAGTTTGGCCATTGGGAGCGATGTGGGGTGTTGCAATGCAGTGGCGTACAACAGGAACGTCAACTCGCTAACGTTGGGGCATTGATGGGACCAATAAGTCAGTTAGCTTGGTTAGACTGATCTACAGTGGACCATCTCAACCTCGCTTGTCGTGTCTGTCACCACAAACCTCGTTAGTAAGTCATGGCGCGTAGTGGTACGCCCATTCCGTGCGTCCCTTCGAGCTTCGTTTCACAGGTGGTAGTGCGAACCTGCACTGGGACAGCCTACTCGAGAACAGATAATGTCGTGTCCACTATCTGTCATCGGTCTGCAGTGTCTGCGCTACACGTCAGCCCAACATGTATACCTCCGACAGGCTACCTTGACTCACGCGACCTTCGACAGAGGTTGGATATCCGTGACATCCGGTTGCCGAGGAATGTCTACCACCGACGGGCCCTGTGGACGGCTAACCCCGACAACCAAGGCGCCACGAGAAGCAAGACATGCACGCCGCCTCTGGGAGTCCGAGTGAGTAAGTAAACTGAGTAAAGGCGCCCTGGACTTCAGCAGGGCGGCGTCCGCCGCAGCTCAGCACGCGCGTCAGACAACAGCCAAGGCATACCACCTTTCAGCGCACAACAAGTCTGGACTGAACGCGCCAATGGGCTGGAGTTGGGCTCGCATTAACAGAGGTCCAGTCTGACAACACTGGATGTCCGACTGGCGGAACGGATGCTTGAGCGTGACACCGGAGGAAGTCATGTGGGTCGTTAGACGCCGTTGGAGTCGGTGAGTAAGCTGCGTAGCGAGCGGTTGCCGGAGTGAAATTGGGAGAGAGGTATGAACAGAATACGGATGGCAAGAGCAGGAGAGAAGGTAAAGCGTTGGGACAGCAGTGCGAAGTCGTCGAAACCGTTGATCTCGCCAATGACGGGTTCGTGATAGCCGAGTCGGTGCCGCCGATCGCGGCGCGACTTCGGCTCACCCATGCATGGCTGCGCAGGTACAAGCGCTGGGGGCAGGATGTACATACTGATATTGTCTTTGGCTCCACGCCTGGATTTGGGTCAAGAGCTCAGCGGCTCATGGAGCCCAGCAATTGACGAACACGTTAGTGGTCTCGCTCTTTATATCATTGGAGTGGCTGCGTCAGTCGCTAACGCCGTAAATATCACCCGATGGTCTCAACTACGGCCTGCTATGCATGCACTGTTGAGCATGCATACCATAGCATGCAGCAGGCCTTGGTCAATTGGGTGGGTGCTTAGCAATGCGTTGAGGAGAGAGGCGTATTGAACATGAATGGCGAGGAAAGGTCCAGCCGTCGTCATTCAGAACTGCGGATACTCACCAGTTGCTCGCCCTGCCTGGTTGTATCTCACATTCAACTTATCTCACCTTCAACTCTCCCAACCTGGGTCGTTAACGGCCCTAATCCGATGCTGTTCTGTTTTATTACGGGTAGTTTAAATAGGAAGCCACAGTCCATAACGAGATTTGTAAGCCACTACCACTGCGTTCACCCTTCAAACCCGGCCGCGTGAACCAGTCCCGAGTCTAGCACGTTGAGCAATCCAGTGAGATAAAAAATACACTAAGTACATAGTGTACAAAACATGTACAATGAAGTAATGAACAGCGCCAATCGTGTGACGGGGTGAATATTCACAAGACTGGTACCAAGAGTGCAGCCCTTAATGTCGACAATGCTGATGTATCTCGTGTCTAATTCACATGATATCCTCGGGTCCTCGAATGTGTGCAATACTGCCGCTGTGGTGTCGGTAAATGCGGGATGCCGGTTCAGTCGTTCCTAGTCCGCCTTCCTGCTCAGAGGTGTCGCCAGTCTATCCAAGGTGCTATGCGCTGCCGCCGGTATCTCCGCCGCAGTTCCATCAACTCGTTGTGACCGTCCCTTCGCCCTTGTCGTCAGTGATGTCCTTGCCGTCGCATGCGCTGCATGTTAAGTTCCGCGAGTAGCCGGTTTGCCTCCTCATAGCTGGCCTGTATCGACTCGGCCCGGGCAAAGTTGATTGGACTTGCATGGGGCGCAGTAGGGTAGTCGGCCCATGGTGATGTGACGGCTGGTGATGAGGCCCAAGGAGACGAAATGCCTAATCCAGGAGTCTCGAGTCCGCGAGCGTGGCGGTATGGTGTGGGGAGGGCTGGCGTGAGATGTGGAGATGGGTCGGAGCGGTGGGGTGTCCCCATGTCGACGGTGCGGTTTGAGTACGGTGTTCCTGCAGGGGACTGTTGTGTGGCCTGTTGGCTTTCCCAGCGGGCGAGGTGCTGCTCTTCAGCGATACGATTCACGTACATAAGGACGTACCAATGAATGGAGGAGAGAGTTCTGGCTCGCATACTCGTCGCCCCACTCGCGCATGCGTTCTTCGGCCGTCCACTCCGTCGCGCGGAACGGCGTGCTCCCTGGCGGCTGGTGGCGGACAGGAGACGAGGATAAGGTGCGACGGCCACGGGCGACTTCGAGCTCGGCGTCTGACGACGGCATATCCATCGACTCGTTGGTTATGGTTCGTTGCAAGGGTGGCTGGCTCGCCCACGCACGGTACCCCACGGGGGATGAGTCAGGCAAGCTCGGTGTAGGCTGAGACAGCGATGGAGCCTGTAGCCGTTCCCACTGGCGCTGGCGTCGGCGCTCGAAATACCCTTCGCGGAGGGGGGAGGAGCACTCGTGTGACGACGAGGTGGCGTGATCTGGCTCGTCGTCCATCCCCATCCCGGTGTTTATCGACCCGCTCGCCCCTCCGAATGACGGTGCGCCCCAGATCGGGGGTGGAGGCATGCGGCCATAGTGGTGGTCGCCCTTGCGCCGCCGCTTCAGGAGGAATTCGAGCGGCGATGCGAGTGTATCGCCGTAGCTTGGGGATGGGGAGCGTGCCCGTTTGCGCGCTGCGACGTCTGCCATCGCCTCTGGCCGGTGGCTGGTCGTATCGGTGGAGGTATTTGGCGCTGACGGAAGCGGCTGGTTGGAGTTGCCGCTCACGTGTGGGGAGATGGGGTTTCGGGGACTGCTGCACAATGTCGATGAGGGCGATACTGTGACTGGAAGACTTGCTTAATGATGAGGAGGGAGCACTGGAAGAGATATGTTGTGGAGTAGAGTTGAGTTGTTGGAAGTGGTTGCTGCGGTGTTGTGATGTTCGAGGGCTTGGAGTGCGAGCAGACTCGGGGTCCAAGTTGAATCTGTCCCGTCCATTAAGCACCTTGGCTAATATCCAGGAACCAAAACGTAATGTTCAGCCGAGCAAATTAAATGACGAGTTAATACACATCTCACGTGGTAGTCACGTGTTGATAAACTTGAACGACCCTCTCCTCGTTCGCCACCAAAAGCTTGGAATTTCAATCGCAAGCTCAAAGAGCGCTTCCGTCTTCAACAACAACCCCAAAAGACTCGACGGCAGGTAGAGACCCTCTGTCCCCCGCCATGGCCGACACGTCGTTCGCCGACGGCGACCTCTTCATCGGTCTCCCAGACGACGACCGGTCCGCCGGACCGAGCACAGCGCCATCTACGGCGCCGACGACCCCATCAGCAGCCACTGGTGGAGTCTGGGGTCGCGGGAGACTCAGCAAGCTCGAAAACAAGAACAAGCGCAAGAAGGACAGCAAAGTCCAGAGCGCGTCTAAGAGACAGAAGAACAGAAGATCTCCTCAGCCGAGACCCCCTGACCGTGCCACGAACGGGCACGTGTCGACGCCTGGCCGCGCGCCGTGGGCGGCAGACGTGAACTGGGATGCGTGCCGCGACCCCGCAGAAATGTGCGCCCTCCGTTAGACTGGGCTAACGGCAGGCTGAACGAGGAGATCAGGGCGTACTATAACTGGATGTGTCCCACGGAGCAGGAATATACTGTGCGCAAGTGCGTGATTGAGTCAATCACGCACCACATCAAGAAGTGGCGCCCCGATATCGATGTGATGGCGTTCGGATCGTGGCAGACCCAGCTGTATCTCCCGACCGGAGACTTGGATTTGATCGTCTCGGTGCCGGGACCGGAGATGAGCGTGAAGAAGAGAAACACCTTCTTCCACCAACTGGCTGGTGTCATCCGCAGCTCGGGGATCACGGACAAGGTCGCGATGCTCCTTTCCACCCGTGTGCCGATCATCAAATTCGTCACGAGCCCCGCGTATGGTGAGTGCCCTACGCTCCACCGCCTCTGACTCTAGGCAACATTCCCGTCGACATTTCTTTAAATCAGACGAACGGCATCTCGGCAGGACGCATCGTGACGCGATACCTCCAGTCCATGCCTGGCGCGCGTGAACTCATTACTGTGATAAAGGCCTTCCTGTCCCAAAGGAGCATGAACGAGGTCTTCACAGGCGGATTGGGATCGTACGCGATCATCTGCCTTGTCATCTCTTTCATGCAGATGCACCCCAAGCTCCGCCGGTCCGAGATCAACGCGCAGCGAAACCTCGGCACCCTCCTAGTAGAGTTCTTCGAGCTCTACGGACGCTCGTTCAACTACCCTTCCATTGGCATCTCCCTCCGCCAAGGCGGAAGCTACTTCAACAAGGCCGACCGGGGATGGGCGAAGAAAGGCCAAAACGGCGCCTTCCTCGTGGCCATTGAGGACCCGCAGAACCCCGACAACGACATCTCGTCGGGCTCGTTCGGCCTCCCCAAAGTCAAAATGATATTTGGCGGGGCTTACGACCTCATTCGCGAACGCCTAAAGGACCGGGCGGCGCAGATCCTCGCCCGCGACGAGCGCGTAGGAGGGAGGAGGATACCCCGCACCCCTGAGGACTGGTCCATCCTATCGTGCGTGGTAGAGGTCACTCCGCAGACTCTTACCTTCCGCAAACACCTGAAGCATCTGCACGGCCTAGGACAGATGGAGAAGGACCTCACCCGTGTCAGCGGACGCTGGGGTACCGACTGCCGTCTGAAGAACCCGCCATTGCCCCCATGTCTGGGCGGCGCAGCGGCTCAGACCGATGAGAGCGCGTCGCAAGGGGATTCGGAAGACGACTCCGAGGAGGAGCGCGTTATAAATGCCGGCCATGAGGAGTATCTCGACGAGCTGGACGACAGCGGCGAGGAGGGGCAGGTCCGGAAACCTCCTGCGTCCGCCAGACCCCCATCGCCACCGTCCGGCGGCACCAAGCAACGTGGGCGGAAGCGTGCTCTCGAGGACAGGGACGACGGGTATCCTGGCGCAATTGTCGTGGACGACGCCAGCGTGAGCGGCGGCGCGAGCTCGCATACTGACGACTCGTCCGACGGTGAGCATCAGGCATATCCCGACTATCACGGCATCAACCGCTACCGGAGCGTGAGCGAGGACACAGGTCTCTACGAGTCCGCCCAGAGCGAGGTGGAAGACTCGCGATACACTGCTACGGGGACGAAGGCCAAGTCGACCCACGGCATGGGGGGCAGATCAAAGGGGACAGGGAAGGTGGACGCTGGAAAGACGGAAACCAAGACCGTCATGAAGGGACCGTCCTGGGCGGTGGCCAACGTCTCGGCCAGTGCGGGACCTAGCAGAACCACTACGCCGCCATTGCGCATATTGGGCGCGAGCGCGTCGAGTGCTCCAGTGTCACCCGGCCGCCCTGAGCGCTGGGTGCGGCCCGCAGAGAGGGCGGCGTATTGGTCCGGCAAGTCCAAGAACATGCCTATCGACCTGACGGGCAACAGCTCAGACTAGACAGGGAATAGGATTGCTGTGAGCATACAGCGATAGGGGTGACAACGGTGGGCTACTACGGAGCGTGCAAGTTGACAGCACTTGGCCCTTGTACATATAATCGTGCGATAGGATGCATGGAACCCTGTGAAATAATACAACGCTACGTGAGCTTGAATGGACGTGCAACATGGGACAAGGGGGCTAGCCACGAATTGGCGCGCGCGTCTCGCGCTCTCGGCGGGGCTGGCTGTCGCGACTTTCGCGCGGAGGCGCCTTCTCCTTGCGCTCCTTCTCCTTCTGGTTCCCCTGGACCATGGCGATCGTCGCGCCCATACCCCCGTGCGCACGCATGCGGGCAAGCAGCGCACGCGCGTACTCGACCTTGCCGATATACTTCTCGCGCTTACTCTTATCCTTCTCCTTCTCTTCAGGCGGCGACTCGAATAGCGTCGAGATGGTGAACGAGGACATCTTGTAATGCTTGTCGATGACGGTTACGACAAGCCCGTCGTTCGAGAGGATCAGCTTCGTGTGGTCGTAGAAGTTGAACTGGGGTTAGCTTGGAACTGAAAGCGGCAGCTAAGCATGGCTCACCTGGAGAATCCCGTTTGAGAGTCGGAACAGGATGACGTTCTTCGTCCGGAGGTACTTCTCGATGTATACCAGATCGGTGGTTCTATCGCTGTCCGAGAACGTGTAGTCGTATTTCGCGATCAATCTCTGAAGCATGTATCCTTCAAACTTGTGCAACAGGAATATCTTGTTGTTCAGACCGTCAGGGGGAGTTGTGATATCAAAGTTGAACCGGCGTTGCCGGTCGTCGATGTAGTCGGCGTACTCTTTGCCTGGGGCGAGTGCGAGGGAAGAAGAATCGTTGAAATGCACTGATACCGTCCCGTCGCTCATGGCGAAGCCCATACCGTATTTGGCACAGTAGTCGAGCCAGGATACAACAAAGACTCTCGGCGGGGTCTGGGGACCGGCACCATCTGATGTCAGCTGTCAGTTTGATTATTAGCTCACCTGGAATGCGGCAACCACCGTGGGTTTTATGCGCCTGAAGCGCCTCTGTGAGGTTGTGCTCAAGGCGATCGTACGCGTTGCCCTGCGTTGCAAGTTTGATGGACGGCCGCAACGACGCAGCAGGGTGAGAGGTTTGAGAAAGCGTCGCTTCTCCCAGAACTTTGCGGGGAGTTAGAGGCGCTTTTGTTGGCTCCAAGTCTTTGACGGAACCCTTGACGGACTCTTGAATGCGTAACGCGGCCATCTGGGAGACGATACGAGCCTTCTGCGCGTTAAGCTCGCGATCACGCTCCCGGCCTCGGCCTTCGCGAGATGGTGATCCCGCGTCGACACCCTCGTCCTCCTCCTCGACCACATTGTCCATTGCTGGGGGCCGGCTTGATGGGCGAGGACCAGAGACGGCAGAAGGGACGCGGGGAGCTGTTCCCCGCCGGACGGGGCTGAGCGTACTCTGGGCTCCAGCTTCGTGGAGCTTGCGCAAGAGTGAGCCGTCCTTGATGCCCGCGGGCGCTTGGACAAGGGGTTTCCGTGCAGAGTTGAGCAGCGCAGAAATAGGGCTGCCGGGCTGTACGGCGGACTTGAAGTCGCGCTCCTGGGCAATGATGGATGGGCCGAGAGGCTCGGCGCGGTGCTGCTCGGGAGAGGTAGTTGACTCGATGCCGATCGCGCGACGGTGCACAATGTCAAAGTTGCGTCGGCTCTGTGCCGAGGTGAGGTGAGAGAAGCTGGGTTCGGAGTCGTTGGATGCGATGGGGATGAGAGAAGGGAAGGGACCGTCGACAAACCACTGGTGCTTGAGAATCTCGTCCAGAGTGGGGCGCTCCTGGGGATCGGTATTGAGGATCGACATGATAAGATTCTGTGCGGAGGCGGAGATCTCCTTGTCCTCGGGAAACTCATATCTATTCTCACGGATACGTCGGTAGATCGCCTTAACCTCCTTGGTCTGGAAAGGAGGCTTTCCGATGAGAAGAGTGTAGCTGGGGTCAGGTCACGCGACAACCGGTCAACTCACAGGATGACACCGACAGACCAGACGTCGACCTCGAAAGAGTGACCGTTGGCCGTGTCAAACAAGACCTCTGGAGCGATGTAGTTGGGTGTCCCGCAGATGGTTCTGTTGTCAGCTTCCTAGGGCTAGTGGAGTCAGCTTACTTCTTGCGATCACCAGGGTTCTCGATAAGAGCGGCAAGACCAAAGTCGCCGACCTTGATATTCATTGTGCGATCGAGGAAGAGGTTGCCGAGCTTGAGGTCGCGGTGAATGACATTCGTGTCTTGCATGTACTGGCACGCGCCAATCAATTGAACTAAGTAGAAGCGCGCCTCGGCCTCGGTGTATCTCTTGCGTCGGCGGAGTAAATCCATGAGGGAGCCGTGGTCGCAGAGCTCAAGGATCATATACACATTCTCGTCGTCCTCAAAGCACTCGTCGAAGCGGACGATGTTAGGATGCTTAAGCATCTGGTGAAGCTTGATCTCCGCCCAGAGCTGTCGGGAGAATCAGATGGATGAGAAAGAAGAGCCCCGAGAGACAGCGGCAGCGGTAGCAGGGTAATTGTTCGCAGCGCGGTTGCGTTTACGTGACACAACGGCGATAGGACCGAGTAGGAGGCCGGCAAAGGTGATACCGATAGTGCGGCCGATGAGGCGAAGAATAAAGCGACGCATTGTGTTTGTGAAGGAAAGAGAGGAGTAAAGAAGAGGGGGGGTAACATGAGCGTTATAAGTGTTGTTTGTTTTCGGTGGGGAGAGCGTCAGCCCAGCCCACATGACCACGACGTCCCACCCCATCACTCTGGACATGAAACCCAGCCGGACTCAGAACCCACCTTAGTCTTGTTTCGCTTCGTCTTGATGTTTGACTTGTTAACGACCTTGACAGCCTTGTGCTCGCCCTCATCGTCGACTACTTCATACACACGAGCAAACCCGCCCTGATGTCAGCCATTGTCACCCGGAGTCTGTGCTCATCGCACCGAACTACCCTGCGCCAAACAAACAGAGCAGCCCGGCGTATCAAGCCGCTGACACCACATTGCTCCCACATTAGATGAGAGAGACACAACCAACAAAGCGCTATGTCCACGGCACTCACCTCGCCGAGGAACCCGATGCGACGGTACTTGATGCCCTTCTCCTTGTCGACAATGATCTGTGGAGGACGGGTATGCTCCTTGCGCTTCGGGTCTGGATCCTTGTCCTTTGCCTCCTTTGCGGCCTCGGCCTCTTTCCGCGCCTGTTCTTCCCGCTTGCGCTCACGCTCCTCCCGTTCACGCCGCTCTCGCTCGCGGCGCTCCTCCTCCCGATCGAACCGCTCGGCGTCGCGGGCCTTCTTGACCATAGGGCTTCCGGGCTGGTATCGTCCGGGAAAGGGTATTGAGGGCTGGGCGGACGTCACGCGAGATGTTGTGGACGAAAGAGATGTCGTCCGAGATGGGCGAGACAGGTACTCGGCCATGGTGTTGACCCTCGGGGTTGCTGGGTTGCGGCTGTGTTTGTGCCGTCGAGGGACAAGAGACGAGTCCGGGGCTGAGTCCAAGCAGTACTTTTATGGAGGTGGAGGGACTTGTAGAGATAATGAGATGATGGTAGAAGTGGAAGAAGGGGGGCGTAGAGAGATGGTGGTTGAGATGGTTGGATAATGGATGGTGTTGATGTTTTGGTACGAGGCGGGGGTGGTCGAGGCCCAGGGGGGCCATGTCGTCTGTTGGGTGGATCAGCATATTTGCTTCCGCAAAAGCAAAAGCATTCGCGGTTGACAAAAACCGCCACGTGACCTGAGCCCCAAGCTTACAACCTGGTGGCATGGGGTCACTTTGCCCGTCTCAACAATACTCCTGCAACAAATTGCTGCTGCAGCGATACGATCTGAGGTGCTCCATGTTTGAATGCCTTGTTAGCTGCAAACACAACCTTCAACAGTCTCCTGCGCTCCAGTGGTGCCGGTTGAACAGGCTTTCATATATTTTTTAACTACTACACACTACTACTACTTCTTCTTCGTCTCATCTTCCCGCCTTCTTTTCAACAACGGCTGTTGGCACAAACGGGTATCTTCATGAAGGGAATGGAGGGGTTTGAGGCTGTTGAATCCCTATGATGCAATGGTGGTGATGATGGGGTGGATTGATACTTTTATAGGTGCGACTGTAAGGCGCTTAGAGGTTCTCGCGGGCCCACTTGGCGGCGTTGACGAGGTTGGTAAGCGACTCCTCGGTCTCCTTCCAGGCACGGGTCTTAAGACCGCAGTCGGGGTTGACGACGAGGCGCTCGGCAGGGATGACCTTGACGAAGGCGGAGAGCTTGTCCTTGATCTCCTGCTCCGAGGGGACACGGGGCGAGTGGATGTCGTAGACACCGGGGCCGATGTCGTTCTTGTAGCCGTAGTGCTTGAAGGTGTTGAGCAGCTTGAGGTCGGCCTTGGAGGCCTCGATGGAGATGACGTCGGCGTCGAGGGCCTGGATGTGGGGGAAGATGTCGTCGAAGTCCGAGTAGCAGAAGTGCGAGTGGATCTGGGTCTTGTCCTCAACGCCCGAGGTGGCGATGCGGAACGACTCGACGGCCCAGTTGAGGTAGGCGTCCCAGTCCTCCTTGCGGAGAGGGAGACCCTCACGGATGGCAGGCTCGTCAACCTGGATGGCCGAGATGCCGGCGGCGGCGAGGTCGTTGACCTCGTCGCGGAGGGCGAGAGCGAGCTGCTTGGCCTGGACCTCCTTGGAGACGTCGGCACGGGGGAACGACCAGTTGAGGATGGTGACGGGGCCGGTAAGCATGCCCTTCATGGGCTTCTTGGAGACCGACTGGGCGTACGACGACCAGCGGACGGTCATGGGGGCAGGGCGGGAGACGTCCGAGACGACAATGGGGGGACGGACGTAACGAGTGCCGTACGACTGGACCCAGCCGAGCTGAGTGAAGATGAAGCCGTTGAGGAGCTCGCCGAAGTACTGGACCATGTCGTTACGCTCGGGCTCACCGTGGACAAGGAGGTCGAGGTCAAGACGCTCCTGGATGTCGACGACGCTCTTAATCTCGTCCTCCATGGCCTTCTCGTACTCCTCCTTGGTGAGCTCACCCTTGCCGAACTTGGCACGGGCGACACGGATCTCCTTGGTCTGGGGGAAGGAGCCGATGGTGGTGGTGGGGAACTTGGGGAGCTTCATAGCCTCGGCCTGGAGCTTGGAGCGGACCGAGAAGTCCGACTTGCGCTTGGACTGCTCAGGGGTGATGGCAGCGACACGGTCACGGACGGCCGAGTCCGAGGTGCGCTCGAACTCGCGACGGGCCTTGATGTCCTCCTGGTTCTTCTTGAAGGCCTCGGGGAGGTCCTCCTGGTTGAGGGCGGCAGCGAGAGTGGCGACCTCACCACACTTCTCGTCGGCGAACGAGAGCCAGGCAATCTGCTCAGAGGCAAGCTTGGTCTCGGGCTTGAGCGAGATGGGGGTGTGGAGAAGGGACGAGGAGGTGGAGATGACAACGCGGTCCTTGCCAAGCTCCTCGCAGGCCTTCTCGGCGAGCTTCTTGGAGGCCTGGAGGTCGTTCTTCCAGATGTTACGGCCGGAGACAACACCGAGCTCGATCTTCTTGCTGGTGTCCTTGAGGGCGGCGAGGGCAGCGTCGAGCTGCTTGGGCTCACGGGCAAGGTCGAAGTGGAGGGAGTCGATGGGGAGGTCCTTGAGGTAGTCGAGCGACTTGCCAACACGGCCGTAGGCGGTGGTGAGGGTGATGGGGAGCTCGGCCTTGGCGAGCTCGGCGTACACCTTCTTGTAGTGGTCGCCGAAGGCCTCGGCCTTGTCGGTGACAAGGATGGGCTCGTCGAGCTGGACGTACTGGCAGCCAGCCTCCTTCAGGGACTTGAGAACCTCGACGTAAGCAGGGACGAGCTTGTCAAGGAGGTCAAGGGGCTTGAAGTCGGCGGGGGCGTCACGCGAAGGGCGAACAAGGGAGAGGTAGGTGATGGGGCCGAAGAGAACAGGACGGGTCTCGATGCCGAGGTCCTTGGCCTCCTTGTACTCCTCGAGCCACTGGTTGCGGACGACCTTGAACTCGGTGTTGGGGGAGTGGTCGACCTTGACAATGTGGTAGTTGGAGTCGAAGAACTTGCCCATCTCGTTGGCAGCGACGTCGATGCCCTTGGCGCGGTCCTGGCGACCACGGCCCATGGCTACGAATGTTAGCTCTGGACGAACGTTGAAACGGAATTTTGCGCCCTTCCCCACGACGTCCGCAGCAGCCCACACAACGGCCGGGGTCCCCACACTGTCATAGGCAACAGTTCCCAGGCCGCAGTGCCTACACTGCCCACATTCACCCCAGTTCTCACGCGCCTCGTCAATTCGCCAGCAAAACTCACCAAAGTAGGTGTCAAGCGGGGAGAGGCCCTGCTTGGTGAAGCGCTCGGGAACGACGTTGAAGTTGAACGAGTGGTCGAGAAGCGAGTCGTAAAGAGTGAACTCGCCCCTGTGAGGCTGTCAGCAAGGAGAAATCCAGGAAGGGGAGACATGTCGTGGCAACTCACGAGGGGATGATGTCGACGCCGGCGTTGGCCATGGCCTCCCAACGCTCCTTGCGGACGCCCTGGGCAGCAGTCTGAAGCTCCTGCTCCGAGATCTTGCCGGCCCAGTAGGCCTCAGTGGCCTTCTTCTGGGCACGGTTGATACCGATACGGGGGTAACCAAGAACAGCGCTCTTAACGGACATGTTTGGTTTTTTGATTTGAGAAAGGGGGGGTATGGGAGAAAGAAGTGAGAAGAGATTGAGGACCGGCGTAATTATATGGGACCTTCCAGCAAGGCAGGGACGCGACTGGCTGGCCACTGGCTGGCGACTGGCTGCCTCTTCGGGGATGGGGGGATGGGAGGGGATGGGAGGGAAGGGAGAGGGATACGACTTGCGGATTGGATGATTGGATCTGTCTGGATGCAATGAGTCCAAGAAAAACGGGACTAAATTCAAAAAAAAAAAAGTGTCCACCAAGGCGTGATTGATTCCTTTTCCTCTCGTACGGCGTCTGACCATACCCCTACTCCCTGCCCTACTCCTGACACACCCAAGACTAACCAACCCCCTCGCGGTAATGCCCGAACTCACCCACCCACTTCGCCTCTTCAAAGCCTTCTGAAACCCTGATGACTTACTGTTGGAAATGACGTGGGGGGGGGGGGGGGCAGCAAAGCAGTAGTCGTAGTATGCCTACCTGGCGAGATTCAAGCTTCAAGCACGTTCAATGGACATGGGCGAGCCAGAACCGCAATCGTCACATAACGCCATCAAAATCCCATCATTCGTAGAGGCATGTCAATCGAGTCGCCAAGGCACTCGAGTGCGGGGCGTTAACCGCACATGGCTAACCACATTGTGCCCATATTTCCAGCCACAGCATGCACCTGGACCTTAACGCGCTCGTGCTTACATGTCGGCCAGCAACGTGCCAATTTCGCCTTTCTGCCCTCGCCAATGTTCCAGAGACCTCGCCAGAGGCAAGTGGACCTTTCCAGAAGCTCCGTCCCATCTCCGGCTCTTGCTCGCTTGCGGCAGTAATCATATCGAGTCGGCATCCAAATGTGTTTGAGAGGTACCAAGATAATAATCGATCACATCATGCAATAGTCTCCGGACCAAAAGTTCAGTCTCCGGACCAATAGTTGGCAGCAACACACAGACTCGATCCATGGGACAGATATGAGGTCACCCCGTGTCGCTCGCACTGGGCGGGGACTACACATCGGTCTCCTCTGGAAAGTTCGGCCCATTCACGACTTCAGAATTGGCCATCTAATCTAGGCACTTGACCAACTGCTCCGCTCGCATTGGCACCACCGAGGAATGCGGGTGCCACTACCGGTGAGGAAACGGTCATGTGGCCTACAACGTCGGTGTTTACCTGCTCTCTTCTGCGACCATCGGAGGTTGTGATAGTAGGTGTGGACAAGCTTGATGTCCTCATAATGCCGTATTTGCCGAGCGGGAACATCGGACCTCGTGCTCGATCAGTCGCTTCGACTTTGTACTAGCCAGAAGTCGTTTGATGTTCCTTGACCGCCGAAGCGACCTAGCGCTTCTCGTGCTGTCAGCCAAGACCCCTTATCGCCCTCTACTCTTGCAAGATGCAGTTCTGATTCCGAAATAACGGCCCTCCCGGCGTAGATTACGAGCAACCAATACCCCGACCTGTTCAGCCAACCTACCATAAAATAGGCAGAACAGCACCGCCGTCCACAGCCCAAATGGTGCCCCTCGTAGTTCTCAATCGTTTGTCTGCCCTATATTCGTAACCAGCGATGCCTGGACGAAACACAGTTGACCATAGAACCGCACGGTGCCGCCAGGGAAGGTATGGTGAGCGTTCTCCGAAAAGGCGCCCCAAGGGCGAACTTCATGCGCTACACATGAAGAAATTGATGTTTTATGCCATGCTCACCTGACCACGACTAAGGATACGCTCTGAATCTCGAAACCAGACCGGAAACTGCGCAAATGTGGTATAAGCTCTGAAGAATATAAAGAACTGTAGTACTTCAGTGCCAACGAATACCACATCCTCGCTAGTATATTGGTTAGTATATTCGCCTCTCAATGTTGAGGGCTGCCCGAACGGGCATTGACCGCGAAAGAGCAGGGTTCGATTCCCTGGCGGGGAAATATCTTTTGTCCCCTCATCTGGGCGGTGAGCTTTTGGTCCGAGTTGGTTCCGTCTTTGCTTCTACCACCAAAAGCAGTCCACTGGAAGCCACCTACAGTCCCAACTTATCCAATTACCCAGTTACCCAGGTGCCAGCTGCTAGTTCCCATTCAACATGTCCCATGTGTCGTTGAATAGTTCACCCGCTGGATTCTGAGGAGAGCTTGTGCTTAGTGTGTTTCTGAGATCGTTGTGAGCTCATTCCCTTTGGTGACGTCACGGGCAGCGACTCCTTCCTCGTGTGCCCGACACCGAGTGCACCGCTGACCACTAGACCACATGCTCACCGCCGGTTAATGTCACGAGGCCGACTCCGACTGTCGGTGCCGACATGAACGCCGGGAACGGAGCCGAGGGCCAAGAACCTGAGGCGTGACTGCTAACTCCTGCCAAGACTTCTGCCTCAACTGCGTCCTGTGTCTTCCAGTGCTCCAGCTTCCGACAGCACACAGAGGCCGAGTGGCGGTGTTACTGCAACGACATGCGCCAAGATATAAAGGTATGGGCATACAGTGGGGTCGACTCTCGTCATGCATCGACACACAATGAAGCTCTTACTCTACCTTCTATTCGCTGTTGGCGTCGTCGGGCAGGCGGAGTCGAGTCTAGGCGCCTCGGCCTCGACCACAGCTACGTCTTCGGCGGTCCCAATTGACCCGGGGAGCGGTAATGGCAACGCGACGAGCGGCGCCGGTGGAGACGCGAACACGACTGTATCTGTAAACCTCCCAGGCCAGGAGACGGTCACAGTTACCGGCGTGAGGCAGTTCGGCGTCGATGAGTTCAGGGGAATTCCGTTTGCCAAGCCGCGTGAGTTCCATCTCTTCCTCGCTTGGAGAGTATACTGACTCCAAGCCATCGGTGACCTCAGGTTTGCCGCCCCGCAGCCGATGAAGTACAACCGAACTGTGGACGCGACGAGGAACAAGCCCGCCTGCATGCAGAACGCGACCTTCGATCCAATGTATGGCAACCTCCCCGGCAACTATGGCGTCAGCGAGGACTGCCTCACGCTCAACGTGCTCGCCCCGGCCGAGCGGCAGGGCAAGCGGCCCGTCCTTGTGTGGCTGTGAGTCTACTTTCGACAGAAGCTGACGATAGCTATGGCGGTGGCTTCTTTGGCGGTGCGGCATCGCAATTCAACTCGCCCATGTTTATCGGCCACGGCGTCCAGAATGTAAGGCAAGAGAGGGCCTGTCGCTGACTCCAGAACCACCCCTTCGTCCTCGTTAACCCCAATTACCGGGTTGGCCTGTTTGGATGGGGCTTTGGCCGCGAGATGATTGAGCGCGGAGCCGCCAATCTCGGCTTACGCGACCAGCTCCTCGCCCTCCGATGGGTCAAGGACAACATTGAGGCGTTCGGCGGCGACCCCGACAAGGTGACGGTCATGGGCGAGTCGGCAGGTTCCATGTCCATCAGCATGCACTTGCTTAACCAGACGCAGGACCTGTTCCGCGGCGCGGTGAGTACAGCTCCTGCCTAGTCGCCAGTAGCTGACCCCAGATCATGCAGTCGGGCCACTCGCCGCAGTCGCCCAACATGCGGCCGGGCACACCGTTGGACGATATCTACCGCGCCCTTGCTATGATAGCCGGCTGCCCCCAGTCATCTATCGTGAACGGCACAACGCCGGCGATGAACCAAACAGAGTCTAACGGTGCAGCGCCTTCCGGCACCTCGGGGGGTAGCAGGAGGGACAGGCGCGCGAGTCCCATGAAGTTCAACTCGACCTTTGACTGCCTCAAGTCACGCCCGGCTGACGCAGTCCTCAATGCCAGCTTGGCACAGATGCAGTACAACTACGTCCTCGTACCGGCGGTTGACGGTGATCTCATTCCGGCCCCGCCCCAGAAGCTGTGGCAAGAGGGTAAGATAAAGTACATGCCGTTCATTGTGGGCGACGTCAAGGACGAGTAAGTGCCACTACAGTCAGTTGCCCACTCTAACAGACAGAGGCACGATGTTCACCGACCCCACGGTCAACTCGTCATCGGTCATGGAAAACGCTCTCGTGCACTACGACAACGAGACTGCCAGCAAGATTATCGCGGCGTATCCCCCGAATCCTGAGCTCGGAAGCCCCTTCGACACCGGTAACGAGACATTCGGCCTTTCGCCGTACTACAAGGCTACTGCCGCGTTCAACGGTGATCAGACTTTCCACGCCGACCGCCGGCTGTTCCTCCACGCCGCCCACGAGCACGGCTGGAACAAGACCTGGTCGTACCTCTTCGATGCCAAGACGCCCTTCCTTCCGCCTCAGCTCGGCATCATGCATGGTACAGACGTCATCTTCAGCTTCGGAGCGGTGTCCCCGCTGATCAACTACACCGACGCCGACGTCGAGCTGGGGAAGGAGATGATGACGCGATGGTATGTTGCCGACTGGGCCGTACTGAGACCAGGATAAACTTTGCGTACTACCTCGACCCGAACGGTCCTGGTTCTGGCGAGGACAACCAGTCCGACGGTGCAGCCAATGCAACGACTGGCGTCACTTGGCGCCCTCACCTCGCCGACGACAAGGCTCAGATCCACTGGCAGCCGAACAACATCACTGTGCAGCAGGACACCTTCCGCGAGCACATGTCTCTTTTCTGGCCTCCCGCGTCAAGCAGCGGTCCCGGCGGCCCGAGTGGCACCGCGAGCCAGTCGCCCACGCCGACTGGAGGCAACACGTTCACAGTGCTGGAGTCGGCGTCGGGTGCGGCCACGGCCACGGCCACGGGAACGGGCTAACCGACATCAACTCCCACGACCTAGGCAATTCCCGCCTCTTGCAATTGTTCTGAAGCCAGTAAGCTAGCGACGCTTAGCCTAAATCTATGTATACTACCGATAGCGCAGACTCCACAGCCACAAATGTACAGTAGTAACGTGAACAGGAAGAGGCAGGTGGCGTGGCATTTGTGTTAGAACCCGGAATGGGGCTCTTTGCAGCGGGTCGACTTGGATGGCTCGAAACTCGCTTCAACGCGTTCACCGTTCAATGCATCATTCCACATCCAGGACACACACCAGAGGATGGAGCCTTCCCCATCATCTCCAAAATACAGTGGAATTCCAGGTCCTCCACGTATTCCAAGTAGTCCTGTTCCCCCTTGTCCATTTCGCCTGCGCGCCGCCGAGCCTCGTCGGCGAACTTTCCACTCTTGATATATTCCCGATGGCAGTTGCGTGCCATGTCCTGCACCTTCGCGGAGGCAGAGCGATACCGGCGCGCGTTCCTCTTCCGCGCCGCCAGGAGTTCTCTGCAAATTGGCGTGTCGGTCTCGGCATACCGTTCAGACAGCGCCGTCCCATCGACCGCAAGGCGGTCGTATGCACTCGCAAGCGCGTAGGCCCGGCGCGCATACTCGATGCAGTCGCTTGCAAGTTCTTCCCTTTTCTCTCCGCGAGTCGTCGGTAAGCGCTGCACGCATCGCCGTACTTGCGTGCGATTTTGCCCAGCTCCTCCGCCTGGTCGACCTTGTCCACCTCCTCGATGAAACGGTGGATGTCACAGTCAATTTCCATCCGCTTCGCCCAAATCTTCCCAGAAGCTCGGTTCAGCTTCCAATTCCGTCCATCCGCATCGTTCCAGTCCTCGTTGTGCTCCTCCATCTTGGCCGCGGCGGCTCGCCTGGCCGACGCCCAATTCCCTTCGGCCGCAGCCAGGGCAACCAGTTTGTTGACCTTCTCCTGTTTGTCCTCCCCCCCATTCCGCACATCATCAACGTCGATCCAAGCTTGCTTCAATTCAGTAAAAAGGCCCGAGGGAAGCCGGACGTCATCTTCCTCGTCCGTGAGCGGCTCGTCTGTGGTCAGTGTCGCTTTCGTTGGGCTGGCTGGCTCACTCCAGTCACTGTCGAATGCGTCCGGTTCCAATAGGCAGGATAAATTGAGACCAACAAGAGCCTCTTGGCTCTTCGGAGGTGTCTCCACAGGCTGGCTGGGAGGTGTTCCCGCAGGCTGGCTGGGAGGAATTCCCGCAGGCTGTTTGCCACGCGAAGAACGAGTACGGATTGCGGGCATTGCGCTGGAGGTTGAGCTCAACGGTCAGTTTGGCGCTGGCGATAGCGGTCGCAAGAGTGGGAGCTGTAGAAGTAGCCGTCGCAAGAGTGGGAGTTGTAGAAGTGACCGTCGCAAAGCAGGTAGCCATGCCAAGATGATGTTATGAAGTGGACGTTGGAGACAAGTGTCCTGTCCCGCGCATCAATGACAAGTGACGCGCTGATCCGACGCGACCAGAACACGATACAGCCGTGCCTGAAAGCTCCATGAGGGGACGCCTTACAAACACCCTCCTCATGGGGACGGCTGCCCCACTCTCATTCCGCCTGGTATACCTTTTGCATCAACGCCTCTGCACGTATGCAGATGGGAGGCAGCATAGCCTTCAGCCATCTCGTTTATGTGAGATGAGATTTCTCAGCCATCGGACTAGCACAAGAAACTCTGACTGTGTGCGACGAGTAGACTGCAGAAACGCGTTTGAGGAGAGTGACGAGAAATGTTCACCAAGCTACTGCATACATCTCACTCCTCCTTCTGCCTCTTCCGCGCCCTCTCAGCCTCCTCCCGTTCCCTCTTACGCGCCAAGAACCGCTCCCTCGCTCCCTCCCGCCGCTCCTTCGCATCTCCATCATCCCCCTCTCTCCTCCTCCGCGCCGCCTCCTCCTCCTCAGCAGCCCTCGCAGCCGCCGCAGCCCGCTTCTTCTCCTCCTCCGCCTTGACCTGCTCCGCCAGCCGCTTCCGCTCCCGCGCCATCCGCTCCTGGTACGACGCCGCAGCCCCAACCGCGCGGGACACGTACGGCTTGTCCGGATCTGCCTCGCTCCTCCGCCCGGTGAGGAGCGACGGCGGCAGGTCCGCCCCCGCTTTCGGCTTCTTCGTGATATTCAGGCCGGCCTTGAGGAGGGAGCGCTTGTTGACGACCTCGCCGTCGTCGTTGATCTCAATCTCCTTGCCTGTCTCCGCGTTGATCGTGCGCGAGCCCGCGGCGAATTTGGCCGACCTCGCCTCGGCAGCGAGCAGGGGGTCGTATTCCTCCTCGTCCTCGAACTGCTGGGGCGGTGGGCGGACAGCGAGGCTCGGTCCAGCCTTGGCCGTCGACGCCGCGACGGCAGCGGCGTGCTGCGCGGCTGTATCGTCCAGCATGGACGCATACAGCGAGGTCAGCCCCGGCCCCTTATTCGACTTCCGCAGTGCCTCTGGGAGTCAGCATCGCTCCAAAGTGGTACGCACCTTCACGGGCCTTCTCCTCTTCCTCGGCCTTGCGCACCTCCTCCATCTGCCGCTTGTACGCCTCCGTCACAAACTTCTCCTTGTCCGCAAACTCGTCGCCCTCGGTAGCCCGTTCCCGCTCAAGCATCTTCTCCTCGGCACGCAGCCTGTCCAGCTTCCGCGTAGCCGCCGCAGCGAGGAAGCTGTCGATATATTTCGGCCCAGAGGGGGCAGCGGACTTGCGTGCCTCCGCCACGGCGTCCTGCGCCGCCTTCATGCCGTCGTACACGCCATCATAGTCAAACACACTTGAGTCGAGCTTGAGCGCCTCGTCGCGGGCACGCCGTTCCGCGCGGGACAGCAGTTCCTTCGGCCGTGTGGAGGACGAGGCTGCTGAGGACTGGGGGTCGGGTGCGTAGAGGTTTGGCGGAGGCCGGTTGGTGGGCTTCTTCTTCTGCGGCGCGGGCAGATTTTCTTCCTCGTCCTCCTCGCCGAAGAGGGGTTTGGGTTTACCTGCTGGCTTGGCTGGCTTGCTCTTGGACGCGGCCGGCTTAGATTTGGCTTGAGCCATGAGCAACTCGAGGTTGGATGGAGCCGCGTTCGCGGGCGCCGAAGCCGGCGCTGGAGCAGCGGCTTGTTTTGATGCTGGCTTCGCGCCAAATGAGAAGGAGATTTTGCCCTCGGTCATGGCGTCGTCGTCGAGTGTGAGAGAGAGCGAGAGGGCGGATGGCAGAGACTCTGATGGATGTTTTCGAGATCGGTGATGGTGACATTTGGGTGGCGAAGTGGAGGAGCGGAAGCAAATTCGGCTGGTGGAGGTCGTCCACCATCCCCAAGCTGACACCATCAACGGCAAGTCGTATGCATCTCAGCGATGCATGGTCATGGCATGTACTATGTAGCTCTGTAAGGTGGGTCGTCTAATGCTATCAAGAACATTTGATACAGGTAAACGGTATGTAACGGAAGTGGGAACAGGGCAATTGACAGGCGGCAGACACAGAGCAGTCGCCATATGTACAACTAAGAGTTGGGTAAGTCGGCATTAAACATCGTCTTCTTCAGCGGAGAGCTAATCTTGGCTGCTGTCAGATTCGCCAATTGTCCCGTTACTCACGCGCATACAGCCCGCGGTACGGCACCTCAGGGATGGCGACTAGACGCGGGTGACGAAGCATCTTTGGCTCCATCGACTTTGTGCGCTGCCGTCAGCTACGCCATGAACCAAGCTTACCTTCTGGAAGATCTCTTCGTCGCCAAAGTCGACGCGGTGATCCGCCTCAGCTTCCCGCTTACCGTTGCGGAGCGAGTTGACGACCCACCGCAGGCCAACGACGTGGGGACGCACATCGTCGTCCAGGCGCCACCAGAAGGCGGAAGTGGAAGCCTTGCCGCTCTTATACACGATGTGCGTGCACGACTCGGTTGGACGGGTAAGCACCTATTGTCAGCGCCGACGGGCATCAAGACCTACCCTGGCGCCAGCGTTACGAAGCATATCCACGAAACTGGATCCCACGTCGCTTCCGTCTTCGTTGCGTACGTCGACGTACGCGACAACCCCTCGAAACAGGGTGCTCTGCTGCGCAGTGAGGAGAGACTCTATCACTCGGCCCTTCGATTCTTTCGGATCAGGGGGTACGAATTTTGTCCTTGAGGCATTGGGACCGACAGAGGCAAGAGGAGGCCGAGTGGACAGATTTCTGGGACGTGGGGTCGACGAGACGAACGGCGCAGCGTTTACGTTTGTCACGCGAAGGGGTGTTGGACGAGGGGCGGGGCGTACAGTGTCAGTCGTGCGGGCGGACGAAGGTAGACGGAGGTTGGCAAGAGCCGCATTGAGTGCGTTGAGGTTTCGGGCGGTGTCAGAGCCACCTCGCGACGACATGCTGAGACTCTGTTGGGACGGAGGCGGAGCAGGGCGGCGAAATGGCTTGGACTTGGACTCAGGTCGCCCAGTAGGTTTGGGCTGCTGAATGCACCGAGTCGGCTCGGAGTTAGTTCGAAGGGAAGATCCCAGGGCGCTTGCACCAGTCTCAGCGTCTGTCCCCTCTACATCCATGTCCGAGCTGGATGCGGTCGGTGGTGGTGGGCGCAGGAACGGGTTGGAGATGACGCGAGGTTTGGGCTGGACGAGGGGGCCAGAACCCAATCCTGCCGGGTACGACGGCTGGCGGCGTCCAGTGAGAGGGGCAGAAAGCTGCTGGGCTGGGAGATTCGAAGGGAGCGCGGATGGTCGACGGGGGGTGAGGGAAGTCATTGGCGGCGACGAAGGAATTGGGGGCCCACCCATGACCGTAGACGGTGGCACAGATGCCGACGGGTCCAGCTCAGAGTTCACCTTCTCTTCGTCGACGTTCATGGTCTCCTCCTTGTCCTTAGTCAACTGAGCCGTCGCGTTGGGAGCTTCAGCTTCAACTGCCGGTTCGATCTTCATCATTGCCCTGGGCTCGCCTTTTGGTCCTGGTCCTTCCGGTGCCACCTCCTTTTCACCGTGCTGGACAGCCAACTTCATGGACGAAGCACGTGTACTATCCCCGACCCGTCCCCCAAACGGAACTGGCACATTAACACGAGGGGTCTTCAACGCAATCGGCAGGCGACTCCGTGCCACTGTTGGAGGCACCGCTCGCCCACGCGGCAGGGGCACAATAGTTCGCCCCACCGCCGCTGTCGCTGGCACTCCAACTCCACCACTTCCTGCGCGCGGGGGCTGGGGGGTAAAATATGCCTCGAGGGATGTCTGCACTGGACGGGGTCGCGGGGCGACGCACATGGTTCGGGGAGCGGTAAGGCGCCGATCTGGGACAGGCGAGCGGGGCCGCTTCGGAGTGACGAAGGGGAATGGGTATCCGTTGGCTGAGGTGCGGTCGGCCACTCGTGGGGGCGTTGGCGGACGGGGCTGCAGAGATGACATGGTGGCCTCATCGTCAGGATCTGAGCGGAGGAGGGTTCGGGCTGGTGTTGGTGGGCGGAGAGTCTGACGGGGTGTTGGGGGACGGGGTGTGCGAGCCAGCGAGGCGGCGCCGGCCTCGGAAGCTCTAGGAGGAGTAGATGGGCCTGCTGCCAGCTGCTGAGCCATGCAAGGTCCAGCCGAAGGCTCAGCCGTAGACGGCTTAGCAGTAGAAGATTCACCTGATGGCCCGGCTTCGGGCTCAGCTGGACGTTGACACTCCTCCTGGGCGTGCTTCCGGTCGGCATGCATGGGCTCGACAGGATGCCCGCTGAGATCAACTCCCCCTCCCTCGCTGCGGCGCTTCTTGCCGCCCGCCTGCTCGTCCTCGGCTTTGCGCTTGGTCCCCACCTCGACCCGCCCCATCTCACCCCGAGATGGGTGTAACCGAGCAGACATGCGTGTTGGAATCCGGCTCCGTCCTACCCCCTTCGTCAGCCCAGCCCCCGCCGTCCTCGTGTTGGATCGTGGCGGCGCATCGACAGAGCGGCGGGAGCGGGTGCGTGCAGACACGGGGGTTGAGTAGGACGTCATGGTTGACATGTTTGGTTGTGGAGGAGCTCGGACCGCTCCGGGACGAAGTCGAAAACAAATCAGTCGGGCGATCGGGTGGCGGCTGGAGCGCCGAGGAGAGATGCGGGAGGCGTTGGAGGCAAAATGGGAGAGAGGAAGAGAATGGAACACGGTGCTATCCGCGCAGAGGGGATTGTAGCTGCGCGGATGCGAGACTGAGAGTGTCGGGAATGGGTGATGGAGGAAAGGTAACGAGTGGGATTGAGCAGCAAACACATGGTGACGCTCGACATTGTTGACGGCAATGACAGATTTGCTTCCGCCCATTCCATTCAAACACAACCCCATTACCTGCAATTATTCGGTCGATCTGAAATGTAACGCTCTCAAAACAGCTATTTGGACTGTAACATCATCACAAACTCAACCGCGCCAATGCACTTGCACCACAGCGCTGAACAATATATACATCGCCCCCAGGACAGTGTATACAGATCGAAAGGGCTCTTACCAAGCCGCAGCACAGCAACGACTTGAGAGAGAGCACGAGTGGACCATACAATACAAATGAGATCTACTCGTTTGTTCCGCGAATGCTGAGTCCACAGCGCAGCATCTAGCAAGCTTAGTGAAGACGAGCACTGCGGCGGCGGCGGCGGCGCTTGTTGCACTTCTTGCCACCAGAGCCGGCAGGCTTGTTACCAGCAGGCTTGTTGCCACCGGGGCCTGCAGGAGTAGGCACGGGCTCGCCGGCGTTCTCAGCGCCGTGCGAGGGGGTCGGGGCCGCAGAGGGGGACTCAGACGCAGCCGGGACGTCGGCGCCCTCCTCGCCACCAGCGACGAGGATGTTGGCGCCGCCAGGGTTCTCAGGGGCCGGAGTAGGCGAAGGCTGTCCGGCGTTGGGGCTCTCAGAGGGCTTGGGCTCGGTGCCGTTGTTGGCGGCGCCATCCGGGGAGGTGCCGTTGGCCGCGTTGTTGGTGCCGGCAGTGCCGTTGGTGTTGTTAGCGGCTGGGGTCGGGGCGGGGCCCTTGTCGACGATACCGGATGGCACGTTCTCGCCACCGTCGGGGCCGTCAGTGGGCTTGCCGACGGGAGTACCGTTGACGACGTCATCGCCAGGGAGGAAGGTGAAGACACCGTCGGGAACGGACTGGATCTGCCAGACGTTCTCGCCAACAACCGAGGGAGGGGAGATGCCGTTGAATGCGGAGGTGTCCTTCATGCCCTTGACCTGCGAGTTCTTGAAGACGGCAGTGTCCATGTTGAGGTTGTCGGCGACGTCCTGAGCAGTGCCAACCTGAATGGCCTCCTTGTTGAGGAACTTGGCGTAACGGTTCCACTGGTCCGTGCCCCAAGGGTGGAGCCAGGCGTCCTTACCGGCAGTAGGCTTGATGTCGGTGAAGTTGTTCTCAGCCTTGGGGTCGACCTGGACAGCGAGGGGAAGGGACATCTCACGCATACGCTCGTTGAAGATGGCGTTGGGAGGAGTCCATCCGGGGTCGGGCTTGCGGTTGGGGCAGTTGTTGGGCTTGGAGTCACCCATGTCGGCAGTCCACTTGGGGTTGCAACCCGGGAGCTCAGTGAGGGGCTTGAGGAAGCCAATTTCCTCATCGGGAATCATGCCCTGGATACGGCAGTTGGCGAAAGCGGAGACATCAAGGTGGTCCTTGAAGGGCGCGCAAGCCTCAAGGTTCTCCTTGAGCCCAGTGCACTGCTTGATCGCGGCATTGAGAACATCCTCATCCCATCCGTTGACGAAGTCGCCGTGGAAGGAGGTGCCGAGAGTGTCACCGTTCGAGAAGATCAAGTTCTCCGGGTGAGAGCCCCAGTCGGCCTTCTGAGCCTCAGTCGGGTAGTGGCTGGTCTCGAGGAAAAGCGTGGGGTACTGCACGTTAGCGGGTGACATCCAAAGGGATGTGGGGGTCAGGCAAGACGAACCTTGACGGGGTGCGACTCGGGGCACTTGTCACCACGGATAGTCTGCCAGATCTTGCCACCACCAGTGGTGACAGGCCAGGTGAGATGGGAGAAGTGGTCCCAAGAGTCGAGAGACTGGTTGGCCCAGCCACACGAAGGGAAGTGGATACCGGTCTTGACAGTGCCAGGGACAGTGGGGTAGGAGGTCGAGTTGGGAAGGTAGTAGCCGTTCATGTCACGGTTGACCTCAATCGAGATACCACGGGTACGGGTGTCGCTGAGGTCGCGGGACATGGCAGTGCCGGAAACGATGCGCATCCCCTTGGGCCATGCAATGGCGCCAGGAGCGTTGAAGTAGTAGGCACGGGCAGCGCCAACCATACCCTCGTAAGTGCCATCCTTGCGGATGTAGTAGAGGGTGGGAGCCCAGTAGCTGGACTTGTCGATAGCCACGGCAGCCGAGGTACAAACGGCGTTGGACTGCTCTTCGGGGGTGTTGAGGACCTCACGAATGTTGGAGGCGCCGAAGAGAGAGTGTACGTGGCCAGCAATCTCGCCTGGGTTGATGATGGGGTCGATACGACCGATTGCCAGGGTGCCCATCGATCGGATGACGAAGGGGTGGGAGTCGGCGGATACGGTAGTGGCAGTAACGGCAAGAGCCGCGACCGCGACAGAAACAAAGTCGCCAAACATGCTGGATGCTGGTTAAAAGATGCTAAGCTATGGACAGGAAAGCAAGATGAGAGAGCCGGAACGGGAGATGATGTTTAGACACGTGTGTGTGTGTGTGAGAGATGAGAGATGCGCCGACCAGCGAGCGCGGATGTGGGAGAGACCGCGAAGGCGAAACAAAGGAGTGTGGTGCCGGTGCGGGGCCTTAGGTTAGTGTCGGTGATGAAGAACCGAAACGAGACCGAGGTCGTAAAGTCGTGAGGGGGAGAAAAAGGAGATGAGGATGGGACGGGAAGAGGAGATGATGGCGAGTTGGGTATTAAGTAGTAGTAGTAGTATGAAGAGGGTGTTGGGT
The DNA here is from genome assembly GCA_023629975.1 of Cutaneotrichosporon sp. PL3408A. Classification (NCBI taxonomy): domain Eukaryota; kingdom Fungi; phylum Basidiomycota; class Tremellomycetes; order Trichosporonales; family Trichosporonaceae; genus Cutaneotrichosporon; species Cutaneotrichosporon sp. PL3408A. The sequence goes on along the minus strand of JAMAMB010000012.1, from coordinate 83,258 downwards.
GGTTGGGTGGTTGGGTGGCTAGGTTGTGTGGGGGTGAGGAGCAGGAGGGAAGGAAAAGGAAGGCGAGGGGGAGAGGTGCAGGGGAAATGGCAACCCGCGCATCACACTCTCCCAGGGGTTTGGTCATCATACAGTGATTACTACATCCGATGGTACACGTAACCCGACACAACGTCCTACCACTACTGTACTCCCTATCCCTGCTCAGGGCCCTACTGCCTACAATGCAGCTGCGTGGTAATGCGTGACTACTACTGCATGACTGCATGCATAGTAAGACCATTCTCTTTGGAGCTGTGTTTGAGCTGTTTGAGCTGTTTGAGCTGTTTGAGAGGTGTGAATGCTGAAAGGAGTACGTTGGAAGGCTTAATGTCTGATTATTCTCGGCAGGGAAGGCAGAGGGAAGGGAGGGAAGGTAGGGAAGGCAGGGAAGGAGAGGAACAACGCGTATAAGCATTACACGAAACAGGTACTCTAATAACCCCTTCAAACCCCTGAGGCATTCAGGGCCATTTAAAGTGAGTCGGACGCGACTCGGCTAGATTATTCAGGGTCAATACACAACACCTTGTCCCGTTCAAACCCGCTGTTCCCTATCCATCCGGCCGTACATCCCATCAACTCCACCAACTCCACCCACATCTGGCAACATCTAGCATGCAACCTTCAGCTGCGTTTCAATGTTTGAGGGTTCGAAGTTCGAGGCATCCGGCGGCCCCGAGTCCACATCTGGCGAGGATGCAGTGAGGCCAAGTTCGCATCACAAGGGATCCGCTCAACTCTGTTTCCGTCAAGCTCGAGCCAGAACGGCCCCAAACAGTTGGGCCAACTCTTAACCCATAGGCGGGCATTTAAGGGCATCATACGTACGCACACTACCAACCGCCCCGAACTCTTTTACTGTACTGTAGACTTCGTCGTTTTGAGTTGACATGTGGGATGAAGCTCGGACTGCATCTGACATTCAGAAGAACAAGTCGTAAGCCACACCTTGTCGCTCAAGTCCGGCCCGACGCCATCGGTGTGTCGGCGCTCGGCGCGTTTGTGGCGCTGGGTCACTCAAACCCTGCAATTCAGTAATGCTCGCCATGTCCACATGTCCCCCTCACTTTGTCATGCCTCAATTCACATGTCCCTACGCACGCGCTCAAGTGAGGATGTTAGGGTGCACGAAGACGCGTCCTTCGACGTCCGTACGTGCATTGCAGGGTCGACCACAGCGCATCACGAAACATGCACAGATCGCGCTACGGAAGCAATCTGCAGATTGTGCATGTGGAGACAAAAGCTGTAACGGTGGTCAAGGATATTACGCCGCGTCAGTCTAGCCCCTCTTCGAGTATGAGGATGTTCAGGGGGTTCACCGAGGCCACCGAGCTGACACCAACCGACCAGTTTTTAAGCGGGCATTCTAGAGATCCTCGGGGTCTGGCTCCTCCTCGGCTTCACATCTACGGGGTCGAATTGTGGGATGGTTGAATCCACCGGGTGCCAGCATGAGGGAATCTGAGGCATTTCGCAACAGCCATGCGGAGGATTTCCATCCATAATGTTTGGGCGAAACCTTACATTGACCGTTGCATCATATCTACCCTGCTGATGGGACGGAGGCACATCTTTGCATGTCCAGACGCCAGGATCGCCGTTGCAACCGTTTCATGCCTCATGAGTGTAGCAAGCTCGACGCTAGTGACATTGTTGGGTCACTACACCCTGTCGGCGCATAAACTTGTCCATCCGACAGCCTGTCCAAACCTGGCTCCCCAACCTCGTCCTCCACACACCTGACCATACTCCACAACACCAGTACCTCGTTATCGTTCTGGCGTGTGTGTTCGTGTCTGGATCGCTGTGGGCCTTAGGACCGATCCGCCGGAGTCCGCTACGGGCCGCCGTGTCTGACCTGTCCGAATGGTCGGAATGGCGCCAGCCACAAGTGCCGTGGCCGTGCCGTCTCGCAGCACCGGCTCCCTTGTAGTGTCTGACACCGCGTCAACATAAACATACCGTTATTGCACGCGCACAAGCACATGATTGCAGGGGAGTACTAGGACGGGTGCAACTCGAATAAACATCACGTCGGTGTCTGCGCATGAGTCTGGTCGTTTGTGGTGCTTGGCTCAGGTGTAGGCGTTTCGTGACTGACTAGTCTAGCGAGCTTCCATGGGAAGAGGTGTCTGGCCGACTTGCGTCTGGCGCGTCTGGAGAGTTGATCGACCAGCAGTGTTATTTTGGTGGCATCGAGTGCTCAGCGCAGTCGTCGAGAGAGTCGAAAACTGCGCCGACGCGAGAGTAAGGTTCGAGGCTCAGCCAGCTGGCTTCCCCAAACTGCTGTTACACTCTGCTGGAGTTTGTTGAAGCCACTACTGCCTCGTTAGAGGGTTAAGTCCAGTAACGCATGATACTCGTCTGTTACACCCACTATCCCACGTCCTGGTCATTCTCTGCCGCCATGCTCCGAGCTTTCTCAAACCGCACACGGCCACGAGCGAGCGCGATTGCGGAACGAATGAGACGCGCAATCCTCATGAAGATCACACAAGTCGGACATAGCGCCCCGAGAGCGCAGGGTACAATGGTCTGGGCCAGCCTCTGCGCAGACTAAGCTTCATCCTGACATGGTTGTGAACGCACCAGTCAAACCGACCCTTTCGGCCAGACGAAAGGGGTGTGATGAGCGCCCAACTGACGGGCGGTGGACGGAGATGCCACATTAAGATCCGTGGGCCCAAAACGGCCATGCGACCCCAATTTTAGCAATCCCCCCCCATCTCCGTCAGTCCATTAGTTGGAGACAGCCCACCGACCGGACACGCTTGCACTGACACCTCTTCTGGCTGCATAGAGACGGACACGCCGAAAGGAGCAGAAGGAAAGGAAAGAAAACAGGCACCTCGCATTTGGCTCGGGGGTGCTCCTTGTATGCTGCGGCTGTCGGGTGATTCGGGGCATTACGGCATTCGTGTAGAAGGAGAAGCGGCATGAGACAGGTCTAGAAGAGCCCCAAGAGCCTCGTGCCAAACTCAGATCTGCTCTCAAGAGATACATCGCTGACGCCTACGCCGTGCCAATACATTCGCTTGTCGGCATCGGCGTCATCGTTGTTCGAGTTGTTCTGGTCGTACCTGCCCCCCGTCCCGCCCACCGTCTCCAAGTCTGAGGCTGCCGTAGCTGCCGTAGCTGCCGTAACCAACGCAAAACTTGGAGCTAGACAGTCTAATCGTGCTGGGTCTCGTTTCACGACGTTTCATGCTTCACCTAGCCAGTCCCCTTTGTTTGGGTCCGCGACGGTTAGCCTCCGTCGCTCGGTCGACTGGTCGTCTTGCCCCCTTCAGATTGACGTTGAGGACTGTTGACGAGAGAAGCCGACCGATCGCCAACGCCACGACCCCCAACTGGACAGTGCAATTGAAGGGTCGATCTAACTCTGCTTACCTTGTCTGAGTGTATCGCAATGAACTAACTAGGCCGGCGCGGACTGGTCTGGCACAACGAGATGGACGAGAAAAATCGTCACGACCTCGGCGACAACACACGACACTGACAACCAGAACCCCAGTACAGCAAGCTCACAGGCCCGAACTCAAAGCTCCAATTTTTCTCCGGCGGCTTCGACCAGCTCCGTCGAACGTCGACGTTCGCGTGCCTCGATGTGAAGGAACAGAAGTCTCCAACTCTGTACGAGCGCAGTCAAATGCAGTGGGCTGAGCGATAGGCTCAAGTGCCAGCCCCTTGACGATGGACCTGCGGCTCGGAAACAAAGGAAACAACACGCCGACGAGCTGAGAACGGCAGAAAGTTCTTCGGCTATCGTGAACATCGTTGACACCGCGACGATGTCCATTCTTCGCGGCCTCGGCCTTGCGGTGTACCTCGCTGACTCTTATGGACTTAGCAACCGAAGGGGTTGGGACGAAACAGTCGATACAGAGAGATGGTACAGGACGAGTCGTGAGGATAAACTTGTGGAGTTTGAACGAGATAAGGTGTCACTCTCGTTTCCTCATCTTACTTCAACCTTCAGGCTCTGGCTCTGAGTCCGCTCTCCGACCCACTGCCCAACTGTCACAAGCTCGTTGCCTCTACCCGACCCACTTGTCGGGTCGGCCGTGGAAGCTCTCGACGGTGATGAGCTCTTAGACGAGCGTATACGACTTGATATCTTTGCATAGCCACCAGTCCACAAGATTACGGCTCCTAAGCGAAGAGGCGGTACACCTCGAGACCAGTAACGTACATGGTTGGGAAGATGAGGCCTGGCGTTAGTCGAGCGAAACGATATCAACTCACCGAAGATGAGAGCTGGGTAGCCGAGGCGGCCAAGACCGTCCATCTGGTACTGTGAGCGGGGGGTGACGGAGAAGGAGACTTACACGCTTGGATGGGGTACCAGAGGCGTAGTTGAGCTGGCGTTAGCGTGTGCGCAATGCTTCATTCCACTTTGCACCCAACGTACAGTGTAGCTGACGCGGCTGAGGGACCAGACGAGGACGGCGCCAGTAGCGATCTTGGGGTGGAAGAAGGAGAGGAAGCCGAACAAACTCATCACGAAGGGAGTGTACTCGAGGGTGTTGGCGTGAGCGCGCTGGGCGCAGTTGAATGCCTGGTGTAAGTTAGTCGAAGGTGGCCCAATAGACAGTGGCAGCGTTGACGGAGTAGCCGGAGCGTTGGCGCTGACCGCTGGACACCCACCTTCTTCTTGGGGTCGTCACGCGCCTCCGCCTCGGAGGCGTACAGCGCGGGGTAGGACACTGCCGTCAGTCCCAATTGTCCTGCCACCTGGCTCTGCCACCAACGCACCGCCAGCAGCCTTGCGATGCTTGACGACGGTCTGGATCTGGAAGATCTGTCATTAGCCCTCCTCTAAAAGTCGACCAATCGGATGCGGGGACCCACATTAAGGAAGAGCAAGCTGAGCAGCCCAACCCCGGTGATGGGGAACGCCTCGGGGATGACGAAGCCAGGTGTTGCGTTGATGATGGCGGCGGGCATTGTGGACTTGAATACAGATGGGAAGTGGGAAAAGTTAAGACCCAGTGTGGACGTTGGAGTTTTAGATGTGGCTTGTTTGGCTGGAGGCTTCGTTCGGTGACGCGTTGGATTATGGTGGGCTGGTTGGCCGACGGCCTCGGGTAAGGTCTCCAAATTCGATCTCCAACCGGTATGGGTGTGCTGGAGGGCCTTGGTGGGCACATGGTCTGGCTAGTCCGTGCTGGCGACATGGCGATGCCGACGGCGACGGTGTATCTTTGCCGTGCGGCTCGCGACTGTCTTCTGTGTTTTATATTTCACAGCTGCGATACAGATACAGATACCCAGTAGTGTCCCGAGTTCGGAGCCATGGAGCCAACAGCTCGACACACATCGGCAGATCCGCAGCCTCAAGATTATCATGTTGTTGACACAATTGGGGTCTCATCGCCAATGTCTTCGAAGTATTTAATGAAGTCTTGTTGCTTCCCATTCAAGCATAGTGTATAGGGCGATTATGTGCATACAGTTTGGTACTGTAGATGTGTTCTCCCGAAGTCGACCATTGAACACCACCACCTCTACTACTCGTGTCGGGCATACCCAGCCGGATGATCGGTGATGTCGATGTCAGGCACAAATAAAGTGCCACTCCAGCCTGCAGTGGACCTCTATGCAGTGTCAGGCTCACACCCTACCACCCACCACCCAGTTCAGCCGTCTCGATCGGTAGAATTGTCTACGGTGAGGAAGTGGAGGTTGCCCAATTGCCCCACCCTATGACGCTTGCCCGCCTCCATCACCACTTGCTTCGAACGACCACTGCGCTTGGCATACCCATGCCAACCCAGGCATTCAACATCATCCACAACATCAAGCACAAATGTCTCTGCGGCTGAGGCAGGCCATTCCCGGCCGCCCGCGCCGAGAATCCCCAAGCGGTCTCGCGGCAATCACAACTCCGAAGGGATCATACTTTGTGAGCCGCCGGCGCTAAGGCACGCTAACGCTAGGTCTACCCCTCCTCGTCTAACGTTGTTCTTCTCGATCCAGACGGTGACCTGCACGACACACTTCCCTTCTGGGATGCCTTGCCACATCGCGCCGGTCCCAGCGGGGCGCGCGACGTCGGCGGCGTGCTTGCCCGCGGCAACCTCGTGCGTGGGAGGCCGGCGGCACTCGGTGATGCTGACTCCAGGTCATGGCGTGGAGCGGGACTCATGTCGTGCTGTGGAGCTATGAGACGAAGGGGTGGGGTGTGCATTCGACAATTGTCGCCAATACGCCCGTATCCTCGCTCGACTTCTGGGGCGGCACCCTTGCGCTCGGGACTCAGAGCGGCGTGGAGCTGTGGCGCAGGGATCCAACGGCGGAGGTCGTCGTGTGGGATCGTATTTGGACAGGGTGCGTAGCGAGAGGAGGACGAGACTGATGGCAGACATACAGACGCGGATCCCATTGTCGCGCTGCCGCCCGAGAAGACCCATGTAGCGTGGTACTTCAAGGTGAGGTATCTGGGTTGCTGCACTGACAGCAGGGTGGGCGAACCATCACGATCCAGGCATTCGGGGCGAAGGGGGCGACCGGCTCCCCACAGGTCCTACGCCAGCCGCGCGAGATTGACTGGATGGGATGGCGGACTGTGGCAACGTAGGCCAGCGGCAAGGTTAGGGCTGACAGCAGAACCGACGCCCAGCTGTATGTGATATCGTCCAACAGCGTGTTCCGCATCTACGCGACGGTGCTCGATGACCCGACGTGGTTCCAGCTGCTGTATGCGATGGACTACCGGGCATTTCGGGACGCCGGAGTCGTACCGCCCAAAGGCAAGGGACCGGCGGAGTTTGGCTCCATCTGGATACCGGACGGCGTAACGCTTCGACATGCAGCCCAGGCGGCCCAGAAAGCGGCGGGACACGCGAAGCTCCCAACGGCAGTAGCCAAGATCCTCGACGCTCTCGACAACGACGAAGCCGATGTCGCGGTGTGGTTCGGGCCAAACGGCGAGGTTGTGCTCCGCTCCATCCTCAACCTCGATCGCGCGCCGCCGACGCTCATCAAGTCGGAACCACTTGCGTCGTTCACAACACACGTGTCCGCCGCATTCTCCAGTCGCGGCTGCCTCCTCAGTGGCAATGCCCTCTTCCTCGCCTTCCCTCCCAGCAGCACTCAGCCGGACATCACCACCCTCCGCGTCTCCCTGCTCGACCTGTTCGCCGGGAGCGACGAGTCGCTGTCATGCTCCGACCCGGTCGACTTCGAGACCATGCCGGTCCTCATGACGCAGGATATCGAGCAGTTTGTGCGCACGCCCAATGGGCGCGGCCTGCTCGCCATCGGCGTAGACGGGGAGATTGGAATCTGGGAGAAGAGGAAGCTGGGCAAAATGGCGAGGCGCCAAACTTCTCTCCTAAAGACCGCCTCGCTCGTCGGCAAGGGCGAGTGGATGGCGCCAGCGAGCCCGATCTTGTACGCCATTTACGCCAAGGGGCGCGGTATTGCGTCCTACTACAACGACCCGAAGGAGGGTCCCCGCGTCGTGCTGCAGCACCTTGACCCCGGCGACGGCTTCCCCACCGAGCCGGTGCCCATGCCCCATTTCGAGCCCAAGGAGGGCGACAAGGTCGAGATGTTGCTCGCCCTCTCAGACATCGATGACGGGTACAGTTCGCGGAAGCGGCGGACGCGGCGTGCGGTCATCATCGCCGTGGCTGCCAGCGGCGAAGCGTGGGTGTGGCGGATCGACCCGGCTCCAACGTCCCCGCGACACGAGTTCGCGGAGTCACCACTATCAGTAGCCGGGCGGCGGGGTACCATCTTCCCAGATGAAACGCCGTCACGCCGCACCACAGTCCTGCCAGACGTAACACCTGCGCGCCGGGCAACAGTAATCCCAGGCGATACTCCCCGGCGCAGCGACACTGAGATGACACTCCCCGAGACTCCAGGCGGCAGCCCCCACGCTAGGGCGAGCCGGATGTCCATCTCGGGCGCGTCAAGCGTGTACCACAGCGAGAAGCCCATCGTCACCCTCATTTCGCACTCGACACTGCCGATTGAGGACGGGAAGAAGCCGCGCTTTATCCTTCCGGTCGACCCGATGGGGTGGCACAGCTCCGCCATCGACTGGGAAACAGACACGCCGTTGCAGGACATGGTCGTGACTCTGTCCGAGACGGGTGTACTCGAGTTCTGGACGCCAAGGTTGGGACAGCATCTTATTGGGCAGCGCCGGGCTACTGTCATGGGCGACTCATGCTCCCATCTAGGTTCGGCGGCGTGGACGCGCACGAGTGTCGTGAGAACGGAAAAGACTGACGTGCTCCTCGCAAGGACGAGTTCGCGGAAGAAGACCGCCATCGTTTGCGACACCGGGAACGGGAAATACGAGGTGACCATCTGGGATTCGAACGTCAGCGAGTTCTCTACAGGTCTTGAACTAACCCATACCTTCGAGTACGTAGTCTCCATTGCGACGGCTTCACTGACATCAGCCACGGGTTCGCGATCCAGGACTTGGACTGGACGACGACGTCCGACCTCCAGTCCGTCCTCGCGGTAGGGTTCCCCCACCAGATCGTGCTCGTATGCGAACAACGTCTGAGCTATGTCGACATCACCCCCGGATGGGCGCCATTCCTCCACATTGATTTGCGGAAATACACCTCTGTACCCATCAACGATTCGGTGTGGATCGCGGGCGGGTCGCTCGCTGTCGGCGCTGGGAACCAGATATACATCTTCAGCCGGTTCTTGGAGCAGGATACTTCACCATCGCACTCGCCAGGTGAAGAAACGCCCACTGAGGATGGGAAGCCACTCGAGGACGTCGACGGCGAGGAGCTCGCCGAACCCGAGGATATCTTCCAGCTTATCGCGCACGAAAACGGCCCCCTCTTCGACTTCCACCCGACCATGCTGCACCAGTGTCTGATGTGGGGTAAGTAGATACCTTTCTGTAAGCGCGGCTGATCCCAGATAAAATCGACCTTGTCAAGAGCATCCTCGTCACGCTTGTCAAGGACATGCGCAAGTGCGAAGACGAGGGACGGCGACGTCTGGTGTACCAACGCCTCGACCCGCTCGCCTTCCATGCTTCCAACGCCATCCAGCCCCAAAAGGCCGCGGCCAAGACAGACTACTCGAGTCTGTTCTCCCTTGCGCCGGTCGAGGCCACAGCGGACGAGGACGAGTTTACGCCAGAAATTGTCCGTGACCTCATAGAACGACTTGATGGCCCGGTCTTCATCCCGCTGGACCACAGCGAGAAATCGAGTCTTGCAGCGCTCGCGCAGGCCGTGCTCGAAGTTGAGGCATCCCGCCGCTCCCTCGACATCTGCGGGCTGCGCTACCTGATCTCCATCCGCGCTTTTGCCAACCGAGACCGCCGCTCCGCCACGTCGGGCGCAGCGACCCCAGCCCCACTCCCCATCCCGATCCCCGACGAGGGGTTGCAAAAGCCCAAATTCCACGCCCGAATCTCCTTCCGCAACATCGTATGGGCGACACACAGCGAAAGCCACCAAGTCCTCCTGCAGGCCGCGACTGCCTCGACGGAGAACCACAAGATGATGTGGGAAGACGCGAAACGGCTGGGCGTGTTTCTGTGGCTCCGGAGCCAGGAGGAGATCCAGCGGGAGCTGGAAGTTGTCGCGCGGAACAGGTTCATGGCGGACGAGGACCGCGATCCGACGAGCGCGAGTCTCTTCTTCTTCGCCCTGGGAAAGAAGCAGGTCGTGCATGGGCTTTGGCGGCAGGCTCCGGGACACAAAGAGCAGAATCTCATGCTCAAGTTCCTCGCGAACGACTTTACCCTGGACCGGTGGAAGACGGCCGCGGCGAAGAACGCGTACGCTCTACTCAGCAAGCAGCGATACGGTGGGTGCTACTTGGAGTAGGCGTGCTGACATGCAGAGTATGCCGCCGCATTCTTCATGCTGGCCGGCAGTCCGAAGGATGCGATCACAGTGTGTCTGCGCCAGCTGAACGACTGGCAGCTGGCCGTCGCGCTCGCCCGCGCGGTGGAGGGCGACGGACCCCTCCTGCGCTGGATCCTCACCGACACCGTCCTCCCCATCGCCTTTGGCGGTGGTCACAGGTGGCTCGCCTCCTGGGCGCTGTGGATGCTCAACCGCCGCGACCTCGCCGTGCGGGTCATCATCTCGCCGATGGAGGAGGTCGCGTCGGCATGGGACGCGGCGGCCGTCAAGAGCGGCAAGCTCCAGGTCGGGCAGCCGGACAACGACGACCCGTCCCTCCTCCTCCTATTCCAGCATCTCCGATCCAAAACCCTCCAGACAGCGAAGGGAACGTCAGAAATCACACCCAAGCTCGAATTCGACTTTGTCGTGCACAACGCGCGCGTTTTCTGGCGGATGGGATGCCAGCCGCTCGGGCTGGACCTGCTCCGGTCGTGGAGTTTCGAGCGCCCATGGTTCCCGCCGCCCAAGGAGAAGAAGCGCCCAACGCCCATCTCTGTCACGCCCGCCGTCGAGACGCCGGTGCCCGGGGGGTTCCGCTCTCCGAACACGCCGACAGGCCGCCGGATGTCGACGTCGCCATATACGCCGCGCCGGCGGTCGAGCTTCATGCTCTCCCGTCCTGTGGGGCGGGACAATCTCCTCATGGACATGGACCCGGTCGAGGAGGTGCCCACCGAGCCGCCGACGCGCGTCGCCTCCCCAACCGGCAGAGCCAAGCACGGTCTCGCCATGTCCCGCACAACAACCGAGACGGGCAAGGCGAAACCCAACGGCGAGGCGAACCTCATGAAGGGGCTGCGGAACGACGTGCGGCAGGGCGCCGCCGAATTCGACATGGACAAGTTCTTCGGCGGCAGCCCCGCGAACGGCTCCTCCGACACCGTCTCGTCGTCGCCTGGCGCTGCGACGCCCGCCGAGACGTCCGGCGCCCCCACGCCGAGTATGGGCGACGCCAATCACGGCGGTATCGAGTTCAACATGAACTCCTTCCTTGGCGGGGGCGTGGCGGCGCCCAAACCGGCGAGCGTGTCGCCGGGCAAGTCTCCGAGCATGTCGCCGGGCATGTTGCCTGGCGCCTCCCGCCCGTTGTCGCCCGCACCAGGCAACACGGCCGGTAGTGGGACAAATACGCCGCGCAAGGGCGCCAACCTCATGAAGGAGGCCAATGCGAATACACTGGCGCAGCAGGGCGGCACGGAGTTCAGCTTCGACTCCTTCTTCCCCGGCTCCAGCGGCAATGAAGGATCCGGGCGGGTCGAGACGGCATCGCCGGCCCAGATGTCGGTGCCCATGTCGAAGGCGAATTCGAAGGAAGCCAAGGACGAAGAAAAGAAGGTCGAGGCCGAGCCCGAGGAAGCAAGCAAGGACGAGCCGGAGACAAAAGGCCCCGACGCCCCAAAGCCGGAGGAAGACGCTCTCGAGCCCCGCAAAGGCGCCAACCTCATGAAAGACCTCAATCCGAACGCGAACGCGTCGCAGGGCGCGGCAGACTTTAACATGGACGATTTTGGGTTCTAGACCGAGAACGTGTAATCATACGTACAAGCTCTATTGCATTCTAAAGCGTACTAGCATGACTGGCCGTGGGCGTGGAGAAGTCGGAGGTCGTGTACAACGATCCTGGTGTCAGCTATTGGCGGCGGGAAATGGCTCGGGAACGCCTTCAGAGCGTTCAGAAGGGTTTGGACTGGACATTACGATGTCGAGTGACTATGAGCTCCTGCATCTCACGTTGGATTTAGGCGATTGCGATAACAAGTTCATTCGCTGTGGCCACCAAAGACGCAGGGCCCGCGTTCAATGCATAGCTGGGACATTAGGCATTAGGCAGCCCGTGGGGATAACGGCGCAGCTGAGTGTTAAGGACTGAGGAAGAAGATGCCGAGATGCCGATATGCCGATATCAATTCAACCACGTGGGTATTACGTTTCAGTCCTTGCCCACCATTCGGGCTCGGCTCGGCTCTCGGCCAAGCCAGTGTTTCGGACGGTATAGCCGGAGTGGTGGAGGCGACTCACCGACAGTCAAAAGCAAAACCCTCCCCAACCTCTCTCCATCACACACATCTTGCTCCTTAACCATGTCCCTCCGCGCCAGCACCCGTCCCCTCGCCGCGCAGCTCTCTATGCGCGCCACGCGCGCGTACGCCTCCAGCCCAGGCGGCGTCGAGCTCGTGTACGAGGTCTTCGAGCCCCAGGAGGTCAAGCACGCCGACCAGAGCCTCGTTATGTGCCACGGTCTTTTGTGAGTCGAGGTGAAGCGGGAGGCCATACGCAGCCACAACACGCTGCATTGGAGTTCCTCGCGTGGAGGATCTTTATACCGCCTGCGCCTCCCTTAGCTGTCGGCGCGGTGCTAACGTCCAGTGGCTCGAAGCAGAACTTCCGGTCGCTGGCCAAGGGCTTCGCCAAGCGCCTCGGTATGCCCGTGTACACTCTTGACATGCGGAACCATGGCGAGTCGCCCGCTGCCCAGCCGCACGGCTACGGCGACATGGCGGAGGACATTGCCAAGTTCGCGGACAAGGTCGGCATCAAGAGCGGCATGAACTTGTTGGGCCACAGCATGTGAGTAGAGCGGGGGAAGAGAGACTTTGCAAGCAATCGGACGAGCATGAACTGCATTATTCTCAACTCCAAGCTGTGGCCGTTCAGCTCTGTCCCCAATATCAGCTGACAGCAGGGGTGGAAAGGCTGTTCAGGCGTACGCACTCAACAAGGAGCTCAACGCTCCCCTCCGCTCGCTTATTGCCATTGACATGGCCCCTGCAATTGGCAAGGTCGCGCCTGTGTAAGTCGAGCTATACTCACCCTCATAACTCACACCAGGTTCATGGAGTACATCGAGGGCATGCGCGCGGTCGAGGCCGCCAAGGTCAACAAGCGGGATGAAGCCGACAAGATCTTCGAGAAGGTTGAGCCGGTGAGTTGGCAGGTCTGGATCAGCCTAAAGTGGTGGGGAATGCGGGGCACCCTTTATTCTCCCTCCTGCTCCGCTAACTCTAGGAACTCGCAATCAGGCAGTTCCTCCTCACGAACGTCAAGACCGTGAAGGACTCGGAGGGCAAAGAGCACCTCGCATTCCGCGTCCCGCTGGACATTATGGCCGAGGAGATCCCCGAGATCGGCGGGTTCCCGTACACCCCTCCCCCGCCGGTGTCGGAGACGTCGCCGCACTGGGACGGCCCGACGCTGTTCATCAAGGGCAAGAAGAGCCCGTACGTCAACCGCAAGAACATCCCCATCGCTGAGGCGTTCTTCCCCAACATGCAGCTGTGCATTATCGACGCGGGGCACTGGGTACACTCTGAGAAGCCGACTGAGACGACCGACGTGGTGGCCAAGTTCATCGCGGGGGAGCGGGTGGACAACCGCGACCAGCAATAGAGGAACTATGCATATGCAATCTTGGTAGCAGTGTGGGGGCTTCTGTTGTTGAAGGTGTTGGGCGTGGTGAGACAAGGCGCGAGTGTCGAGGTAACGACGCGGTTCAGACGGTCAGGGTGAACCGCCCATGATATGGTGAGCATGATCTACGTACGGTGGACTTTCAGCTTTCCGAGACATTTCAGCATGCGGAAAGCAAATTCATCATGGCTCGGATTCTGGATGCGAACGACGCTGTGAGGACGCTGGGGCCATTACCGCTCATAGCACCGTTCATCTTCCCCCAATCCATTTCATCATCTACCAGTATATTATCATGTTGTAACGCGAAAAAATAGATTTTCATCGTTCTTACCATGCAATGGGCCGATCTCTACGCTTGAAGTTGTATTTGATAGCTGTGTTCTGGCTCTCTTGGCCAGTACCGCGTTTGTACTGTAAAAGCTGAGAGGGCCTGCTGCGTAGAACATGTCTGTTCAACCCCAGCTCAGATCAGGCTGACCCAGGTGCATGGTTAATGCCAGCGTCACACTGCATGCCTGTACCTCAGTTCTTGTTCTGATCACCGTGTATGTGCAAATGCAAGCTTGGTCATGTATACAATAACTGCTGAGCCTGGGTCGCACCCCCTCGCCGTTCGCGGCGCTGGCGTGCCACCTAGAATGCTCTCGACGGTAGGAGAGCTGCACGCTGAACGGCAGAAAGAGAGTATGAGCAATGCAGAAGTCGTGTTGACGACAGTAGTAGGGGTTAAGCGTGCCGTTCAATGCCATTGCGGCGGCGGTGGGTACTCGGAGCGATCAATATCTGCTCCCGTGCCTCTCACTGTCCATCCTCGCAGCCGCCGCCGTATCTGAATGCTCGGTTCCGTGGTCACAGACGTGTATACCATCTGGCCCATGAAAACCGTATCCTTGGTCGGGGTCTTTGGCAGACCCGGCAGGTTGAGGATGCACCTCTCGATGTCGTGTCGCCCCCTGGCGAAGAGATTTGCCACGGCGACGTCGGGGAAGAAACGGATGAGCAATTCGTTGAACTGAGCCCATTCCTCGGGGGTGCACGTGCACGCGAATTCAGCGATGATTCGAATTTCTTCGACCTTGCTGGAAACTTTCGCCAGCGCGGCGAACAGGTCACGATGGATTGAAGACAGGATACGCCTGGTCTCCTGAGACACCCTCAGTGGTGGATGGTGGGACAGTGCCAGTTGGACCAAGTGTATCACCTGTTCCACTGTGAAGTGAGGGGATGGTTGCGTCGACTTTGCGGGGAAGGGAGGACGGTCGAGACGAGGAGGCATCTTGGACGGTGTGACTCGCCTAGTCACAGCCCCCAGGAAGCGGACGCTCTTCGCCCTTGCGACAGAAAGGAGGCTTTTGCGACGCTCTGTGCCTTCTTCAGGGGCGGATGCAGCGTCATCTGAATCGGGCGGAGGAGGAAGCGGGGACGCTTGACGTCGAAGGCGGCGACCGAGCGGCATAGCGATTTCGTGCGAGAGACAATCAAGGAGTCAAGCGAGACGGACGTTCCGTTCATCGCAAAGGGCAGTCACTGGTGACTATCAGGTTGTGAACCTGACCTCAGCACTGTGAATTGCGCTGCAAGCCAGCATTGGGAGAAACAGCTCAGATCTGGAACCTTTGATGTCAATGCCGCCATGTCTCGGCGCCGACTCTGATCTGAATGTCTCCATCACCCGAGACAGGTCTCCCGACTGTGCTAAGATCCTCTTCCCAGAACCTACTCAGCGCCGTGATGGATCCTGTTCCGTTAATGCGCAAGGTAATCTGGGGTGTAACGTGATGTAACCACTGTCTGTGCGTAGGATCGTGCCGAGGTGCTGAGTGGGTTATCAAGGATGCTCCGCTCGCGGAGGCCATGTGAAAGTCAAAGTGACGTTGACAATCTATGCCACAGAACACCATTATGCATGTCAATTCCTTCCGTCACCCATTCCGTTGGACCGCGGGAGATGAGCTGAGCTGAGCTGAGCTGACTACCTTAAGAATAACCCGCATGTAGACGAGGCGATGATGGGGCAGTGCGTGGCGGTGATGACTGGACTCGAGGCCTGCTGTGGCGATGCGACCACAACGCCCTCACCTGCCACCTTCCGCCTCTCGTACGTGCCACGTCCCGCAATTGCACGACGCGAAATCAGATGACAAACGATAACGGAAAGTGTTGAGGCCGTGCAGGGTCCCAACGGAAAGTTTATGCTTGCGTCGCATAGACTACACGTTCCACAGGAACGCGCTGCCGCACTCCGCTGGCGTACTTAATGCTGAATATGTCGGGACCAGTTGCGTGGAACTGGGAAGGGCATACAGAAGAATAAATTAAAGCGAACATACGCTGCATGGGAAGAGAGGAGAGCGCGCAGGAAGAGGAGTGAGAGGAGAGACGGCTAGTCGAACCCAATAGGCTAGTTGTTCCTCGTCAGCCGTTGTCACCACATGGTGGCCAGGGCGTAGGGCGTTGAGAATGTTCCTCGCCGATGTTCCTCTCCTGCAGGACGCGGAGGGGAGGCCTGGATCACCTGGCGGACTGTATAGGCCGCCTCAACAAGGAAAGCCAACGGACGCTTGGACGAGTGGCAGTAGACTCGAGTTGAGCTAGTTCTGCTCACCTCTTGGCTGTGGGCGCGGAGACGGTCCTCACGGGGCACTGAAAGAGACGTGGGCCATGCCTTTAAAGTAAAACCTCGCCGCTAGCGCTGGCAGTCGAGTGATTCGTCCCACAGGAAGCTGCCTCACAATGGACGCTGCCCTTCCCCCACAGCTCAAACATGGCGACACCACCATCCTCCACCCTTCCACCCGTACCTCCGGCTTCGCAGCGGCCAGCATTACAGATACAGCGCTCGCTGAGCTAACCCCAACGGGGGCGGCATGGTTTTTCCCAGCCCCGGGTAAGAGCTCTGCCACGAAGGGGTCTTACGACCCGAGTCTCCTCACCAGTGCGCTGGAGGCCACACTCTCCGCCTATCCCCAACTATGCGGCCTCCTCACTCTATCGCCACCCAACGCCGATACAGCCGCCTCCGGGGCCCATACAAAACGGTACGGCCGCGTCTGGGTCCAGTGGGGGCCCGACGAGCCTGGGCTGCCACTTACCCAGGCGACATGGGACGGACCGATGAGCGACGTCCTTCCAAACGCATACACCGGTGCCCCGCCTCACCAGCACGCTGGAGGAGACGCAGGCATGGCATCAGTGGTCATGCCGAACATCTTCGCACTGGTCCGTCTCCGTTCGTCGGCTTTGGGGCCGGCCGCACCCGGACCCAGCGCGGTAGCCCAGATCACCCAGTTCGCGTGTGGTGGGATGGCGATCGCCCTGTGTGTCCAGCATGCGCTCATCGATGCGCACGCACTCGCCTACCTCATGCGCGACTGGGCCGCTGCTCATGCCGCCCTTCTGCGGGGCGAAACCCCGCAGCCCATTAAGAGGACTTACGACCCGACGATGCTGGACGTCCATGCGCGCGCCGACGGGGAGGCTGATCCCGAGCTCGAGAAACTGGCATTAAACGTCCCCCAGCTCCGACTCGACTTCTGGGCGTATGACGCGTCGAACCCCGCCGACGCCGCGCCCGGGTGGTTCACACGCTCGCGCGTGCCCGCGCCCGAGATTGACGCAGCGGACGCGGCCCAAGGCCGCCCACGCGGCCGGCGGGCGCCATTCGAGACGTGGGATGGGGCGGCGAAGGTCGGCGACGCGGTCCTCGACCTCGGCCCCGCCGCTGTCCAGCGCTTGTGGGAGCGGTGTGAGGGCGTCAGCCACCTTGACGCCGTGCTGGCTGCGGTGTGGGCTGCGATCGTGCGTGCGCGCGACCTCGGGCCCGACACCGAGGTGTTCCTCCACGGCTGTGTCGGTCTGCGGTCCCGCATGGCTCCGCCCTTGCCGGACGACTTCCAAGGTGCGCCGCTTATCAATGTCTCCGCTGGGGCGCGGGTGCGCGACCTCACTCCTGCGGCTGGCGCGAGGACAATTCGGTCAGCAATCGACAGCGTTAATGCCCAAACGGCCAGTGCGGTGCTGCACCACATGGCGCATAATCTTGACCCCGCGCGCGAGTGGAACGTCTTTGTGGGTTCGGAGAATATACTCAGCACGAGCTGGCTGAGCATCGGGGCGTACGAGGTGGACTTTGGGTTCGGGCCGGCAGTTCGTGTGCACCCGTTCATGCCGCCTGTGGACAGCATTGTGGTCGTGATGGAGGCCCCCGGAACCAGAGGACGGGGAGCCAAGGGCGGTGTGAGTCTGCGTATCCTTCTTCGCGAAGATGTGCTCCGCCGTGTTCATGCCGACCCCGAACTCATGGGTTGAAGAGTAGTTTCGGGGAGGAGGTCGTGTCAGTCCGTCAGAGGAGAGCAAGTGTCGTTAGCAGCAGATAAGAGAACATGAATGCACACACACAACTACAATAGGAATCATGGACAAAGGGATGAGGAGACTGCGCCTCTGGTTACTTGCCGCACGTTAGGTCCCACGACTCGGCGGCCTCGCGACACTCGCCAAGCCCAAGCGCCCACCACTTTTGCGTTACGCGGGCGACGGCCTCACGCGCCGAAATTGTCTGCGTCTCCATCCTGCCGTCAGTGTTGCTTCTACGCCAGATCCAAAACTCACGTTGAGACCCACGGCTCCAGTGAGGCGAGGTAGTGGAAGCCCGGCATGGGCTGCATCGGCGGGAAGCTTGCTGTGGGATGTAGCACGGGGTACGAGCGCCAGACTTTGCGGTGGACCCAAGTGGGGTCGTCGCCGAAGATGTCGGCTAGTATATCATTACCGATCTTGGCCTTTGAGAAGATCTTGACGACCCACTCGCCCGAGTTGGGGAACGTCTCGCCGTGGTAGCTGATTGACTGGAACTCAGGTCGAGCGCCTTGCGGGTTGTCACGCCACGTCACATCCGTCGTCAGAATGGTGCCCGGGATAACCTGGTCGGGGTCCATGAAGAAGTACAGAGGGTCCGGCGTGGGCGAGGTTGTGGCCAGCATCGTGACGTGCAGCTCGACGTATTCCTGTTTACTAGATATTAGTTTGAACACCAGGCAGCGACATACGGAATGGGCTGGATGAATTGGGTCGAGAGATTCTTGGAGATGGGCGAGCTGTGCCATGGCGCAGCGAAGAAGACTTGGTCAAACTCGTCGTCGCTGGTCGACTTGGTGCTGTTGGCTATGACGCGGAAGCCGGACTTGGTCGGCTCGATGGCGTGAACCTGGGATCAGCTCCGGCCTCGGGCATGAACTCACGGCAGTGGAAAGGCGAACGTCCGCCCCACTGTCTTTGAGCATGCGCTCGAAGATCTGATAGTTGCCGCCAGCCACGGAAGTTGCTTCGCCGGCGGAGAGCGACACCGCCGTCCCAAGTGCATGGATCTCATCGAGGTCGGAGCAGTACTACCGTTAGCTTCCCACCTTTGAAGGCACGTACATTAACCCGGGTGCTCGCCTCCATGATCTCATTCACCCAGCGGCGCCCGGCTTTGACGACATTCGTTGCCCAGTCGTCCCCTGTTCTTGTCGTGAGGGCCTTGCCGAGCCCAGCACTCTCGGCGAACTCATCCACATTGGCCACAGTTCCCCGGTTGGCAAGCCACTTGGCCTCATACAGCCGCGTAAACTTCGACAGCAGGGCGCCGACAGCTCGGCGCTGCCTCATGGGCGAGAGCGCGCCGTACCGCCGCAGCGCAGCAAGGGTGTCCCACCAACCAGACCATGGGGTCTTGCTGGTGCTCGTCGTAAACAGAAACTGGATGCCGTCCCAGATAGCCACGCCTGAGTTGCCGAACTCGGGGTCGACGAGCTCGAGTCCAAGGAGCTGGCGTCAGCGTCGTCCCGGAGCCGAGGATGGCTGCCGACGGGAAGCGGCAGCTTCGATAAGGCATGGTGCATCGCCTCCCTCAGCTATTCACCTTAGAGGCCTTCATGAGGTTCCTGTTCGCCTCAACGAAGATGCTGGCACCGAGCTCGACGGGCTTCAAACGCTTGTCGCCGTGGGGATAGACGACGGTGCTGCCTGTCTGTCAGTGCGCAGTCCATGCAGGTCAGTTCTCCCGCCGGTGTACCCAGCCACGAGGGCGTCCTCAGACACTTACGGCCTCCGATGTAGTCCTCCTGCTCGAACACCACAATGTCGAGTAATGAGCCATGCGGCATGCCGGCGCGCGACTCAGCCTCCTTCGCCGCACGGGCCAGGAAGAACGCCGCCGCAGATCCTGACGCGCCAGCTCCAACAACGGCGACGCGCTTGCTCCGCAAGTCGATCTCGGCTATTACTGGAGGTACATTGTCGACGAGCGCCTGCGCATCCTTGACGCTGTCGACAGGGGAGAGGGAGACGGCAGAGTAGACGCGGGAGGCGAGCTCGGGCTGCTGCACGAAGAGGATGATAGTCGCGAGCGTGCAGACGAAGATGAGGTAGAAGGGAAAGGGTACTGGGACTCCGCGGGCCCACGGGACGGGCATGATTGCGGGGTTGGTGTGTATGATAACGGATGTGGCGAAGTCAAGCTGTGGACGTCGTTGTGGATGTTGGTGTGGTGGGAATCCGTGGTGCGCTTTCGGTTCAGTATGGCGTCACTCGCATACCCCGGGTGCATGCTTCCGGAGACTCCCCAGTCGTCCACCTGTAATACTTTGTATGGCTGCATTCTAGCAGATGATGTACTAGATCACCACCTCTATATTAAGTCTGTTCTACAGATGTACACACTTCGCTGCTGTACTCTCTACGACATGAAGCACGCCTCCATCAAGCGCGCGTCCTCCTTGTCCTTCACCTCGGTGATCTCAGCGGCAATGCTCGCCTCGCTATGCAGCGTAGGCTTGCAGCTCTTTCGCCTAGTAAGGAGCTGCACCTGCTTCTCCGCGTACGCATCGTAGCTCGTAGGCGGTTGCTTCGGTTTACTCATCCGGCGTGTGAGGCTGCGGAGGCGAGTGCGACCGCCACTCCCATGTCCGTCGAGGCTGAGTCCGTCGCCGACAGGCGCCTCGCGGGCAGGGCTGCTCCCTGCAAGCCGTGGATCGGAGGCCCGCGGAGCCCGAGGCGTCCGGGGCGTTCGGAGCGTGGGTGTCGCGCGGGGGTCCTCGTTCAGCCAGTCGTGCCCGATGCTCCCGTGGCCCAGGAGCGACGAGTGGTCCAGCGCTGAGTGGAAGTCCTCCGACTCGTGTCCGCTCATGGACCCGTGTCCCAGGGACGACGCAGCCCGAGGGGCGCCAAAGTCGTCATAGGACATCTTCTTGCCCAGCCGCTTGCTTGGGCCAGAGAGTGCGAGATCCCCGTGAGAGCCCTGGCTCGGGATGCGATAGCTGCTCCCGGAGCGGTGGGAGTTGGAGGAACTGCGGCCAGAGAGCGCAGAATGTATGTCGTTGTTCGAATTCTGGCGGCTCATCGTGCGCGTGTTGGCGGAGCGGAGGTCGGGCAAGGAGGTCTTGGCCATGCGCAAGTCCGGCACGGACCTTTTGGAGGAAAGAGGACCGTGGCTCATGTCGGAGCGGCTGGTGCTCCTGATGGCATGTCTGCTCTCGGAGCGCACTGGGGCCCGCATTCCGTGTCCAACGTCCGACCGGGTGAAGGCAGAACCGCCGTGGCCGATATCAGACTGGCTCGCCATGGAGCGGCCGTGGCCGATGTCGGAACGGCTAGACACTGGAGGGCGGCTTTGGGTAAAGTCCGGACGCGAAGAACGGCGAGGACGGTCCGAGCGAGTCGCAGCGATAAATGGATGCTCCCTGGGGCCACCGTGACCGATGTCTGACCTCGTGCCGAACATCCGCGAAGTCGGGGTTGCGTATCCATGTCCAGTCTCCGAACGGCTAATGCTGTGATGGGTAGTCAAAGCAATGCCAACGCCGTGGCTGATGTCAGACCGGCTCGCACTGTACTGCATCTGCATAGCCACCGCAGAATGGCCAAGGTCCGAGCGGCTCACGCTGCTGTACGAAGCATACGTGGCCTGACGGTATGTGCTGTGTCCAGCGTCTGAGCCGTGCCCGTGGGCGGAGCCAAACACCGATGCGTGCCCGTACGCGGAGTGGAAGTCGTCGTTCGAGTCCTGCCGGCTGAGCACGGCGCGAAGCGGTACGAAATCATGGCCGCGGAACGATGTCTGGTCGGTTGGGCTCTCGGCTAAGAAGGGATGCTGCGCCGCAGTCTGCGACGGGCAGCGAGCACCAGCCCCAAACGTGAGAGGCGATCCAGCAAGCGTCGGTGGGGGAACAATGAGCGGCGTGACAGGCGAGCGCCGAGCTGCAAGACTAGGCGGCCGCACCGGTGCGGAAACTGGCGACGGGGCGTCCCCCTCATCATCTGACGTCGTCTCGTCTTCGGAGAAGTAGGAGATCTTGGCCTGTGGCTGCTCCTTCACTGGAGGGATAGACCGGCCAGTAGCAAGGTTGAGGGAAGGTGGGCGGAGCGCCTTGCTGCCACGGCGATCGGCAGCGGTGTCGGGGCCAATGACAACAACCTGCGAGGTCACAGAATACCGCTGCACTGTCTTGATCTCGACGCCGGTCGGCCGTGGGCTCTCATCCTCCATGTCAATTGGCTCCTCTGTAACTTCAGGAGCAATCAAGGCCGAGGGAATTGCGGCAGGCGTAGTAAAGACGTCCATCGCCTCTGGCGGGGGCGTGACCGGCATGTCAGAGCCATTCTTAGACGCAGGCGTCGACTGCTTCGAGCGTGGGGAGTTGGTTCGTGGCGGCGGGACTGGGGCGCGGAATCGCCGGGAATCAGTCGAGTCCACGGACTTTACAGATGGCGCCGCTGGCCGCGTGCCAACGAGTCTTGCTAGCGCGTCCGCCCTGGCCTCGGCGGCAGCGATAATCTCGACCGGTGGCTCGGGAGGAGCGGGCAGATCGCGGGGGTTGATAATGGGCTCAAAGTCGTCCATGGAGTATTGCGGGACTGGTACACGCTTTATTTGGCTTTGGCGGAGAGTGCGCCGTTTAACGCTCCCCGACTCGTCCTTCATGTCCGACAGCATACCGCGTACTGATTTAGGCGCCTCGACCTGGGGAATGTTGTCGAGGCGAGTCTTGCGACCGATCGATCCCAATGGCCCCTGGTTCGGCATTGTAGTCGCTGTTGGCTGGCGTGCAGGTCGCGGAGGGCGCGGTGGTGCCTGCACTGGCATCTGCGGTACAGGTGGCACACGTGGCATCGGTGGGACTGGCTCGTTCTTATTCTTCTTGAAGGTGAGTCTTCGAATGAAGCCCGAGAAGCCAGATGATTTCGGGGTTGGTGGCTGCGAAGGAGTGGATGCAGGTGCACGCCCACGCGCCTGCTGTGGCGGGAGTGGGGGCATGGAGGCGCGAGGTCGAGGAGCCGGCATCGAAGGTGACATAGTGGGTCTCGTGGACGGCTCGGCAACTTTGTACATCGACGGAATGGAGGGAACGGGCGGAAGCTCGGGAGGAAGCTCTGGGAGTCTGCTCGGGAGTCTGGAATCAGTTGTCGTTCGAAGAGATTCTAACATACTTTTCCGACGTGGTGCTCGCCCGCTTACGCGCCTTGTCAGCCGCTCTGCGTTCTCGAAGATCGTGCAATGAGCGTGTCAAAGAAAGACGTTTGCTCTTGCGCTTCTCAGTCACTTCAGCTGGGTGTGCCAGAGTAGGTGCTGAAGCAGGGACTGGCGGGGTAGGGGGCGTTATGAATTCTGGAATTCCTCTCCGAGATGGCACACTAGACAATTTCCGAATTGACAAGCGGCCGGACGAGCGACCCCATGACCCGCTTGCGGTAGAAGTGGCTCCCGGACGAGCAGGGGCAGCGCCCTTGGGCAAAGTGTGTCCGTGGTCATCGGTAGTGTTGGCATCGAGCTCGAGCGAGGACAGGTACGGTGTCATGGGACCTGCATTGCGGAGATCGTCGGACTGCTCAGTTGTCACGGTGTGGGTTAGGGAGGGCTGGCTGGGCGAGCGCTGGAGGTCGTAGTAGCGCTGAGCGAAGTCGCTGCGGGCGTCGTGAGCGGCGCGCAATGACATTGCGCGTAAGCCCGTGCTCGGGAGTGGGAGGTGTGATGAGGGTTATCCTCGGAGGATTGCCCGAACGTTGTCTGCTGTCGACTGTCTCGAGATGGGAACACTGTTCAGTGCTGTGAATGTATCAGCGACCGCTAATGGAGGGCGGAGGGTTTGACGTTCGTCCGAGGAGTGTAGAGCTTGAGTATGAGGGACAATGGAAAGATGGCGATTGTGGGGTGCGCACAAGCAGCTGCTTGAGCGTTGGTGGTCTCTGTCTGTGCTTGAGAGACTACCACCCTTTGCCGTTCACCTCATTCACGAGGACAAGGAGAGCAAGCCTACAAGGGAACAGAATTAGAGCGTTACTTACAGTCACGTCGAACAAGTGCACACACACTTGTGCTTGATGAGGAGTCGCGTTCTGGTCGGGCCAAGCGCGAAGGTTCTGCTTGCTAGGTCCTAAAGTTGACGACAACAACGACGAAGGTATGGGCGATTGAATAAACTCTGGCTTTGAGTTTGCGTACGAGACAAACGACGACGAGATCAGCAAGACATGTCAGTGTTTGACGAGGATTACTCACTCCTCTGAGCCGTCCTCACGCTGCCTCCGAGAGGCGGTCGTACGTTGAACCTTGTCTGTTGACAGGAACCCGTTTGTTGTTAGCCCAACTGGAGGGCCTTGCTACATGAGGTGTGAGACCCCGCCAGCCTGCCCCACCGGTGCACTGCCGACTGCTCATTGCGTTGGCAGGAGGGGAACCGACTGCAGACTGCGGACAGTGAGTAAGACGGTTCTTGTGCCTCGCGTTTGATGTTGTTGTTGAATGTACGTGAGGCTTACCTAGGGATAGTGACTTTGGCTCAAGTGGCCCGGGTCGCGAGCAGTGTCAGATGTTCTGGGCCTCCCCAAGGGGCCGATGGGGTGGTTGTCAGACGGCACTTGGTTTACGGCATATGAGCTCATGTCCCGAACACGGCCGGCATGCTGGGTTCAGTTAAAGTTGAGCTCTCTTGCCTTTTTCTCAGGTTCGTTCTTCGGCGAGCTGAGAGGGTTTGTCATGTTGCATGAGGGGAAAGGCGGGCCAGAGATGCCATATCCTGGCAGACGAGGGGCCGTCAGTAGGTTTCGCCACTTCCCGGACAGCGTGAGCAGCTGGAAATACCCCATCCAAGCACCCACGATACTTGGCACAGCTACTATGTACACTCTCTCGCAAGGTTACACACTGTACAGCCCGAGTCTCGACCTCGTTTGCATTGACTCTGCGAACCCGAGGCCCAAATGACCTGACCACGTCGGCGACCATGACTCACTCCATTGATTTACTTTCAGTGACCTCAATGACCTCGCGGCAGGGTCCCCGGCTAGACAAATTAACGTTCCTACCTAACGGCGTGCCTGCCAGCCCAAGCTCAACTGTATGCAAGCATCTGCAAGGGCAAAGAGTCCTTCTGTGACTATCTGCAACTGGAGGGGCTGCACGAGGACCTAAACAATCCTCCGGACGCCCGAATTGTGCCAACAGGTCACTCCGAGACCTCAAACACGCCACTCCGAGAGCCGGGTGGTCTAACCTAGCGTAACGCCACCAATTTCGTCCTCCTCACTTTCTCCGCCACAGCCATGTCACACCGCCTGCTCGCCACGCACATTGCGGAAACATGAACATGAGCGGTTCCTCATGCCCAATCCAGACCAGAAATGAGGCCAAGGCCGTCCGGACCGTCGTTAGCCCACGATTTTGCGCAACATCGCGCACATTGTGTGTTACAGTTTCCGCGTTCCGCGTCGCAGGCCTGGCAGGGGTTCGACCCTCGAAACCTTATCGAGATGCCCAAAGATCGGGGGGTGCGTGATGTTTTGGGATCTGCCAAGGTAGCGATTGCAGGATTGCAGGATTATTATTCCTGGAGCAGGCCGCTTCCGCCATGTGCTAAGCAGTTGGAATCCGCTTGGCCTGCTGTAGCGCGAGAAAGTCGAGCCTTGCGGTCTGGCCCCAGTTCGAGTTCTCCAAGTTTGGCAGGTGACGACCAGTGACCTTGCAGAGGCAGGCGGGTCCGGATGGCGACTTACGGCATGGATGGCATCAGGATCTCGTCAGCGAGATGAAATAGCGTTCGTACCTCTGCTTGGCCTTGCTCGCATACCTGAGTCGGTAATCAGCGCTCTCACAGGTCATGTTGATTGCTGGACATCCCAGCACTTCTACAAGCTGTCGCCACCACAGGACATTCATTTACATGAGACTACGATTACAACTAACGTGCCTTCACCAGCCTGCTCGATTACGTGAAACGACTCCCACTCCAACAATAATTCTCAACAATATTTCTTACTTTGCTTACACAAGCCCCCGCTCCTTGGGAGGGCCTTAATCAACCAGAGCAAGCCATTCTTCTGAGATGCTGCGGACGAGATCGAGCGATCCCGCAGTCGTGAAGATGAGCACCAGATTATGAGCCGCCTCCCACGCCAATGAGTGCGTGCGCACGGTCTCACGCTCCTCTGGGTCAACTTCAGCCTCCATCCGCTTTTGGACGGACGAGAGCACTGCCTCGTAGTGCGTCACCGCGAGATGGGTGACACCTGAAGCTTGTTAGCATGTTCGCTTAGTAATAATGGCTCACCCATTCCGTGGAAAGCTCGACCAAAGTTGTATTCGACCTCTTCGCGACTCTGGGGGTCTTGTGGACTCAGTTTGCGGTACCTCGAAAGGAACGCCAGCCCCTGTTAGGCAATGTCAGCATGCAGTAATTATGATGGGATGAACCCCAATCGACGGGCGTCACGCACTTGTGCAATCTGATAGTTGCGGTTGTCAGACTGCCGGTTCAGAGCTCGTCCAAAGAAGGCCTGTGCGATGAGGAGACAGAGGAATGGGTCGTGGGGATTTATCTCGTAGGCACGCATAAAGTAGACTGTACGTCAGAATCAATGTGCGGGAGCAGCCAGCCACTTACACAGAGCACTCTGGTAGCTCTTGGTGGTGAGCATGTTCTGGCCATACAACGTGTTGAACACGGGCGAGTACTTGGTCGGCTTGGGAACCTCATGCTCATCGACCGCGGCCGATGGCGCTACGGATTCGTCTCGTCCAACCGAGTCGTCGCCATCCGATCCCTCGTCGTTCTCCTCGTCCGCCATGTCACCCTCTTTGTTCTTGGGGCGCCCCTCCCGCGTTGACCCGTCTTCTTCTTCGTCCTCTTCGATGAAACGCCTGGAACGTCCTGCCTCGAACACCTGTGCCCAACGCTTGTGCCGCTTGTTGTACCGCAGTTTGACGCCAGCGACAGCCTCATCATAGATGCGAAGCTCCCGGTGAAGGAACTTCTGTAATGTCAAGTTATGCCATGCTCCTTGCTGCCGAATACCCCCGCCGAGCGCCGAGAGCATGATCAGGAGTGGCTCGGGTCGGAACTGGTGTAACTGAGTGAGCCGCTTGGAGTTCTCGATTATAATGTCGGGCTTCCTCATCCGCATCGCGCAGGCTGGGGTTAAGGATACGTCTGGCGCCCGAACTTACCAATCATTGCGAGGCGGAGCGCAATCTCGCACCGACGAGAGTTGAAGAGGCCCGACCAAACCACATGCTCCAGAATGTCGTATGCAACGTCCTCCTCCTTCTTGACCATCAAAACACAGCAGTACTAGAACGTCAGCGACCGGGCATATACAAGACTCACTTTGATCGTCAACGACAGCCAGTCCTCGGCGCTAATCTCGTAAAACTCAGTCTGACGGCGAATCTCGTAGTCGACTTTGCCTGTGCCGTCCAGCGGAGTCTCGTCCTCCAGCCCAATAATTCGCTCCAGACGATCCTGCATCGCCTGGGCCTGGGATGCGATGTCGTGCTTGGAGCCATACTTCCGTCGTTTGTTGATGCGCACAATACCCTTCGCGTTAGACAATGACCTAAGGAAAACCGAGTCACTCACCCGATTCTTCGTGAAGTTGCTCCTTGCCAGACGGAAGGTCTCGATCATGGTCCCAGCAGAGTGGATAAATTTGTCCAGTGCCCACGGATCGCCATTGTTGATCCCCTCCTCCGCCTTCTGAACGTCCTGCCAGAGCTCCTGCATGGTATGCGCTGCTTGGGCTTCCAAAACCCGCTTGTTCATCCTTGAGCCCTTGTCTCCCCTAGATTTGCCAGCTTCGGGGAGCAAGAAATCGCCCCGTCGCAACACCTCCGCCACGATTTCCAGTGCCTCAGTCTTCTTGCCCATATCCTCCAGAACGGCTGCAAGATGCAAACGAGCTTCGGAGTTGGTTCGTTGTGCCTCCGTTACTGTACAGTTAGAACGTTCGAGTGTTGTCAAGTGACTTACCCCATTTGAGATGGTCCAGCGCTTCCGGGAGGCGCTTCAGTTGATGCAGACAGATGCCCATCTTCAGTACGACGTCTGGATCGTCGTCCATTTCGTCCTCCTCTTCCTGGACATCAGCGGAAAGAATACCCCTTGAACTCACAATCCGCTCATGCAGAGTAGCCCAACACTCCAACGCCATCTCGTACATCTGCTTCTTCATTAGGGTCTCGCCAAGCTCCTTGAAGAGAGCCCCGTGAATTTTGGCGTCGAGCTGAAGAATCATGTTGATATGGGGCTGGGGTGAGCTGCATCCAACCAAGCCGACTTACGGCAGCCCTCTCAGGCTGGCCCAGTCGGAGGCGAGTAATGGCGAGTAAGTGCCGCAACTGGTTGTCGAGGTCGTTGCCGCCCAGCACCGTCGATGACTCCTGGCCCAGGTCCTCCTCCTCACCAGTTTTCGGAGCGTACTCGCTGTCATCCTCGACCGCATCCCATGCCTTCTCATGCTTGCGGCCCTGAATCCATCGCTGTCCGCGGTGGATGACATCAACGGCCGTCTCCGTCTCTCCCGACTTGATGAGGTAGCGGACGTACTCAACAATATGCTCGACCTGCATCGTATTTTGGGGATGAAATGGGTCGTCGAATGTCGCGTAGTGGTATACAAACGCATCGCCAAAGATGGTCGCTCCGAGGGACCAGTGTCTGTTCTCAGAGATGACAGGATGGATCTCCATGAGCATATTGAAGTCGCGCAGAAACGTTGGGTCGGCCTGGTGCAACTTCTTGATGGCGTTAACCGCCTTTGTGGTTTGATCTGTCTCGATGTAGATGCTGACTAGCTGCCAGATGACATCAACACGGCCGCGATCAATTCTCAGAAGCTTTCGGTAACAGTAAAGCGCCTGCGGCAAGTTGCCCTCATCACTAGCGATCAGTAATCACCCTCCAGCCGAAATCACGGACGACGTACCGAAACTGTTGTGCCAATTCGGCCCACGTCCCAGGGTCCTCCTCAATGTGCGCCGCGCAGAACTTCATTTGACGAGCCATGTCCAAGTTTTCCATCTCCTCATAAACCGAGGCGAGAGCGGTCCATGCCGCCTGTACCATGTTGTCGTGCCGAATCACCTCGAGGAAGAGGGCAACCGCCTCCTGGTTGTTCTGGGAGATGTATGCCATGTTGGCACGACCGAGAAGCTGTTGAACTTCATACGATGGTCGGTGACCGCGGTAGATACCGGCTTGTCGACCGCCTCGTTTCCCACGCTTGCGACGATCACTTTGTAGCAGCTCCTCCTCATCAAACGCAGCGAACTCTTCAGCCAAGTTGTGCGTCCCTCCAGCCGCGCCGCTCGAGACCTGAGCCGCAATACGTCTGCCGTCAGCTGACAAGGCAAACAAGTTGGCTCACTTGAACACGGCGTCGTCACTCCCGCGTTCCTGCGCACCAGCCTGGTCGTCATCGTCCTCATTCTGATAGTCATCGCCGCTGCCATCATCGTTGGCACCGCTGGAGTCCGACACATCTTCGTCGTCATCATCGTCGACCAATCGGGCTTCCTCCTCGTCTTCAACTTCCTTCTCATCTATCGAGGGCGCGGCCCACTTCGACCGTGTTGAGCGGGGCATGGATGAGAGTGTTGATGTTGATGTTGGGAGTCATGTAAGTTGTGAGGTTGAACGCTGGTGGAGGTGGAGGGTCGCTAGGCTACGGAGAGAGATTGATCTCCGAAGAATCACGTGGTGAACCAAACAATACGGAATCAAATGAACTCCACACTAACGGAATCAAATGTAAACCAAAACTATCGTGAAAACTTAACGCCGATAATTTACGTAAAGAAGGCAAGTTGCACCCTGATGCAGAATTCGTGGGAGGAGGTGTGTGGCTGTGGGTGCGACGGGGCAGCGGGGGCAGGGTGGTCGTCGTCGTTGACATCTTGCTCATCGTTGCTTCTCCCTAACCTTCAAAACTTCAAAAAAGATGTCTCACCGCAAGGTGCGTACACGACACCAGACACATCCCCACGCCGCCCACGATGTCCTCGCCAAACCCGCGCTCGCGAAGCTGTCGAAGATGAGCTGCGCCGAAGATTTTGAGGCGGCGGACTAAGTGGCCAGGGACAGGAGCGGGATTGTGTCTGGGGATAGCGTCGACGGAGTGCGAGTCGGGGAGCACAGCTGACGACAGTACGAGGAGCCTCGTTCGGGTTCGCTTGCCTTCCTTCCCCGCAAGCGTGCGGCCAAGCACCGCGGCTACATCAAGTCGTTCCCCAAGGACGACGCGAAGAAGCCCGTGCACCTCACTGCCGCGCTCGGCTACAAGGCCGGCATGTCCCACATCGTCCGCGACCTTGACCGCCCCGGCTCCAAGATGCACAAGCGTGAGGTCGTCGAGGCCGTCACCGTTGTCGACACTCCCCCCATGGTTGTCGTCGGTGTTGTCGGCTACGTCGAGACCCCCCGTGGCCTCCGTGCTCTTACCACCGTCTGGGCCGAGCACCTCTCCGACGAGGTCAAGCGCCGCTTCTACAAGAACTGGTACCGTTCCAAGAAGAAGGCTTTCACCCGCTACGCCAAGAAGCACTCGGAGAACAGCGGTGCCTCGGTCGCCCGTGAGCTCGAGCGCATCAAGAAGTACTGCACTGTCGTCCGTGTCCTCGCCCACACTCAGCTCTCGCAGACCGGCCTCAAGCAGAAGAAGGCCCACCTCGCCGAGATCCAGGTGAACGGTGGCTCCGTTGCCGACAAGGTCGAGTTCGCCAAGGGTCTCTTCGAGAAGACCTTCGCCGTCAAGGAGGTCTTCGAGGAGAACGAGTGCATCGACGTTATCGCCGTTACCAAGGGTAAGGGTTACTCCGGTGTCATCTCCCGTTGGGGCGTCACCAAGCTTCCTCGCAAGACCCACCGTGGTCTCCGCAAGGTCGCCTGTATCGGTGCTTGGCACCCTTCGAAGGTCATGTTCTCGGTCGCCCGTTCCGGTCAGGACGGTTACCACCGCCGCACGACCATCAACCACAAGATCTACCGCATCGGAGACGCCAAGGACCCCAAGTCGGGCGCCACCGACTTCGACCTCACCGAGAAGTCGATCAACCCTATCGGCGGCTGGTCGCACTACCCGGACATCCGCGGCGACTTCGTCATGCTCAAGGGCTCCATTCCCGGTGTCAAGAAGCGTGTCGTCACCCTCCGCAAGGCTCTCCGTGTCCACACCTCGCGTGCCCACCTCGAGAAGGTCCAGCTCAAGTTCTACGACACGTGAGTCTCCTGTTTCAATCAGCCTTGACTGTTACTGACATACTACAGCTCGTCCCAGCTCGGCCACACCCAGTGGCAGACCAAGGAGGAGAAGGCTCAGTTCCTTGGCCAGCTCAAGATCAAGGAGTAAACTTGTCTTCTCATTGGAGGGTAGGGGTCGTGAGAAGGATGGGAGGCGACTCGGGCGCCAACGGCATTGTACATTTCCGCCGATCTGGACGTCATGGCATGCACATTATGCTGTGCGAAATGTTGTCGAATGAGCTGCTTGTCAAGGGAGCGAAATGTGCCTGCTGATTTGAGCATACGAGGGGAAACAAACAGGTTTTCATTGCTGTACTTGCACTTGCGCTTGTCGCAGCATCGCATGTTTGCTGCCATCCATGGATTCATCAACCTGCACCATGCCTATTGCACTAGTTGTCGTTGGCCATTCTGGCACGCGCGTACAGCCCTTCGCACCCAACCAGGCCCATTCGCCCTCCTCGTCAGAGTCGTTACGCCATGTTCGTTGGTGAAGAACCCGTCAAGAAGCCTCATCCCAGCGCTAACCTGTCAGCCACTGATCGATCTAAACTTACAACTCACTCCTTGTCTTCCGCGTTTTGTTTCAATGCGCGAAATGACGAGCATAATCGTAGACGGACACACAGTTGGGCAGCTACTACGAACCGCCACCTCCTCACTCGCAAGAACCGGTGCAACGACGGCCGTCATAACTACCACGACAGCCACCCCCTGAATAACCGTCGTCGCTATCGTCAGGGCTAATGCCCAACAGAGCCCGCGCGACGACGACGATGTCGGTACAGTATCTATTTCCATCCAAGCGGGCGTATACGTCTCCCCATTGTACACGACATATGAGGACTCTTTGCCGCTGGCATCTTTCGATGTCTTGATCTCGTCTGGGTTGTTCACGATACTCAACGTCAGCGTGCCAGCGCAGGCCACTTGTGTATACTCACAACCATGCGACGGCCTCTTTCAGCTGGGCCAGCGCTTGCGCTGCCTCGAGACTCTTCCGCTTGGCTTCTTCGTTCGCCAACACCTTCTCGATAGTCGCCTCGTCGTATCGCTTGCAGACGGGGCAGGTGGCATCGTAATACCGCCACGGGACAGTTTTCATCGTCACTCCGGGCAATTTCCCCTTCGTCTCGGATATGGTGGGACGTAAGAAACCCCTCCGGTGGTCGTCGTGGGCATGGTCCTCGACTTTCTTCTTCTGTAGTGCTTGTTCGTCGCTAGGAAGAGCACGACACACGGGACAGTCCGTGTCATATGCATAACCGCACCTCGAGTGGTGGTCATGTTGCTCCCAGAGGCAGAACGAGCACGAATCGCCATACTCGCGTTGTTGGATGTGCTTGCTGTGTTGCATAGCCGCATCCCCGAGGCATGGGTGCGTGCCGGAGTGGCAAAGGTGCTCAAGTTGGGCGCGAACCAAGTCACCGTTCCCTCGCGCTTTGATGAGGCGGGGGAGAACATAAGCGCAGCAGTAGCACTCGCATCGCCAAACCTTGAGACGGGAGCGGCGGTCACACTCGGCCTTGTGCGGGTGTCGCTCGTACATCTCAGTCTTGATCGCGGAGTACTTGTCGCGCCTTCCCTTGTGGCCAAGGTATGACAGTCGGTCCGTGAGACTGGGCCGTCGTAAATCACCACAAGGCCATAATTCAGGTCGCTCTTTCAAGTCGATGCTGGGAACAGGAGCGTTCTCGCTGACCGACTCGTTAGCCATTGGAAGGAGTTGCGATAATGATAGTGCAAGATGGGCGTCGACAGCGATCTCAGCAGCACAGCACCTTAATAGACAATGGCAAGTCCACGGGCATTGTGATGTGGATCTCGGTGTAACCGTGCTGGCAAACGTGCACGCCAGGGCGTACTCTCATTGCTCAACAGGCTGGACCACACGTCGCGAGGTCAACCTTCTCAGATCCAGCCTGGGCACCGCAAGTACATTGAGGTGGTCAAACATGCGCGAACAGTGCTGACAATATGACGCTCCGAGATTGCGAGGGGAAATTGTTAGAATGGGATGAGGGCCGAGCACGCTTTGTCCAACCGAGGCCGACAGTGGGTGACTTGCCCTTCAAATAAATCGGACCCATTGCTGTGTTGTGGTTTGTGCAAGCGTAACAACATCAAAGTCCAGTCTGCCCTCCACTCCACCTGCTCGACGCATCAGGTCATACCCCCACCCTCTGTCCATTGTCGTATTGACCGCCCATGCTATCAGACTCGAACGGCCTACTCCAAGAGATTCGGCTGTGTAGGTGTGCCCGTGGTACTCTACAACCGTCGTTGGAACACCCTTGAGGCTTTCGTTCCAATGGCATCGGGGTGTTTTAGAAGGAAAACCGGTTCTTCCCTGATTGAATGTCTTTCTCTAGTTGACCAACTTGTTTGTGTACGTGAACGGCCGTGCTTTTCTCGTCTTCGCATGTGGGGCTCAATGGCCTGTAAGGAGGAGGAGTGTCGTCCATAGCGCGACCTGGGCACCGAGGAGTTGTGTGCACAGTGGGCGAACATGAGACCTACAGTATACTTATCTGCGTTTGGTTCTATCCGGTGAGACGCTATGCTACCGAATGAGGCT
The DNA here is from genome assembly GCA_023629975.1 of Cutaneotrichosporon sp. PL3408A. Taxonomy (NCBI): domain Eukaryota; kingdom Fungi; phylum Basidiomycota; class Tremellomycetes; order Trichosporonales; family Trichosporonaceae; genus Cutaneotrichosporon; species Cutaneotrichosporon sp. PL3408A. Next base: position 49,764 of record JAMAMB010000012.1, on the reverse strand, counting down.
AGGTGGCTGTGCATTAGACCACCATCGGAAGAGGGTCTGTGGCGGCCACAGTCGATTAGTATGGTTGTCCCGGATCGGGTGGGGCAGTGGCAATGGAGAGATGGAGGGTATCGCGGTCATCGAAAACAAATCGTTGCCAGACGTCGTTGAAGGTCAGCAGTTTGTGAGTAGGCGCCACAGTATCGATGCTGCACCTAGTGTATGAACCATGTGTGAGGGGAGCCCGGAGCAAGAAGTGTAATGTCGAGCTCGCTGTTGGTTGCTGCGAGAGCACCGTGCGCAAGGTACTTGGGTGCTTTGCTTGCGGCGGGGTTAGTCTCCCACGGTGGCTACGGTCACTCCAGCGGCCGGAGTGGCGGACATTCCGGTCGTCCGGATGAGAATTGAGTAGAGTGACCGACCGAAGCCCCGGTCGCTCGGTGGTACCTCGTACCTCTCCAGTTGGACTTTTATCAATCCAACTTTTGTCGTCGTCACCGGCGACATCCTCATCCTGCTCAACGCTTTTAGCACCTACCGTCAACGCCCAAGGCCTATCAACGCACGGCGACCACTCGATCACTGCTCCTCTCCTCCTCCTCAACCCACTCATTCATCCTTTATCCTCCATCATGTCCAGCAAAACCGAGTTCGTCGTGGGCACGCGCAAGTCGAATCTGGCTCTCATCCAGACCCAGTTCGTCGCCGACTCCCTCGCTCGCGCCAACCAGGGCAAGACCTTCCCAGTCTCCCACATGACTACCAAGGCGGATGCGAACCAGTCCACCCCGCTCCACCTCCTTGCGCCTTACAACAGCTCGACCCCCGCTAAAAGCATCTGGACCGACGAGCTTGAGAGTGCCCTGCTCGACGGCCGGTTCGACCTGCTCGTCCACAGCTGCAAGGATGTGCCGACTGCCCTGCGGCCTGGATGCGAGATTGCGGCCGCTCTGGAACGCCACGACCCTCGCGACGCACTCGTCGTCAAGGCTGGCTTGCCGTACAAGAGCCTGGACGAGCTGCCAGCCGGCAGTGTGGTTGGGACGGGGAGTGTGCGCCGTGTGGCGCAGCTCAAAAGGGCTTATCCGAAGCTCAAGTTCAATGACATGGTGAGCATGAGTCTGGGTGGTCTAGCGAGCCAGACGGGCTTGGCCAATGGCTGGGTAATTTGAATGTGCCATGTGGTCTTTCGGGTGTCTATGACTTGGCTTCAGAAGCCACAGGACGGCTGGAATGTGCAGTTCGGAGCTGACCGCAGCGCGGAAACCTCAACACCCGTCTGGACAAGCTTGACAACCCTGCCAACCCCTACGTTGCGCTCATTCTTGCCGTGTCCGGAATGGAGCGCCTCGGCAAGGCGGACCGCATCACTGCTCCTGTGGGTTTCCCAGCACTGATGCACGCCGTTGGTCAGGGAGCACTCGCCGTGGAGATCAGGCAAGGCGACGCAGCGACACGTAGTGCCCTTCGTGCAGCCGGGCACTGGCAGACCGAGTGGTGTGTCGGCGCCGAGCGTGGACTCCTTCGCGTTCTCGAGGGTGGCTGTTCAGTTCCTGTGGGCGTTGAGACCGTTATTGAGGAGATCGACTCAGCCACCGCCGAGCCCTACTACCCCGCCGACACGTTCCCAGCCCTTAAGATTGACTCGCCTACACTGCACTTCTCCGGACTGCTGGGCGCGACCGAGGAGTGGCCTGCCACCGACGCCGATATCAAGGTCACCAGCCGCGCCGCGCGGCTGACGCTCAAGGCGTGCGTGACGAGTGTCGACGGGTCCCGGCATGTGCTGTACGAGCCAGGACCTGTTGTTGTCACCTCGTTCCGTGAGGCGCAGCGCTGGGGAGAGGACTGCGCTCGCCAGATGCGAACCATTGGTGCTGGGGAGATTCTGGACGAGATTGAGGAAGACCGGAAGGCGCGTGAGGCGGAGACTCTGCGGCTGGCGCAGGAGGAGGCGTCCAAGCACGCCGCGGGGCAGGCTCAGGCGCAGGCGGCGGCTTAGACTCGTCCGACGAGATTACAGGGGTCATTTTTCATATCTGTTGCATAGGATACCAATATTGTAGGTCGGTGCATCCGGGGCATGCATTGAGCGCTTCATTCTGCTTTACACTGCATGCGTGGATCAAGTGCATGCGTTCATACACTTGCTGGGAGAATGCCGGCTCACAACTGGATGAGCCTGGTTGGAGCCTCGGTCCGATCCCGGGTCATGGGTTCTGACGCCGAAAATATGGCATCGCCGGCAGCGTCATTCTCCACCACACATACCACCATGCTCGCACTGCGGCCGCTCACTCGGGCACCGACGTGTGCGCGCGCGCATCGATCCGTGCTGCTCTATGCGCCGCGCGCGCGCCCACAACCCTCCGTCACGCGGCTTGGTCTCGGGCTGCGCGGGAACGCGAACCAGTCGGGACCACCCAAGTCGGCAAAGTCAAAGTCATCCGAGAAGCCCAACGAGAATGCTTCTTCGCGTGAATCTGGAGAACACAAGGAACGAGCGAAGGAGCCGCTTGGAGGTGAGTCGATGCTTCGAGGGATGTCCCGCTGGGGATGGAGATGGAGATGGAGAGTCGTTGGGCGTTGGCCGGCTATCTGTTGAATGGGATGGGGGATGGGACTGGACGGCTTAGCTGTGTGGGGATGGCGCACGAGCACATCCTCCTATAATGAGGCTTCAACTGCCCGTCCCACCAAGGCCACCGAAACTGCCGCCCACCATACATCCCCATCCCATAGCCATTAGCCAGCGCACACCCCTCCTCGTATCTTTCAGACCTTTCGTCCAATTCTCCTACTCGAGTCTCAATCAAAGGCCTGAGATGCTGCTCTCGCTGCCTCTCATCGTGCCCTTCCGCGCGCCGCGGCTACGGCTGCGGCCGCTTATCATCCTCCTCGTCGTGCACGCGCTCGTTCGCGTCCTGTGGCAGCGCACAACTAACTCGGCAGACCAGCTCAAGCGCGCGTGGAAGACACCAACAAAATGGAAGCCTATTCCAGTCGCCCTCGGTGCGCTTGTTCTGCTCGCTGTCCAGTTCCGCCACCACCTACTCGGCATTGACGAGCCAGAGGTCACATCACAAGGCAAAGACGGAGCCGTGCTCAAGCCCTCCATCGACGGACCATGGCAGGTGAGTGTCGCAGGTTTTGTGCATGGATTCTGGCACCGTGGTACTCGTTCAAATACATACTCTCACGCCGTCCTGCGGGGACGGTTCGGTGCGCGAGTCGATGGTATCACAGAAAGCTGCCCACGCAGCCGCCATGACACGATGCATCGGGCCTTCGGCGTGTCCGACTGGTCGCGCGACCTTCGAAGTCCCTCGCAGTGGATGACTTCGACCAACCCTGGGAGCGAGATCCACCTGCCACTTGTCACGTCTGCTCTTTCGTCATGCGTCTGTGTCACAGAAGCAAGCCCACTCGAGATCGCGCTCACCATCGCGCGATCACACCTTCTCATCGTTCCTTACCGCGCTTCCGCACCTCGTACCCCAATGCTAACACCAGGTCCGCATCCTCGGTGCGCTGCCCCTGCGAAGCATGTCCCAACTCTGGGGCTACCTCAACTCCCTCGTCCTGCCCATGTGGTTCCGCCCATTCGGGTTCCGCCTCTACGGGTGGATCTTCGGCTGCAACCTCGACGAATGCGTTCCGTCCGACTTGACAAAGTACGAGTCGCTCGGCGAGTTCTTCTACCGTGAGCTCAAGCCTGGAGCGCGGCCAATCGCCGATGCCCCGCTTGTGTCTCCCTCCGATGGTCGTGTGCTTCACCTGGGCGAGATTCGCGGGTCCAAGGTCGAGCAGGTCAAGGGCATCACGTACTCTCTCGACGCGTTGTTGGGTTCCCCAGACGCTGCGCACGGCGAGACTCTCGAGATCGGCCGCCAGGATGCGTCCCCAACGGTTGGCGGAGGCGAAACCTCGGTCGTCGAGGACGAGCGCTTCGCCGAGATCAACGACATTCCCTACTCCCTGTCGTCGCTTATGGGTAAGGACTCGGCCGCTGAAGTCCGTGAACCGGCCCACGGACGACCTGGGGACGAGGACGGAGAGTCGGACGAGCACGACGCGTCCACTGGGCCATCGGACATTGCACACGACACCCGTGTTGCCGCGCACCTTGGTCTCGGCGCTCTCGGTGCTGCTACGGATAAGGAAACTGAGATTGGCAAGCTGCGTCCAGACAACAAGTTGTGCTTCATCGTCATCTACCTCGCCCCCGGAGACTACCACCGTTTCCACTCGCCCTGTGCTTGGGTCGTCGAGCGCCGCCGCCACTTCACTGGCGACCTGTTCTCCGTGTCCCCGTACATCGCTCATCGCCTGCGTAACCTCTTCGTCCTGAACGAGCGTGTTGCGCTCCTCGGTCGGTGGAAGGACGGATTCTTCTCCATGGTTCCCGTCGGAGCCACGAACGTGGGCTCGATCCGAATCAACTTCGACAGTACGCTGCGCACGAACACTAAGGACCGCACACATCCTGCACACACGTTCACGGAGGCCGTCTATTCCCGGGCATCAGTACTCCAGGGCCAGCCTCTTCTTCCGGGCGAGGAGATGGGCGGCTTCCGTCTCGGCAGTACCATCGTGCTCGTCTTCGAAGCACACAAAGACTTCAGGTTTGTCGTTAAACCTGGCGAGAAGGTCCGCGTGGGGCAGGAACTGGGTACCGAAGGTCCTCCCACTCCCGCCAAGGCCAAGTAGGCGCAGCAACGGGCAACTTTGTAAAAACAGGGAAACGAGTTTCAACATACTGTCAAACTAGAGCGTGGGGTTGGGCTTAACGGTGTGTAGATTCACAGGCTCAACGCCTTCGCATATGCATTACATACATCTCCGGGTCTAAGATGATGTGCCTATTCCCCGCGTGCGCGCCACAGACCGACCTCGCCGTCCTCACCACCAGCTACGAGCATCTCGCCATTCCAGTCAACAGCAAGCAAGCGCTCGCCGAGCGCCTTGCCGTGCTTTGTCTCTGTCCTGCCCTCCTTGCGCTCGTGGCGGACTGAGAACAGGGCGTGCTTGGGCGACCGCACGTCCCAGATCTGCACCGTGCCGCCATATGTCGCAGTCGCAAGTGTGAAGTTGGAGGTAGGGTGGCACGCGATCGAGGGGACCGGAGAGCCAATATTGAGCGTCTGGGCGATCACGGTCGATGCCGCTCGCGTGTCCCACAAGGTCACTGTGCGGTCCATGCTACCGGCGGCGAGCTGGCCGGAGGAACCGAACTGCGACACGCACAGGAGCGCCTTGTCGAATGGTCCTTGCTGAAGGTCAGCTTTGCCGAACAGAACCCAGCTAACTGCGCGCAGCGCGTTCCCTACTCACCCTCACAACGATATTCGCGCCAGTCTCAGTATCCCATCCCCGCACGCTCCCGTCCCAACCTGCGGACCAGACCTTCTCCTTGTCCGTCTTGTCCCACACCAGTCCGCCCACACGCCCCGCGTGTCCACGGAACACGATGGTCGGGGCGCGTCGCCATCCCTGCCCAGCCTCGCCAGTCGCATCTCCATCCGTGAGCCCCTCGATTGGCTTCGCCCCTTCTCCCGTCTCCTTCTGGAGTTTGCGCCTCTTCTTCTGTCCCGGCAGGTACGACGTGGGGTCGGCAGGGACTTCGTGCCCAGTCGGATCCTCACTCGGAAGGGCGTAGAGGTTGATAGCGCCGTCCCACCCTCCTGAGACGAGTTCGCGACCGGACGCTGACCCGATGACCGACGATACTGGGGCCGTGTGCCCCATGAGAGTGTAGAGTTCGCTCGCTGCGTTGGCTTCGGAGGCCGCGACAGAGGGGTCAAGGGAGGGAATGCGGAAGACGTGGGTTGCGCGGTCGACGCCGCCGGCGGCCAAGAGAATGTCCTCGGTCACTGAGGGAGGAGAGAGCCAGGTACAGGACGTCGCGCCGAGGCTGGTCGGGAGGGGTAGGGTGTAGAGCGGGGAGGGAGCTTCGTCGCCCAGTCCTTGGCCGAGGGGCAGGATACGGACGTGAGAGAGGTACGACGAGACGAGGACGGTTCTGAAGTCAGCTGGACATGCCAAAAAAAGTCAGCCAACTCACCCGCGGCGCTGCACGCTGAGCCCCGACACCCAGTCCTCCTGCTCCCAACGCCCAGCATCGGATGGCGGGAGCACCGACTGCATGTACTCGACATTGATGGCGCTCTCCTCGTCCTCCCCTCGATGCTTCTTCATCCATTGCTCCAAAGAGCCTCGGAGCACCTCGCCCTCAACGACGAAGTCGAATGGGACGGGAGCGATCCCGCTGTCTCCACCATGTCCGAGGACCTTGTTGATCAGCTCGGAGAGCTGGAAGCGACGCCAGTCCGAGGGGATGAAGTAGGTGCTTGCCGGAATCGCATATCCTGACCGCGTGAATAGGTTGACGGGGATCTGGCGGCTTGCCCCTCCAGTGGCTTCGTTCGACATTGTTGCTGCCGATTCAGATGTTGTTGACCACAGAGAAGGTCGTTCAGAAATTCTGGGTGGCCTAGAAGTGGAGGTTCATCTGGGTGACAGATTTTGATCCCGTCACCGAGCGGAAGCAGTTTCCCAACCAAGCATCCCATTCCCCTCCTCGATCACCACGCGACGCTCTCTCTTGTTGTCAACTTCGACCTTATCACCATCCATCCAGGTATTCAGCCAGCGCCGTCACCGGCATATTGTCGTCCCATCCAACGCGATGCCGCCCCAACCCCAACAAACAGCTGGCGTGAAACGCCCGGCCGAGGTGGATCCCGAAACCGCGCGCCGCGTCCTCGCCAACCCCGCAGCGGCCGCTGCCGCGCGAATGGCTGCCGGTCAACAACCAGAGCGGAAGCAGGCGCGTCCGCCTCTTCCCCCGCCACACGTGCTCGAGGCACTTGTCCCCGACTCGCCGGCTTTCAGTGAGCTGGTGCGCATGGAGGCCAAGCTGGACTGGACGTTGTTGCGGAAGAAGGCGGAGATCAACGACGCTCTGGGCCGTAGCACACGGATAAAGCGCACGTTGCGGGTGTTCTTGAGTAACACGGCGCACGACCAGGCGTGGCAGCGTGAGGGCAAGGACGGGAAGGGTGAGCAGGAGAGTGGAGACGTGACGATGGCGGATGAGCAGAAAAAGGAGGAGCCGAAGGAGGAGGCGAAGAAGGAAGCCGAGGACCAGGTGGATGTCAACACTGGGAAAGGCGTGGCAGGCTGGGTGCTGCGGATAGAAGGCCGAATGCTAGATGTAAGTCGTGCTGTTGGATGAGGCTCACAGCAGACCGGTAACAATCGCCTCGACAAGCAGAAGCGCAAGTTCTCCTCATTCCTCCGCTCGCTCGTCGTCGAGTTCGACCATCGCGAGGCACCAACCTTCCCCGAGGGCAACGTTGTTGAATGGCACCCCCGTGCCGACCAGGCTCCGCTGGACGCATTCGAAGTCCTCCGCCGGGGCGATGTGAACGTCAAGTGCCGTATCGTGCTGCACATCAACCACTCGCCAGACCGGTACAAGGTCCTCGCCCCTCTCAGCGACCTCATCTCCATGCGTGAAGGCAGCCGGGCGGAGATCATGGCCGCCGTGTGGCAGCTCGTCAAGTCCTCTGGGGCGCAGGATAAGGAGGACGCGACGATTGTGCGACCGGTCGGCGGGCTCGAGAAGATCCTCCCGCACGGCGCGGAGGGCATCGCGTTCCACCAGATTCCCGAGGTCGTCACCCGCTCGCTCACCCATCCGGACCCCGTCGTCATTCCCTACGAAATCCGAGTCGACAAGGAGTCCAACTTCCACCCGCAGTGCTTTGATATCCCCATCGAAGTGGAGGACCCCTTGAAGAGCCGTATGGCGCAGATCGTCCAGACGTTTGAGGGGCAGGCCGGATCCGAGATCGTCAAACTCGAGGATAAGGTTGGGGAGCTGGCGTACTTTGCCCGCGACCTCAAGCAGAAACGTGACTTCTTGGAATCCTTCGCGTGAGTCCAGCTATCTCAAAGGGAGATTTCGGCTGACATCAGTGCGTCACCGTACGCGTTCATTCATAACTGGCTCGCAGCGCAGGCACGTGATCTTGACCAGATGCTTGGATACCAGATTGGCGCACCAGGTGCAAACGGGGCCAGCGTGCGCGAGGAGGACCTGCGCCGCAGCGACATGTTTACTCTGCCATGGGTGGACGAGGCTATTACTGTGTACGAGCAGCAGCGGCGTGTGTAGCGCACCTCCGAGAATGGGTGCAGGAATGGTGAGGCTATGACGTCCAGCACTGTAGATTGTAGGGCGCTCTCTGGGCTAGATGTATGGGTAGGACAGTCCTATCACCCCAGACACTAACGTCACCACAATATACGCACTTCGCTGCCGACCAGATGCAGGAACTCCAAGACGAGACAACTACTGGCCGTTTTGCAAACCGACACCCTGTCTGCCTTACGCTCGGATCTCTGTTCCTCCCATTTGTGAACGGTAACCAACAAATGCATCTAGCTCTCCAACCTAGTCCCTGCCGAAGCGGTTGAAGTCCCTCTCCCCCAACCCACCCGGAGCCGGACGGTTGCTCCAGTGAGGAATGACACCCATCGCGCGGGCGCGACGCACCATCTTCCCGACCATCTTCTGGCTGCGCCAAGTCAGACCAGTTTGGTTGCGCCCTTTGATCCGTCCCAGTGGGTCCACGAAGGCGAGGCTCATGAGGGGGTTGACGCAGTGGTCGAGCGGGTTAATCTTGCGGATGTAGAAGGGGTCGATGCGCTTCGCGACGCGCTTGATCGGACCGAGGAGAGGAGGACGGGGACCCCTCTTGTCAGCTGGGTAGAGGTTGGCCTCTTTGTAGACGTGGGGTTCGGCGAACTTCATGTCAGCGGCGGTCGAGATCGGCGGCAACGTATGGTGTCAAGGAAGGACAAGAGGTCAATGAAGGGGAAGAGGTGCGTGCGAAAGAACGAACAGAATCTCAAGCCCTCCAGCGAGAAGTACAGCTAGTTGAACGCATTGCGGTTCGCAGTGGAACGCTGCAGGCTCCCAACGCCGCCCTCTACAAGAGTAACACCTTGGCCTTTGCCTCCCTCGACTTCATTCTCCTCATGTCCGACGCCGACCGCTCGGGTAGTGGACGACTCACCTCGTTCGGCCTGAATACCCTCCGTCCCTCATCGCTGGCAGAGTTCGGCAACCCCACAGACCCGATCATCCCGCGAGCCGCATTGTCGGCCTGCGTCTTGTTTCGGGACGGGCCAGTCGAGTCGGCAGTCAGGCGCGCGAGGAAGTCGGAAGTGATCTCCGAAGCCGACTGGCGTGCCACAGGAGTCGTGTGCAGAGCGCGCGCGGGAGCGCGGAGTCGTGGCAGCATCGTCGTGTTGATGTAGGAAGTACAGAGGTCGCGATTTCGGCGAAGTGGTGGTCAAGTTCGAAGTTCGAGTTCGGATGGACTTTTCGGACTCGGATTAGGCGCGACAAGACGGCCTTGGCGGTATGCCCAGCGGACGTGCCTACCCGAACTGAAAATAGGCGCCAATTTTGTTACTTGCGATGATATGTACCTATGTACCTATGTACCTATGTACCCTATGTGCTATATGCTATGCTATGCGCTATGTAGTCCGTGAATGAGATGGGCAACGAGCAAGACCAGTGAGAGTAAATGAAATGCATAGAGAGGGGGGTTCAGAGACGCAGACAGCAAGAGCAACACGACAAACTGGCAGCCATCGACTACTGTGAAATGTACCTACGAGTGCAAAGGACATTGCTCCAGCAACAAGAGCGCGACCGATCAGCGCAGGACGCTCTCCCGCAAGTACTACACCGCGGGAGCCGCAATTTTCCTCTGAGAGTCCGTCCCCATCCAGTGCGAAGATAGGGCCGTTTACAGGGCGTTGCTCTGGTCTCAAGAGGGGAGTTTATGTGAATCATGGGAGGCTAGGGGCGGGAGAGGGGCACATTAGTTATCTCTGCGTTGCGATTTGGGAGCTTGAATGGCAAGGTTGCAGACGGCGTCTACAGGCTGCGGTTGAGGTGAAATACAAGGTGTCTTGGGAGTCAATAGAGTCGATGAAGTGGGGAGAGATCGAGAAGAGCATTCACGACTTCACGCGTGATTGTCAGCGTTGGCCTGTGGTTGCCGAGAACAAGCGAGTTTCCGTCATGTACCTCACCTACCCCCTTCACCCCCCCGTTCTCCTCGCAAGCCCTCTCCATGCAGCTCGCCAGTGACTGTGTACGCGTCTAAGCTGATCGCATCCTTTGAATTGAAACCAGGCAGCTATGCATGCATGAGGACACCGATGTTGCTCACAATTGAGCGTTGAAACCAAGTTACACCCTGCCACACGCCGGGGAAATCCTATTCCCGAGCTCCGCCCAGCCGCCTGACCTCCATCTCTCATGTCCGAACCACACCTCCAACCCAACGCCAACACCACCACGAACAACGACCATGCCCGGCCCTCTCTACCGCGACCCCTGGGCTAAGCGGGAAGCCTGGCGCAAGAGCCCCATCTTCCACAACAAGACCATGTTCCGGTGAGCCGATGCGAGCCCCCGAGCAGCGAGGACGATGCGGCCGCTGGGCCGCCACGGCGCCCGAGCAACGAGACCGCGATGGATGGGACCGAGCGGGGAGGGAGCGTATACGGTCCTGGGCCGCTCGGGACGGGCTGGAGGCTGAGGGATGCGCGAAAGTCGGCGCGGAGGTCGATACGGCGGTCCTGCCCGGCGATCGGTGCGGACCAATGACGCGCCGTGCATTGCATGCCGACTCTGTGTCCCGAGAACGCGCTCGGTGGCAACAGCTGCATGGGATTGATGTGGTGCCACGCGTAGCCGGGGGTCGACAGGCTGGGGCGGATAGGCGTTATGGCCTGGGAGATTTCATCGAGGTGTTGAGGGACAACACGCACTGCGTGTCTCGCATGGCCTGCCACTTCCCGCCTCCACTGTCACGAGCGGCCACTCTCCTGCCAGCTGTCCTCGAATTATCCTCCACTACGCTCTCTCTTTTTTATTACTTCCTCCGTACTAGTGTCTGCCCCTCTTCCTCGCTGTTCGAGCCTAACTCTCTCTTCGCTCATACCGCTAACCCCAGGAACATGTTCCCTGGTCTCGGCACAGCCATTGTCGCGTTCACCGCCTACGTGATCTACGACGACTTCTTCGCGGCCAAGAAGCCCCACCACTAAACGAGCGCGTGCGGCGCAGCGAGCGACGGGGGTTGTAGGCAGCATAGAGCATGAATGGATAAGCAGGCCGGGCGAGCGAGCGAGCGAGCGCAGTTGTTCAGCTCCATGAGAGCATAGCGGTGGTTGTGCGACAGGGCTTGCGCGTTCAAGGCGGCCAGCAGCCGTTAATGTGTCCTGAGATGAGTGTTGAAGCAAGCGTAGTGGTGCGCGGGGTCGTGCTTTGCGGTACAATGCCTCTTATCGTTCTCTCCGCCTTCCTTTTGCGCCAGAGTGCCAATCGGCCTCGTGTTTGTGTAACGGCTCGGCGTATCCGGTCTCCGCGATCGCTAGCCGTCCGTCAATTATACATCGCTCTGCGCATCTATAGAACCGAAGCTACGAAGCAGCGCCAGGCCGCCCAAGATCCAAGACTCGCCTACGTCTTCTTGCGTCGCGCCTCGTTCGGGTTCCGACGCCCGTGTCCGATCGAGGGCATGTTGTGGCTGCCATGCCGGCCCTTCCCACTCATGCCCACGGTCACGATCTCAGGGAGCCACTGCGGGTCAGCGATGTACGGCAAGACGAACACTCGGACAGACTCACGTCTGGATCCATCCATCCGCCATCCCCCTTGGTGATCTTCTTCTCCTCCCTGCGCCGCTCCCTCTCCTCGGCGCGCAGCGCATCCTGCCACTCGGCCTGGTCCTCGCGAAGGATCAGTCCGCTACCGGCCTTCTTCTGCCCCTTCGCCGACCCGGGCGTGGGTGCCGGAATTGAGTATTTGGTCCCGCGAGTCCGGTACTGGAAGTTCTTCTTCAGGTGAACTGTCTGCTTTCCCGTCGCCGCGCTCGTCGTGACAGTGGCGCGGAGGAGCGTCGCATTGCCACAGGACGGACAGAACTTCTTGCTGCTGTCCTTGCACAGCTTGAAACACGCGTGACAGCGAAGCACGTAGCTCTTCACCCTGGAAATACGTTTTCCGCCCTCGCCAACGAGACCGAGGCCCATGCCGAGGAGGACGTTCTGGACGGCATAGTCTCCTGTCATACACGCCGCTGCTAGGGGGACAGCGGCTTTGCCGGGGTTGGAGGGGACGAGACCGAGGTCGCGGTTGCGGTGTTTCTTTACATTCGAGGGGGTAATCCATTCGCCCTCGTCGTCGTCGGGGACGGAGGCGTCAGCGACGGCCTTAGCGTCTGCAGGTGGGGGGAGGTCCTCGACAAATGGCGTCGGGGGGCCTGACGCTGCCTCGGTCTCGACCGTGATCAACTCAGTCCGGTCAGGCAAGGCGGCTGTGACTGAGAGCGCCTCAACGCCAGCTGTTGCCTCGTCAACCCCGGGCTCGAGCGGAACCTCTTCTCCATCGCTGCTGTCCTCCTCGTCCTCTTCCTTGGTGTCCTTCACTTCCTCCTTCTCCTTGCCCTCGGCTGGGGGGAGGACCTGACCGGGACTGGTGCGCACCCTGTCCTTCCCATTGACGGCCACCTCCCACTGATAAGTGAGCGCAATAACCCCCAAATCGGTGCTCGAGAGCACGTTATAGTCTCCGGTCTTCTTAGCGAAAGCCGTTACGGCGGCGAGGGCCTCAGGGGAGGGCGGGGCAACGCGCACATCGACGCCCTGGAGAGCAAGGTAGTCCCAGTGTTCACGTGCCCGAGGATCGCGCAGTTCCGCAAGAACGGCCGGTGTCGTGTGGAACGTTGTTGCTAGGTGGCGCAGGGGTGTGAGAGAGAGGATGGGGCCAGCGTCGAGAATCAGGTGTTGAATTCCGGTTGAGGGTCGATCCGCGGGCGCCGCGACGGGCGCGGCGTCCTTCTCTTTAGCTGCAGCTGCGGCGGCTGCAAAGTTCATAGCCATTGTCGTTGATTGATCCCTGTGTTGTTGCTGGAATGTAGATTGATGAGAACGATCTCAGAATGATGTGATCTGAAGAGTTCACAGCCCACCGAAATTTCCTCCACCCTTCACAAGTCAGGTGGCAATTATGACGGCACAATCGCGCGGAAAGCACGTGAAGCTCACGCGAGGAGCACGTGGAGTTGTGCGGCCAATTCTCGCCGCTCGGGTATAAACGGTCGATGACGTAAAGGATCTGATGGCCGGTGCTTGGCCGTCGGCAACGGTGCAACGGTTGGAGATACGGAAGTCTCGGAGATTGAGATTGGGCAAGCCGAGATCATGACCCAACTCCTGCTGTCATCGTTCGACCCTTGCCGCTTGCTGATACATCCTGCAAGCCACTAACTCATGGCTGTCTCAAAGTATCTCGTCGCTGCCGCCTGTGTAGTTCTTGCATCTGCACTCTTACCCATCATATCCCCATCCATGTTCTCCGCCATCAAGAACGCTGTCGGCTTCGAAGCCATCCCCGCTGCTGTGCGGAGCAAGACTTTCTACGAGCTCAAGGCTGAGCTCCCCGGCAAGGACCGCGTGCTCGACTTCGTGAGTGGCCGAAAGGGTTGCAGCCGATGTCGTGGGGTCGTGAGCTCGTAAACCGCAGCTGGACTACTGGTAACAGCTGCATGGGGCGTGGCGGTACGGCCTCTGCTTCTCGCGGTCGTGGCACATTCAGCATACTGCCTGCCTGATAGCTGCATCTGCGGTACCTGGCCCCTCTCCTGCCAACCATTGCACCAATTCAACTCATTTTCCGACGTCGCTGACCTATAGTCCAAGTTCAAGGGCGATGTCGTCCTCATCGTCAACACGGCCTCTAAGTGGTAAGTACGGGACTGTCCATCAAAACAGCTTGATGTTGGCGTGGGAACTCGCAGCAGCGAGGAACGGCGGAACCTTGAAACTCACTAACGATCAGCGGTTTCACTCCCCAATACAAGGGCCTCGAGAAGCTCTACAAGGAGTACCACGACAAGGGCTTCGAGGTGGTTGGCTTCCCCTCGAATGAGTTTGGATACCAGGAGCCTGGCACCGACGATGACATCTCCCAGTTCTGCGAGGTCAACTTCGGCGTCACGTTCCCATTGGCCAAGAAGGTGCGAAGACTGCAACGCCCCCGACGTTGTATCGCTAACGGTCAGTCCCAGGTCAACGGGGCCAACATGAACGAGGTCTTCGCGTGGCTCAAGGCCCAGCCCGGACACGACGGTATTGCGGGATCCACGAGCGTCAAGTGGTGAGTTCAGCTATCAGAACGAAAGGAAGCTAACCCCCAGGAACTTCACCAAGTGGTGCGTTGATCGAACTACCTACATGTGCTGTTGATGCTGATGACAGGCTCGTCGACCGTAACGGTAAGGTCGCGGGACGCTTCTCGCCGACTACGACGCCCGCGCAGCTCGAGGCCGAGATCGAGAAGCTTCTGGCGGAGCCACGTCCTGCCAACGCCAACCTCTAGGCAACTGAGGAATGGGTTGGCACCTCAATGGCCGACGCACGTTTTGTGACGGCTCCCGAGTTGAATTGAGCGATGCGATGTTGTCTCAGAGTTGTGAGATTGAGTTCTGTTGACTGCCGGAGTTAGAGAGTTAGAGCTTTGATGTGATCTAAGTAATTGTGAAGCGCGTTCGCGTGAGCTATCACGCCCGCAATATGCACTTTGTTGCTGCCGACACCAGCACAACATCCCAACTTCTCCCACGGTGGTGTTCTCGCCTGAAGTGGTCTTCAACAGGCTTCAGCAGGTCATGGAGGATGCCAGGGTTGGATGGGTGGTGAGCGAGGGAGCAGTCGGCTCTATAGGGGGTGAGGTATGGTGAAACGCGACCGTGGGAGGAGTTAGGAGGTTGACCTGGTGTCAGCAAGCAAAGAAAGCCATCGCTTATATAGGTGAGCATGCGTCAGTGAGTCGCAGGCATGGGTCTACCCGTGTTCTCCGGAGTCCGGTGCAGACGGAGCATCTTCGGTCCTGTTTCGTTCCTTGGAGATACAACGAGCTCAACAATGCTCCAATTCTAGCTCGTTCATGCCTTCAGAACATTCGATTGAACCAAACATGGAAGTTGTGCAAGAGCTTATAAATGAGTCGCGCTCGACATTACGACCCTGCGGGTCTCGATCTCGTCCGATTGCCACTTGAGGAGGGCGCGGGAGACGCCACAAAGCATCCCCTCCCGTCTCTGGCCAAGCTCTCCCGCGTTTAGGCAGCTTTTCAGCTCGTCCAGTTGAATGTTACTTTCCAAGCAGAGCGCCGGCTCGCATGACTGACTTGGGTTAGGACTGCGCCTCGGTTAGAAATGTATGCGAGGCCATAAGGATGGTATGGAAGTTTTCGTACGGTGATGAAGGTTTGGCATTGTCGCGTCGCGGAGGTCTTGTCCAGGGGAGTCGGAGTGGCCCGTGCCTTTTGTCTCGTCGTCGGTCCCCCCCTCCCGTTCCTTCAACCTTCAATCGCCATCACCATCAAAACCCATCACTATTCTACACCTCTCGCTCCCTCCGTTATCTGCGTTTACCAAGTCG
Source organism: Cutaneotrichosporon sp. PL3408A (assembly GCA_023629975.1). NCBI lineage: Eukaryota > Fungi > Basidiomycota > Tremellomycetes > Trichosporonales > Trichosporonaceae > Cutaneotrichosporon > Cutaneotrichosporon sp. PL3408A. Next base: position 34,245 of record JAMAMB010000012.1, on the reverse strand, counting down.
CTTGCTCAACAAAGTCTCGGCGTAGGAGCGTTCAGCGCTCACTCTTATCGGACTCGTGCTCGCACCCTTAGATCGCCTCGAGGCCCACTCGCTTTCATCGTCGATCGCCCACATCCATTCAAACAGTTCTTCCCCATCGCCCTCATCTCACATCCACAACCCCCCTCTCTCGCTCGCTCGCGCTCCCCGGACCGATTCTCACAGTCACCATGGCCTCACCACCGGCCTCGCACCCCTTCATGCGCCAGCATCTCGGCCCAACCCCGTCGCCAGATGGAAGTAACCGCGACACTCCAACCTTCGCCTCCCTGGGACCGAACAGCGCGCGGAACAGCCGCATTGGCGCCGCGACGCCCAGCGACGTACGCTCCGAGCGTTCCACCACCTCACCCCTACCCCCTCCCCGTCCTGGGCAGACCGCACGCTCGCCACGGCTGGGCGCTTCTGACCCGCCGACAGAGGTCAAGATCAATGGCGACGCGACCCCGAATGGGACAGCCGACTTGACGCCAGGGTGGAGTGGGCTGAAGGTGGAGCCGGAGACGCCGAGGAAGCTGAGTCGATGGGAGGAGAAGGTCCAGGGTGATCTGGCTGGGTGGCGCGGTGGGCATGGGTGAGTAGATCGAGAGCGTTCTTGCAGTGGGTGGGCGCAAAGCCCTCAGGTTACCGAATCGGTCGACGGGGACCGAGCTTGGCTGTCCGATACCGATGCCGGTGGATCGGGGGTGAACGCAGGGGTGCCAAGACTTTACTGGGCGCGTTGGAGACGCATCTCCTGGTATTTGCTGACTTTAGAACACCACGCTCCTCCGTCCCGCAACCTGGGCAGCCGAACTCGACGTACTACGGCCAGCCCCCCACTGGCGTCATCGGACGCGACCTGCCCAAAGAGATCGTGCGCGTGGACCGCGAATGGAGCCTCGGCGATATCTGCCAGTGAGTCGAGTTGCACGATTGGAGCGCCAGCTGACCCCAGATTCTCGACAGCGTTCCCTCTCGAGTTGGAGACGCGCCTCGACGCCGCAACGTACTCCAAGTTCATTGAGAGCGTGAACAAGCCATTACGCGAGGCGTATTCTGTGTCTGGAGCGGTGATCGACAACATCATTGGCGTGTTGTCGTGGTGGACGAGCCTGCTGTGGCGCACGAGCCACTTCGAAAGAGTGAGTTATGTCTCGGATGAGAAGGCACACGCGGTGACAAGCCCGTGGTCCCATCGTCTCCATGCCGCGGCAGGTGTGGCAATCCACACGTTGTGCATATCCTCTTGTGGCCACAGCCCCTTCTTCCTGGTCGTGTCGCTGATATCAGGAACTGCGCAAAGCGGAGGACGTGATCGAGGAAGCGAACGAGACGACGTTCAACCGTGTAGGCCTTAACATCCTTTCACCCCGCTCGGTGGCGCTACAATATGTGAGTGCCTCGCTACTGCTGAAGCCCGACATGAACGGGACACAATTCTGCGGCCGGTGCTAACGGACAGCTGGAGATCGAGTACTACTGAGCGCTTGTATACACTTATAATGTACCTGTTGTTACCCTCGCTACCTTCAAACGTCTACACTCGGGGGCCATGTCCGGTACGGAAGTCCGATTTCGCTCCAGAATGGTGACCGAGAAGGGAGGAATCTACCGCCGGTTGCAAGCTCACGCACGGTCATTCTACCTCCCTCACGAGCTATGGCAGCGCTGCAATCAGCCACCAGCCGCCGCTCGGACTCACCACCCCCAAACACGTCCGCTTCTTCGGACCGAGGGGGTACTCCACCATGGTTCTTTCATGCCTCTACTGATCAGGACAATGGACATGTCGGTCGTGTACCGCGAAACACATGATGCCGCACATTCTCACCATTGTCTGACCCCAACAACATATGCGCCTCCTCTCTCCTCTCTCCTACCCTGTACCCTCTCTGCACCCTCCCCTAGCCCCTCCTCTCTAGCTGACTGCAGTATTCCTACTCTCCCACCTCCTTGTTCTTCTCAATCCCTCACCCTTGCTTTCAGCTCCCCAACAGCCAAATCCAGGGGCACTACTTAACAAAGTATACCCCCTTGTCTTCAACCTACCCCTCACCAAAGTCACAGCCACCATACAATGCGTGGAGTCCAGTGGCTCATTGCAGGCGCTATACTCGCCCTCGTTGGCGCGGTCCCCGCGCCCCGGGGCAAGTCTTGCCATGGCCAGTGTACAACGGCCACACCCACAACCACGACTCCATGCGTTTACCCCACCCCTGCCCCGTGGGTGTCGGGCACACCTGGGTGGACGTGGTGGGGCGCGCCTCTTCCCGAACTTTATCCCCCACCGCCTGCCGATTATACGGCTGCCACCTTCAACACCTCCAGCTGGCGCTCATCCGCGTCCAGCGCGGCTGCGACCTACTACAGCTACTTCACTACCGCATTGGCTCAGTATATGTCCTGCACGGCCGCTGCCACATCCACCGCGAAACAACCCCCTGGCCTCCAAGGCCGCCAGCAGCCCACTGCCCAACCTACGGCTACTGACACGACCAGTTTCTCGCCTGCCGCCTCCACTCCCTCCGGGGGTTCTGCTGCGTCCGCTCCCGAGCCTGCCCCCGCAGCGCCGCAGAAGCGGCGCATTGCTGTTGTCGGAGCTGGCGCTTCTGGTGCGGGCGCTGCGTTCTTCCTCCAACGCGCTGCGCGCGTCGTCGAGGCCAAGCTTGGTCTGCCTGCCAACTCGCTTCTTGAGATCGTGGTCTTTGACAAGAACAACTACATTGGTGGCCGTAAGTGTCCTTTTCCATTGTTCCTTATGATGTGCAGTTTGGCTTCCTTTGTTTAAGTTGAGCCTGAGTGGTTCATGTGTGGCCTGATGGAGAACAGAGTGACTTCGCTTTGTTTGTTCTCTTGCGTATGGGGATCAGGCGGAGGCCATGGCCTGTGGCAGTGACTTGCTGAAGTGTTGATTATTTCTGGCCTCCTTCCAGGCTCTGCTTGGTTTCCTTTTCTGGGCATGGGCGGTCTTTGATTCCCTCAATTCTCTTGTCTCCCCGATTTGAGAAGCTCCTCATTATTTCGATGCTGACCAAAGGTACCACCACGATCATGCCCCCCAATGGCTGGACGTTGCCGCTGGAAATCGGCGCTGGCGTCTTCGTCCCTGCCAACCAGAACCTTATGAAGGTTGCGCGCATGTTCAACCTCTTTGCTATCAATGTTGACCCGGGTGCCACTTATGCCAAAATGAACCTGTGGGATGGCAAGGAGGTCGTGTACTCATATACGGGTTACGACTGGCTTGACAAGATCACCAGCGCTCTTCGCTATGGCTTCTCCTCGCCTTCGCTTCAGGACTCTGCTGTTGCGACCTTCGTCAGCCGCATCTCAAATCTTTATTCTCCGAGCTGGCTCTCGTCTCGTGGTGTGGTTCGCAGCATTGAGGCGTTTGCGGCGGCGGTCGGGCTTGGAAACGAATACACGGCAAAGAATGGCCTCGACTGGGCCGTCAATGACGTTGGCGTGTCGAGTCGCTGGGCGGACGAGATGATTGACTCGAACACCCGTGGGAATGTGAGTGTTGCGAGGGAGCTGTTGGTATTCCGATCCGTGTTGCTTATCCCAGTACGGAAGCGACCTGACTTTGATTCACGGCCTCGGGACGGTCACGGCGCTTTCCACGAAAAATGCGCATATCATCGCGGGTGGGAGCTGGCAGATGTTCCAGAGGATGCTTGCCGACAGTGGCGCGAATGTCCTCCTCAGCACCCCCGTGACCAACATTGCGGCTGCTGGAACGGGATACACGGTGTCGTCGGGTTGGAGCGGCAACGGCACCTTCGACACAGTCTTCTGGGCCAACCCATGGCACCTGAGCCCCGTCCAGAAGTCGCTGCAGTTCGACACGGCGATCCCGTAGGTGGCCTTGCGTATGCGGCTAACGCCAGTCCCCAGCAGTACGTGCGGGTGCACGTCACGACCCTCTCCACGTCGTCCGCCACGCCGCGTCCACAGTACTTCAACCAGCCGGGCTTCGTCACCATGGCGCAAAACATTGGGACCACCGGCGAGCGGTTCCGCCACGACGGCAAAACAATCCCCGAGTTCCTGACCCTCCAGTACCTGTCTACCAACGGTGCGGAGTATATCGTTCAGTTCCACTCGTCTGCGCCGTTGTCCGACGCGACGCTCAAGGGCATCTTCGGTCCGAATAACGTTTCCTGGGTCCACCGAAAGGAGTGGGATGCGTACCCCCTGCTCAAGCCGACGACCTCGTACCCCCCCGTCGAGCCGCGTAAGGGCTTCCACTACCTTGCAGCCATGGAGCCGTGGATCTCGACGATGGAGACGCAGACCGTCAGTGCCCGCGAGGCGGTCGCGCGCGCCGTCGAGGAGTGGTGGGGACTCGGCCTTGGCGTCTGCGAGGGCGGCTCGTCGTGGGACCTGACCTGTGAGCCCCCGGTTTAGGAGGGCGAGGAGGACGAGGGGAAGCGACGACAACGCCCGCCTAAGCTGGTGGCAGGTCGTAAGCCCAAGTGGAAGGGCTGTAGACTCTGAAGATCGCGTAGAAGTTATAATATATGCAGATGTGCTCTCTGCTCACGCCGCTCCCTCATTGTTATGCCGCAGGTGGAGAGTCCACTCAACATTCCAATCAAATGAACGTTACGGACCAAACGGACAAAGGTACTCACTCGCTCACATTCCAATCAAAAATCCAATCAAACGGTGAACGCTTGGACCTACCCAGACACATGCCTGTCCGGGAAGTCGCCTCGCGTGCTGTGTCCCCTTCGAAGCCAGTCTGTCGGTCTCTCGTTGGCGGCCCTCGGCAGGAGGCCAGCGGGATCTCGAGCACACTGTTTTCAGCTTGTCCGTAGCAGTGACAACAGGACGCATTGCATCAGGTTACTTCTCCTCTCTGACCAACAACCTTTGTCCTTCCCATGGAGATGTCTCTCAATCTCAAGACCACCGTACTCCCTCACACCCTCGACGACTCTGGCCTCCGGTGTCGTCGGAGTGTCGTCGGAGTGCACTTGTCAACTAAACCCCTATGCCTCATACCCTTCTCCATCCAGCTCCTTCCGCCGGTCTCTCATGCCCCCTCACCCCCGCAATGTCGTCCCGTCCCGCATCTCCGGACCCCCAATTCACACCTCGATGAGTGATACAATGCATGATGAGTGGTGGCCAGCGCCCCATCTATCGCCCGTGGAACGCAGTCGGCCAGGTTCGTCGTCCACACGCGCGATTACCACGACGCTTTGTGCACGCCGGGAATCAAGTTCTCGGTAGCGAGCTTCTTGAACTGGAACTGGCTGTTAGCGCAGACCCGAGGTTGTCGATGAATCCCAAGTAACCCTTCGACAGACGGGTTGACAAAGTCTCCCCCCCTTCCCTGTCTTTGCCTCATTTAACTCCGCCTCCTGCTCCCCTCACATACTCACCCGACACAGCCCGTACTTGCTGAGCACACCGCGCGCGCGTCCCGTCTCGTTGCAGAGGTTCTTGACGGAGCTCATGCGGCCGTTCACCGTTCCCCCGTTGTGCTGCGACAGGGCGAGCTGCGCCTTGTGTCGGACATGCGCTGGCAGAGTCGTGTTGCGCGCGACAGAGAGGAGAGCGCGGCGCTGGACCTCGTTCTCGGCGGCTGCGGCGCGGCGCTTGAGATGCCGCAGGATGAATGCGGAGCTGCCCATTGTCGCGAGGTTGGCGGAGTGGTGAGTCGGAGGTTTGGTCGAGATGACCGTCAAAAGTCGGGTCGACCCGAAAGACGGGCGGAAGTAAATGAGGGCTTGCAGCGGAGATTTGCGCCATCTCCATGCCTACACCTTCCTTTCGAGTTTCAAAGCGTCAAATTCAAATGCAAGATGTTGTACGTATTCCACGGGGCCATCCCGATCTTTTGCTCTGCAAGAATGTAACAAGTAATCCATCAAGTCTATAATGCACACAACTCCTCACATGGAATAGATGAAGAACAGGACCCAGGAAATGATGACCATGGTAACGTACTGCGTCGCCACGACCCAGGTGACAGGGCGGAAAATCTTGAGACCGGGCAGTTCCTTGGCTTCCTCTTCGCACTCCTCCTCGAACTGCACGCGCTGTTTCTCGCTCTTCCGCAGGAGGTGCCCCAGCATCCGCCCATCAAGCCAATCGAAAAAGGGACCCTCGAGGACCTGCCACGCCTTGATCGCGATGAGGAAGTAGATCACACGGTCGTACGTCTGGCCGGGCGTGCTGTCCTGGATGGCACCACACGCGACCTCGAGAATGACGTTGTTGCACGCGATGAAACTCGAGAAGAGGCCGTACGCGGTGCCGATGAGGGTTGGGTCGGGGACGATGATGGGGAACGAGCCAATGTAGGGGAGGACGTTGAGCGAGAGGCCGAAGGACGCGAGCAGGATTGGCGCGATCGCGTTGACCTTTGTCAGTCCGATAAGGGCAAATGCCACGACGTAGATGGCCGCGCCCAATGAGATGAAGGGCATGCGCCATCCGACCTTGTCGAAGAACATGCCGAGGAGGGGCACGACGACGATGACAATGACGTTCAGCAGCGACGAGTAGTATCCGCCCGTCAGGGCCGTGGTGCCGCGGGTACGCTCCTGCATGTCGGTAAGATTGGCCGAGTAGACGGTGCGTGCCGAGTTCTGGAACAGGTGACTGCCGGCTAGGATGAGGTAGAAGGAGGGCAGGCGGAGGACGTTGAGGATGGACGTGCGGACGCGGTCGAAGATACCGTGGGGCACGGAGACGCCGGCGGCCTTGCGGCGCCGCTCGATCTCGCGGCCGGTGATGGGGCGGTAGCGCGGCGGCACGACTTTGCGCTCGAAGAAGGCGTACGCAATCACGAGGAGGGTGCAGAACGCACAGACGATGGTGGGGATCCAGAGCGCCCAGCCGTACCACCCGTTCAGCTTGGACATGGGGACGGCGGTCACGCGGGCAATGACGACGGTCACCGAGTTCCAGGCGAGGTCGAGGCCGATCACTGTCGCCAGCCAGGAGCCGGAGAACCAGTGCGCGTAGAGCTTGGACTGGCAGATTTCGAGGACGATCGAGCCGAGGCCCATGACGATACGGCCGGCCACGAGAAGCTTGTAGTTGTTCGAGCTGGCTGCGCCGGACGCGATGGCCGAGCCGAGGATGGTGAAGAAGCACGCTCCGAGACCGCCGCTGGTTGTTAGCCCAGCCTTTGGCTTAGCTTACTAAATGGGGCCGTAGTAGTCCATCACCGTGCCGCCGATAAGTGGCAGCATCGTGTTGACGAGGTTGCTCGCGGTACTGATGGAGGCAAACTGGGCATCTGTCGTCAGCTGACAGCAGTCCTCGTTACACACTGTTGATCTTGAGCTCCCTGACGAACGTGCTCTTGAGCGGGCCGAGGGTGGACTCGGCGAACGCAGCGCCAGTCGTGAAGAACAAGATACACGACAGCGCCATGAGACGGTACTTGAGCGGCGTGTCCGTCACCTGCGTAGCGACGAGGCCCTCCTCAGTCTCCGTGTACCCCTCCTTGTGCTTGAATTCCTGGTCAAGCTGGTCGCGGGGCACATCGCCCTCGTGCGTCGGCACCCGCACAAGCTCGTTGTCGGGGTTCGCGAGCGCAGCCATCGCGCGGGAGTCGGAAGCCGCCATCGTGGGTCAATGGGTCTGGAGTTGTTACGTGCGCAGAGGTGCGCCCGAAAGTTTCTCAAGACATTTATACTTCTGCCAGCTGGCTCGGGGGGAGCGCTCTCCGTGAGCGCAGTCCACGGCGAGTGGATGCAGGATTTTGTCCAGGGCTTCGGCGTCTCGCGAAATCTGATAACGTACTAGCGGCGCTGGTCGTCAGATCATGTGGTCAGTCTTGGCAAGCTCCACATAGTCCCGTTCCGCTGGCGACATGAGCGAGTCTGGACCACGGCGGAGAGATGTGTTGCCATTTGTATCCAGGCTGTCACCTTGGCAGGACTGCTTTCGGGTTCGGTGGCCCGAAGACCAACTGATTGGCTTGAGTAGCTGTCTCGGTCAATAAAATGTCCCACCTAGAAGAAATTAATCGCCGATGCACGCGATGTAGATGGCAGCCTCGTGCCAGCCTCCAGGATCAAAGGAGCTGTGCCTCTCACATTTTAGAATGTAAGTGGCCGATCTGGATGCCAAGAGCAAGCAAGGGCACAACGTGAGCGCCGGATAGCAGGGCAATGGTGCGGAGTAAGGGCAGGGCGCTCACAGTGTTTCGGCCGGCATGTTTGCTGTTCGATACAATTTGGTCGATTATAAGGTGGAGCTGGAACGACGGATCTCATCGTAACTTAAACACTCGATCAACAATGATCGAGGAGGGACATACGGAAAGCCCGTGACAGCTCCTGCACCCATCTCTCCACACACAGTGGCGAGGTGGATCGGATCGTGAGAGGTCGGTGGAGAAATGTGTCCAGCTTCATAACGCGAGATGCGGCGTACTAACGTACTAACTCTGCTACTCTTTTCAAAACCTCATATTTTTTGCAGCGGGCAAATGGTGTGCCTATTATCCTGTCACAAGTGGAGAACTACTGAGGGCCAGTTGGAGGCCTAGCTGCTCCGGTGTTTCGGCTTCTCGTCCCCAGTGCAGCAGTGCGTCGTTAACGCAACTAGCTCTGTTGCCTGAGACATGCATGGATATCATATGCAGCCTACGCTAGGATGTACAACGTCTAGACAGGATCCACGTCTACGGTGGTGAGTTGTTGATTGTGAATGCAGCATGAAGGTGGGAGGAGTGGATCCTGGAAAGCTCAGAAGATAGGATGTGCAGGATACTCGTGAGTATGGGATCGTGACAAGTCGTGTCAAGAGTCCGTATGGGAAGATGGTCTCAAGCTGGCAAGAGGATTAGGTGTTCTACTCGATCGGAATGGGGGACGGGACGACGGCCGCCTGCTCCGATTCGCGGGGCACAATCCAGCCCTCCTTGCGACAGCGGGCACAGCGGATCCACTCGCGCCCGCTGTCGTCCGCGACTGTCGAGTGGCCGGCGCTCCGCGCCGCCGTCTCCAAGCAGGTCCGGTGCCACCGGTGCGCGCAGGCGAGGAGGACAAACTCGCGGCCGGTGTACGGGCACCCATCGTGACTGGGCGGGAAGGGGGCCTGGTTCTCGGCGTAGATGGCGAGCATCTCCTTGTCGCTCGCGTCGACGTCCATGTCCTCGTCGGCGGCGTCTTCGTCTACGTCCATCGACTGGGCGTCTGGCACGGGCGGGGCAATGAGGCACTCGATAGCGTCGCACCGCCACCCGAGGGTCTTCTCGCGCTGGGCGGTCCAGCTCTCCAGGCTCTGGGGAACGAACTCGCGCTCAGGTGGCGTAGGGTTGGTGGGCTCGGCTGGAGGAGGAGGGTTCGGCGTGCCGCCTGGTGGGCGGATGAAGAAGACGTCGAAGGGGAAGCGGAAGCCGCCGGGTCCGTTCTCGCCATTGCCGCCATTGGGAGTGGGGGCGCCGTTAGGAGTAGGGGCGCCATTGGGAGTTGGTGCGCCATTGGGGTTGGCAGCGGGGACTGGTGTAGGGGGGTTCGCGGGGATTGCGCTTTGGGGAGCTGCGTTCGCAGGTGTGGGCGCGCTCGCGGGCGTCCGCGCACTGCTTGGCTGGTTGGAGTCGTCGGTAGTCGCGTTGCCGGCATCGCGTCCAGCCGGAGTGTTCGCGGCACGTGGTGGGTCAAAGAGATCGCGCAAAGGAATGGAACCCGTCCCCAGGAGGTTCCAAGGCGAAGGTGGCAGCGCGGGAACAGCGGTGGGGGCCGCAAGTCCAGCATCGGGTCCGGGAGCGGGTGTTGCCTCGCGAGCGCCGCCCTCATCACCTGGACCAGTTGTACCGGCGTCCGTGCCAGCACCTGCTCCACCAGTTTCGCCTGTGTCACCCTCATGGTGATGCTCCTCACGCACGTCACTCCCGTCGAAGAAGATGGTGACATGCTGACGGCGCTCGGGTGTGGGTCGTGCGATGCCATCGCCGGGGGGCGCATTCTCCTGAGTCGGGGAAGGCGCGGGGTTCTCGGCACTCTCCACCCCCCCCTGCGGGCGCTCCTCACCACCGCCCGTAGGCGGCTGCTCATCCTCCCGCTGCTCGTCTGGTTGCATGGGCACCGGGGAGGCCGTCATGCCGAACATGCGCGCGAGGTCGAACATGGCGTCCAATGGGTTCGTGGGGACCTCCAATCGGTCCCCGTCAGCACGCTCATTCTGGGGCGTTCCCGGCTGCGTGGGCGCGTTGCTTCCTGGTCGACTTCGGCGACCTTCATTTCCGTTAGGCACGTTCGTCGCGTTGGCAGTGGCGGCATTGGCACCTGGACGCGCGTATGGGTGAGGGGCACGCATGCCTGGAGTACCCCGCCCAGAGCCGGTCGTACTCGGGCGCAGAGGGTTCTGCCGCGCCGGCTCATGCAGCGTTCTCAGGGGGTCTAGGTCGAGACGACACGTCGGGCTGGCGTCAGCTGCTGTATTCTGACACTGACTTACCAGTTGTGGTGGTGATTTGTGAACCATGGCTGAAGACACGTCTCGTGGAAGAGGTGGTTACATGGCAGGGCCTTGACCGTCTCGCCGAGATCGAGGCCTTCAAGACAAATGCCACACTGCCAGCCCGAGGCGTCACCGCCGATGTCGTCGCGTCGCGTGTTTTCCGCGGCGACAATCTTGTCGACCCGCCTCAGAAGGGCTCGGCCAACCGTTGGCAGGGAGTTGAGCAGCTCCGCGGCCTTGGCAGGGTCAGGCGGCGGCGGACCAGACTGGAACGGGAATGGGAAGGGGAAGGCGAATGGGAAAGGAGGGGGGCCCGCGTCTTCCACGTTACCGTCCCCGCCCCGTCGTAGCATGTTGCCGTCGGGCCCGACGATGAAGAAGATGGAACGGAGCCCGTCCCCGCGGTCGTTGTTGCCGGTCGCGTTGGGGGCGTTGGGACCGTTAGTGGAGTTCGGAGCGTTCGCCGCGGGCTCGGGTGTCCGCGCAGCGCCTCCTGTAGGCTCGGCACCCGCATTCTCGGGCCGCGCCTCGGCTGCAGGCTGCGAGCCGGCATCGGGGCCGTTCTCGCCACTTGGGACACCCTGGGTCCCGTTGACACCAGCCGCGGCAGCGCCCTCCTCGTCGTTGGCGAACACCTCGAGCGTCCAAGTCAGGCCGATCTGCGGAGCGTCAGGAGCGGCCTGCTGCCCATTGAGCGGGAGGAAGAAGGAGAGACTCTGCAGCGCTCGCCGCCGGTTTGGTGAGCTCGGTGTCGCGCCAGGTGGAGGCGTCGCCCTGGGTGGATTGGGGCCGGGCGCGGGCCCAACTTGTGGGGCTGGCGGTGTACTTGTACTTGGCGGCGCGTTTGGAGGGACAAGAGTGTTTGGAGAAGAAGCGGAAGGAGTGGGTGTTGTTGCGCGGTCAGGCATGCTGTCGTTGGGCTGCGCCGCGCTCTCGTTACTGTTACTACTTGACGCGACTGGCGGTGTGGAGGTCTCGTCGCTTGTCATTGTCGACGGGCCCTCGTCCGTTGCCATAGCGTTCGGACTTTCGTCTGGAGGTTGGGGTGGTGTTGAAGACATGGTGGAGAGATACGGACAAGAAGAGGAAAAGTTGTGGTATCGCGTTAAAAGAGTGTTTCGAGTGATTGAGTGGCGGACAACAACTGCAACTTGAAGCTGCGGCGGGTTTGACTCCGCTTATGCGATGAAAGTGGACACACAACCATCTGACTCAGCATCTTCGCCACTGCTCCATGCGCATGCACCATACACCGTGCATCATTCGCGATTCTCCAGATCCCCCGATTACTGCAGAGAACAATGACATGCATAGCCTACTGGTATGGTGATGGAGACACGACTGTGATTGCCAGGTGACGGAGGATGACCAGTAGGGCGGTCGGTTCGCCACCCACACGATCATTCTCAGTCAACCGACCGGCCTTCCTGCCCGATAATTAGTCCGCGGTGCCTCAATCACCCATTCTCAGCAGTTTCGACTTAACACACTCTCGTAGCTGGTCTGCGGCCTGCGGCACAGACTAATGCCGGGCTGTGCAGGTGGCATCGCTGGTGTCGCGGAGAACATTGTAGAAGGTCGCCGTCGGCTGACTCCGAACGCCGATGCCCTGCGCCGTCATGCGGCCAGTGCGCAGAAACCTGCCACAGCCGGCGCAGTTTCATAGAGTGATGCAATGGGGCTCCGGTAACTGAAACGAGACACATCACTGCAAATTCATGAGCATGGAGCATCCAGACAGATTAGGCCGTCACTCGGCCTGAGCGCAGCAGCTCCTCGGCCTGAGCGCAGCAGCTCCTCGGCTGCAAAATTCAGCGAATGACCTTATCGGGCCGTAGGCTTCCTTCATCTCATTCGGCCAGGCCGCCAGCTCTGGTGTTTACATTCTCATTTCTCCAGTAGGGGAACAGTGCCAGGCCGCCAGCTCTGGTGTTTACATTCTCATTTCTCCAGTAGGGGAACAGTGCACCTCAGTTCCGTCGGGGTGGCTTACTGTTCCTTGTAGTCTCCTCCCTACTCTCGTCATGGTCGTCTTATCGACCTCAAGCTCGGGGGAACCGGCGACGCACCACCTATGTCTCGAAGATCGCTGCGCCAACCGCCAAGCTCGTTTGGGGCCGAGGGCAGACCGTGTCAGCATCGAGAATTAGTACATCAGCCCCCACAGACGTCGCGAGCGGCCCACATCCTGCAGTGAAGCAGACGGACGAGAAAAGCGCAAGACACCGCCGACGCCGAGGCGACCATTATCATACTCTGTCTCCCTGCGTCCCCTCTCATCGCTCTCCCAACCAAATCTCCGGTGGAGGGGTGATGCCATACATGCGCGGCTATCGTACAATCGCGGCCGAGGCGGCGGTTTTGGTCGATGGTGGACGAACGAAGCTATAAGAGGGCGGCTTAGAAGCCGGCGGGGACGCCGGCCTGTCCGCTGGCAGGGGCACCGCCCATGAGCTGGGATCAGTTGTGTTCTTCGGGCAGTTGTGGAATGGAACTGTTTCGCGCCATTTGAGCGGGGTCCGGGGTGCTCAGTGAGCCGGTCACTCGGCGCAAGGCCGCAGCGAACTCTGCACTTCCACCACGCTATGGAAGTGGCGTGCAAAGTCCGAAGCGAGAGGGCAGAGCGGTCCGACCAAACAGCCTTAGTCGCAGAAACGATCTTGGCTACTAACCCCCCTAATGCCCCATCCGTTCTCCCCCCCGTCCCCGTCCTCCCGTACACTCACCTGCTGCTGTCCCGCGCTCTGCATCTGCATCTCGCGCTCCTGCTGGGTAATCCGGGCCTCGTCCTCGATCGCAAGTGCCAGCGGCAGGCCAACGAGCAGGGCGGAGGTGGTAGCCCACCAAGCCAGCTGGCCCGCCCCGTTAGCAGCCCACTTGGTAAGCGCAGTGACCTTCTCAGCACTCTTGGCGATGCTGGTGCGCGTCTCGGGCGGCACCATGTCCTTGAGGGCTGCGATGCGGTCCCCAAGAGTCTCGGCGGAGGGGTCGAAGTCGTCGTCGGACATGACGGACTCGTCGTCCGACACCTCGCTGTCCGTCTCGAAATCGGACTCGCGCTCGAGAATCACGTCCTCCTTGACTTCCTCGACGAGAACCATGTTGACTAGTGTGTTGGTGGGTTGGTTGGTTGAGTTGGGGGATGGAAAGTGGGGTTGGTGGATTGCGAAAGGAAAACGGCTCGGGTGGATGTAAATGGGGGGATGTGATAGGAAAAGTTTCTGGCGGCGTCATGTTGTGGTCGATCTTGGGTGTGCGGAAAATGTTGCTTCTTGTCCCAACTCTCCCCCGACCCGCGATGGCACCCAAAGGCATCCTGAAGAACAGCGCCGCTGGGCCAAGTAGGCCCAAAGCGAAGGCGAGTGTCCGCGCGCGCGTGTCGAAGGACAGCGCCCCCCCCAAGCAGGCGCCGAAAGCGAAGGGGAAAGGCGTGCGGATAGAGGCGCCGGAGGAGTCCTCGGACGACAACGATTTCGGCGACGACGACGATGAGGAGCTGGACACAGACGAGGAGATTGAGCGCGCCCAGGCGCCGGCCGAGAAGAAGCAGCCAAGTGAGTATTCGCTTCGCGCAGGCTGACACGCAGAGAAGAAGAAGGTGACGACGGCGGCCGACTTCGGTGCGGCACTCACTGGACTCCTGACCGAGCCGGCGCGTCCACCGAAGAAGCGTAAGGGTGCCGCCGACGCCGAGGCCGAGGCCGAGGGGAAAAGGAAGAAGCAGCGTGCGGCGCCCATCCTTGCGCTCAGCGCTAAGCCGCTTCCACCGTCGATGGCGGAGGAGCGGCTTGAGCGCCGTGCCGCGCGTGCGCTTAAGGCCGAACGGGCTGAGCGGCTGGATCGGGCGCGTGTGCGGAATGTCCTCGAGGGATGGGTGCCGGCCGAGGGGGCTGGGATGGGGAGCCAGGAGTTTGAACGGGCGCTGCGGAAGACCGCGCAACGAGGTGGTGAGTCGGCGACTAGAGAGGTCGGAGGCAGCAGACTGCGAACATGCAGCTGACCCCAGTTATCAAGCTGTTCAACGCTATTCTTGTTGCGTCGAAGAATGCCGAAGTCGCAGCAACGACACTTGCGCAGAAAGCGGGTATCAAGCCCGAGGCCGCGAAGCGGAAGGAGAAGGACAATGTGCTCGGACGTGGAGGGCAGGACCAGCTTACGAAGGAGGGCTTCCTCGACCTCGTGCGGCGTGGTGGAAAGTAGGGGGGGGAGGGGGGGGGATTGGTCACAGTCCGGCAACATTATTGGTATTCCTCAGACACTATGCATCTGTATATTGTGTACCTAACGGCGGCGGTCGCGGTCCCTCCTATCCCTATAGTCACGGTCTCGGTAGTCGCGATCACGGTCTCGATCCCTCCTGTCCCTGTCGCGGTCGCGGTCGCCGCCCCGGTCGTCGTCCCTCCTGTCGCGCCTATCGCGGCGATCTCGCCCGTCCCGGTCACGCCCATCGCGGTCACGTCTGTCGCGGTCGTCGCGCCGCCTCTCCTCGTCGCGCCGGTCTTCCCGCCTCGGACTCGAGCTGCGTTGCCGCCTCGGCGCAATGCCCTCGTCGAACACCATATCATACCCATCCCTCCTGCCATACCCCTCATCCCTCGTCCGCTCAAAGTCACCCCTTCCGCCGTACCCTTCCCTCCCACCCCGTCCACCTCGGCCGCCACGCCCACCCCGACCCCCGTCCGGCGCCATGCCAGGCCGATACACCCCCCTCATCTTAGCCACGCTCTGGGAGAAGTCGACCCAGATGCGGCGATCATCCACGAGCACATTCTGCATCTTGAAGTAAGCCTGCTCGGCGGACTCCTGCACGTCGTACTCGATAAACGCGTACTGGAGCGAGTCGCCCGTCTTCTTGTCGCGCACAATCTCGCAGCTCAGGATCTTGCCAAAGCGCGAAAAGATGAGCTCCAGGTCCTCGTCCTGCGTGACGGGGTTGAGCTTGCACACGAAGAGAATGTTCTCGGGCGGGCGGACAGCTGCGAAGGGCAGATCGCCGATCATTTCTAGCGTGAGGGCGGAGGACGAGGCGGCCGTTGCGCGGCGGCGCTCCTCTTCTGCCTCCTCGTCGAGCTGCTTGAAGGCGTCCTCGTCGTCGGCGATGCGAACGATGTCGCGGGCGTCAGGCGGGCGGAGGGGTGAGTCGGGGGTTGGAATCATGTTGGGCGGGTCCTCGAAGGGGTCCTCTGGCTGTCAGCGAGCAGACCCGCGTACGGACTGCTACTCACCGAGAATCTCGACGTGCCGGATACGGATATCCTGCAGCGGCCGGCCGTCTTTGTCGAGGTACGCGTCGTTAATCTTGTCGAGGGTATCGTGCCCCTCGACGACGTGCCCGAACACAGCATGCTTGCCATCGAGGTAGTCAATGTTATCTGCGAGGGTGATGAAGAACTGGCTCCCGCATCCCGGCGGCTCCGTGGGCGCGACGGCCATCGACACAGTCCCCTTCGCCTTGTGCTTGAGCTTGGTCGTGATCTCGGGCGGGAAGTAGCGTGGCGGCCGCGAGCCGCGCTGGTCCTCCGGAAGCTTGGACCAGATGTACGCATCGACGCTCTCCCCCCCTGTCCCGGTTGCTGTTGGGTCGCCTGTCTGGGCGATGAAGTCCTTGGACACTGCCATCAGTAAGCCGGTATGTCGCGGTGTACGGACCATTGAAGAACGCGTTGAGGGCGTAGTACTTGAGCTTGCAGAGTTTGAGAAAGTTGTCGCATGTCTTGGGACAGCGGTCGACCTCGAGGTCGATGACGATCTCGCCGAGCGACGTCTCGAGGAGGACCGACATGGGCAAGGTTGTTGACGAACAGAGTGTTGAGCTGCAAACATGTAGACAAATAGTCGGCAAGTGGCGGCCCGGAATTGCCACTTGGGTCGGCGATATTCAGTCGCGTGGTCTCCATGTGGTCTCCATGTGGTCTCCATGTGGCCTCCATGCGACGCTAACGTGAAATTACACGTGACTTCCTCTTTCAACTGTAATGATGCTACAACATCCGATCAGGAATTCAGGAACTGGAATAACATTGGTCCAGGAGAGGAGGAGAACCTAAAGACTGGTAGAAAAGTAGTGTGAAGATTGGGTTTGTACAGTAGTAGTCAGTCGGAGCCACGAATGTCCTCTTCGACATCTCACGGACATTTCAACCTCGCCCATTGTGTCATTTCGGCCCTGCTGACCCTGCTTAGCCCGCTTCCGAGCCACCTGAGGCCATCGGGTGCTCCGTGTTGGCTCGGGGTTGGGTAGGGTGGGGGTGGTTGGATGTGTCGGTTTAGTGCCTCACATCTCGTCCCGCCTCCCTTTATCCCTTCTCTCAGGATGTTATCCCATGCATGCAGACCTGCAGTAACGGCAATGCTTGCATCCGTGTGCCAACGGGCAATTTGCGGCGCTGCCACGGAGCCCGAGATCATATCGGGCACAGATTAGGGAGCGCCAGGTGCGCCTCTGACGGCCCAAGTAGTAGTCGCATGGTCGCACTGACATGTGGTTATGATGAATGAAGCCTTCATTGCGGTCATGCAGTATTGTGGGGGACAGGTATTGTGGGGGACAGGCCGCGAGAACTGGAGTGCAATAATTTAATGTTGCAAAGCTTTGCAGCTACAGGGCATGACGACGGCGATGAGCGGGTGGCGCCGCTGAGACCGGTGAGACCGCCAGGCGACGTCAATCCTTCGTCCCGCCATTCATCAACGTCAACAAGGCACAATCGGGAGTTCATGCCGCCATCGCCCATCTCCCGTCCCACCTTTTAGGTTCCCAACTTCCAACCTTGACTACCTTGGCTGCGGACATGGGATCAACTTAGTCTGGGAGGCCATCACCACCTTATCAACTACTCATTCGCTTCTGCATCATCATATTTATTGCTCAACTAGCAGCCGTACTGGTCGTCTGCACTCGTAAACTCAGGCCTCCAAGCGCTTCGACCTCGCAATGAAGGCATCTCTCGGGCTGCTTGGTATGTCGCTTCCGTCAACCCCGCCTCCCGGTCCTAACGCTCAGCCCTCGCCGCTCTCGGCGCCGCTGCACCAGTCCCGCTCTACCCAGCCGACTACGACGAGCCCCGCCTCCTGCCCAACCGGCCCATTGCCCCCGTGCGCCCCGCGCGGGTCCAGATCATCTCCCACCCGTCCTTCGTCCGTCCCACCCTCCCTTCCGAGGACGCCGTGCTCGTGCGCGTAGATTACTGGCGCCCCTCGGGCCGCATCGGCGCTCTCCTCGATGCGCTCGGCATCTCCCCCGTCGTCGAGTGGTCGACGAAGCCGTCCGGCCGTCGACCCGTACCCATCCACCGCTATGAACAGACCAACAGCGAGGGATTCCAAGCCCTCGAGGTTGAGAAGTGGGACGAGCGCTTCGACTTTGTGCAGCGGATCCGCGAGACCGTGCTGCGGGGCTACAATGCACTCGAGGATCAGCGGACGTATGCGGCCGCCATGCTCATCGTTGCGGGGTTAAACCTCACGAGTATTCTCCTCGTAATGACTTTCTGCCGCTCCCGTTCAAAGGACGGCGAGGAGGAGGAGGAGCAGAAGGTGGAGGTCGCGGTGCGGTTGACGGACGAGAAGCAGTCGGTGGCCTGAGCGCTTATCTGTGGGAAGTTGTTGCATGGGTGGGGCTGCGGGAGAGAGATCGGGACGATAGAGACACAGCAGACACGAACACTGTAGCATGGCGGACATCGCCTGTAATCATCTGTAGATCACAATGAACGATGTTATTATGTCCAACAGCAACAGCAGCTGCCTGGGCGGCAATATCTCACCTGTGATCATGGAAACTTCCATTGAAATCAATCCTCTGGGCCTCCTCTCATTTCGTGGGATGACCCTTGTCGACAAAAGTCATGAGTGCCTGTCGTCGAGAGGGACAAACAATACCAGCCTCAGTGGATGCCGCAATACACTCCGTCGGAACGCGATACGATTGTGGAATTGGGAGCGCACCAGTCGGATGCCTTCCAGCCACTGCATGCGTACCTCCCAACTCCGTTTCAATACCACCCGTAATCGGAGCGAACTATATGGTGCATGCTGTCTAGCTGAAGTACGTCTAGCTGAAGGACGTCTAGCTGAAGGACGTCTAGCTGAAGGACGTCTAGCTGAAGGACGTCTAGCTGAAGGACGTCTAGCCGAAGGACGTCTAGCTGAAGGACGTCTAGCTGAAGGATGTCTAGCTGAAGTACTCGGGGAGGATGAAGGCGAACTTCTTGCGGGCGGCGGGAGGCTGGGACTGTGGGTCAGCATGCTTTTGCACCAGGGCAGGACGACGCAGCTCAAGGAAGGGCGCAATGTCAAACGGCTGGCCGATTGGCACAGCAGCGGGCCCCGCTCTCCATTCACGACTCCTCAGACATGTAGCAGCACCGTCCCCTGCCCTCGGTCGAGGCCGGAGACGGTCGGTCGCCGTCGGTCACCCGCACTCGCTTTCACTCACATCCGCCCGCGTGATACAGGCAAACTTCATGCTTCCCTTGATGTCGCTAAGCTCCCCAGCCGCAACGTGGGCATACACCTCCTCGAGGATGCCGGCAGCCACCGCGCGCGAGTTGCCCGCGTTCGTGTGCAGCGTCTTCACGACCTCCTCGACGGTGACCGGCGCCTCGCCGACTCGCCACGCGTCGTAGTCCGTCGCAGTGCAGATGAGCGAGTAGCTAGCGTCAGCCCAACATTCACCACAAGCCCTCACTCAATCTCGGCCTCGCGCGCGAGCTTCGCCTCGGGAATAACGCTCATGTTGATAATGTCGCCCCCCCACTGGCGGTACATCAAGCTCTCGGCGCGGGTGGAAAACGCCGGGCCCTCCATGCACACGACCGTCTTGCCGCTGTGGACCTTGACGCCGCCGCCAACGTCTGCGAGGATCTTCTCAACACGGGGCTGGATGAAGGAGTTGAGCTGGCCGCTGAAGGGGTCGCCGAACATGGAGTGCACGACGACGCCCTCGCCGCGGAAGAAGGTGTCGGCGCGGATGCCCTTTGTGCGGTCGATGATCTGGTCGGGGATGACAAAGTGGCCGGGCGCGATCTCCTCCCGGAGGGAGCCGACGGCCGAGAACGCCACGATGGCGGTCACGCCCAGGCTCTTGAGGGCGGCAATGTTTGCGCGGCCGTTTACTTCGCTGGGGGTGATGGTGTGGTGCGGGCCGTGTCGTGAGATGAAGGCAATCTCGGCGCCGTTGGGGAGGGCGGAGATCGTAATGGGAGACGAGGGCTTGCCCCAAGGCTGAAGTCAGTAGGCGGAGCGGTGACACGTCGCAGTTGAGAGCTGAGAGTGCGAGGCAGAGGATGGGCCGTGTTGGAGGCCGGCGCTGGACAACACCATCAGGGCGTTAGACGTACCGTGTCGACCTCAACCTTGCGCCTGATCCGTCAGTGACTGCACTTAAGCTTGGCGGAGCACGCCCAAGTGCCACTCACACAAAGTGGAGGTTGTCGAGGTGGTACAGCCCCGACCCGCCGATGACACCGACAAGCACTGAGGTTAGAAAAAGGTGGATGAGTGAGGAAAAGTGAGGAAAAGGAGAGGCCGCGGGAAGAGTCCTGCTGTCTATGAACTGTCCATTACCCACCTTTCTGCTGGTCACCCATTGTTGATGATAAGATACGAGGATTGAGACGACGTGCAAGGGAACTGTTAAGACGCGACAGTTGCATTAGGTGATAAATCCGACGCCGAGCCGCAAGCCACTCGGCCACCCAGCCAAAAAAGCCAGTCACCCAAAATGTAACCTCCACCCACCCGGCTCCAGTCGGCATTCATTTTGATTCCGCACATGATTACAACGCACGTGTCTCCGAGTCTCACGTAGTCGCAAATCATCTTCTAGTTTCTAAATCGCGCTATTGCGCAGCTCGAAATTACCATTTGGGAGACGGAAGCTTAATGTAGTGTTCCTAATGGCTCTAGCCTGTACATGTCTTTCAGGGCGGCTCGTGGCCAGATCTGACCTCGCTAGGGCGGGAGTGGTGGGGAGTGGTGGGGAGTGGCGAGAGTGGCCTAGCTGGGGGCCAGAATCTCACCAGAGCGGTCCAAACAGTGATCGGGAGGCAATCCACGATGGGCGGAATGGGCGGGATCTGCAATCGATACCTCTCACCTCATCCATTCCTAGCCGTATGTAGCCGGCAGCCACAAAGTACATAATTCCCAGATGCAAAGACTACTGTCCCATCTCGACTCTGTCGTTGCCCATCTCGCATCCTGACCTCCTGACTGACTCATTCCCGATCTCGGACACGACCTCTTTACCTCCTGGTCTCACCCCGGTCACCGCCCTCGTCACGGCCCACTATGCCGCCTGCACCACACGCCCTCGCGCACTCTGCCGGGCGACTCACTCTGGACACGAGCGCCTGCGCTGCCGTCTTTGAGCGCGCACGCGCTACCGACCTGCTTATTCTGTGCTGTAAGTCGCCGTACGGGGGATGTGGACCGAGCGCGGGGTTTCCGGCGGCTGAGAGCTCGCAATCTGGATACCGGGACTGCGGGAAAGTCTGTCGACTTGCCTGGTCTGGCCGCTCGCCAGAGTCTGCATATCCTGCTGGACGCCATAAGCACGTTCCATTCGCTGCCAAGTCCTGATCGCGCTCGCCGCGGCTAACGTGCTTCACTCCTGACGTGCCGTTATGTCTCACCAATTTGACCTGGCTAACACCAGTCGGCATCGCGCTCGGGATCCTCTTCTACGCGATCGCGCACGACCTAAGTCGGCGCTGGCATGACGGCGCCGTCCGCATCGCGCGCAGCCGGTCGCGCACGCCACGCGCGCTGCGGAGCCGCTCGCGGTCAACCGACGCTCCGCCCCCTTACGTCGGGGAGAAAGTAAACATCGCCGTGCCGCTGTAAACACCGCCATGCTGCGGACACGTTGCTGTCAACATTGTCAGCATGGCAACGGCCAACTTCACGCATCGATCCCATTCTTCGCAGCAGGGCCGTTCTTGAAATAGAGCGACTGTGTATTCCTGTCCCTCCGCTCCCTTCTGCGTCACCCCCGCACGAGGCACCATACCGCCCCGTGAATTCGGCCCTCCCTCACGCACCCGTTACCCCGGCTCGATTACTGAGCCAACACCGTTACCCTTGGTTTGCTCGGACTTTGACTTGTTGCCTGTACAGTGTATGATATGCATCACTAGAATCCCGATAACGATACAATGTGTGGTCTACTTGTCCAGACCCTCCGCCTCCACAGCCGCCAGGGCCTCGTTGACAATCTCGGCAGCCCTCCCGACCTCGGTGAAGGTGTTGTACAGCGCAATCGGCGACAGGCGGATGACGTACGGGAACCGCTCGTCGCCGACAAGGCCCTGGTCGACCATCTTCTCAAACACGCGCGGCATGATACCCGGCTTGGCGGGGTGGATGAACAGCGACAGCTGGGTCCCGCGGAACGGCATCTCGGGCGTGATGATGTGGAAGCCGAGCTTGGTGTCGTCTCCGGGCGCGGGGATCTCGGGGAGGTAGTACTTGGAGCTCTTGAGGAGGCGGGACAGGGCGTCGGTGAGGCGGATGGCCTTGGCGCGGATGTTGTCGAAGCCGACCTTCTCGATGAGCTCGAGCGACCCGAGGAGGGGGATGGAGCCCATGACGCCCGTGTTCGAGTGCATGTAGCCCTGCGCGCCGGGGGTGGCTTCAAACTCCTCCTTCATCTCAAAGCGCGTCTCCTGCTTCACGCCCCACCAGCCCGCGAGGCGGCGGTCGTTGTCGGACAGGCCGTCGCGGATGAACATGCCGCCCGTGGCGCCCGGCCCAGCGTTGAGGTACTTGTACGTGCACCACACGCCGAGGTCGACGCCCCACTCGTCGAGATGCATCGGCATGTTGCCGATGCCGTGGGCCATGTCGAGGCCAAAGAGGGCGCCGATCTCGTGCGTCTTCTTCACGAGCGGCGGGATGTCCAGCACCTGCCCAGTGTAGTACTGGACCATGGGGAGCCAGACGAGGGCGATCTGGCGTCAGCGGGCGGCCTGTGGCGGGAGCTGTGAACACTCACCTCGTCCTTGTTGTCCTCGAGCACCTTGAGGATGTCCTCGGTACGGAGGAGCTCCTCGCCCTTGCGGGGTTCGACGGCGATGATGGCGTTCTGGACCTGCTCCTCCGAGAGCACGTTGCGGTGGAGGCGGGGGTGGGACTCGGCGGCATACTGTTGTCAGCAAGTCACAAAGTAGGCGGCACCGGGACACTGGCGCTGGTGCCATACGTCGCTCAGCTAACCGGCTAGGCGGCTCACTCACCCAGTCAGATGGGAACGCGCCGCGCTCAATGACAATCTTCCAGCGCTTCGGCGTGGGGTTGTACCACGTCGTCAAGAGCGTGTGCATGTTGGTCGTGAGCGTCGAGGTGTGGGCCACCTCGCTCTCCTTAGCGCCGAGCAGCTTGGCCAGCGTCGGGATCATCGGGTCCGCGAGGTGCTTCCACGGCCGGCCGTACTTGTGCTTGAAGTGACCCGTCACGGCCGTCGTGGACCAGGTGTCGAGCTCCTCCATCACATGCTTCCGCGACCTCTTGCTGAGCAGGCCGAGCGAGTTGCCGCAGAAGTAGATGCACTCGCCGTCTAGGGTCAGCGGCCAGCAAGGCCAGCGCTACTCACCGACCTTGGCGCCGCATTGCCGCGCGTCAGGAATCTCAAACTCGGCACGCGTCTTGAGCGGGTCCTCCTTGTCCCACTGCGCGAGCTGCTCCTTGGTGGGGGGGTTTGAGTGAGTCATCGTGGTGTACTGTAAGGTGGAGAGTAGTTGGCTGAGTGGCTTGGTGAGGGAGTCGCTTGCTGGGGAGACTTTGACAAGCGCGCCGGAATTGTCACTTTGAACTGCAGCGAGTGGTCGGGCGGGCCGATATGGCGGCCAGGCACGCCGGTGATGACCGGCAATCCCCGCGGATGCGCCGCGGCATTACCCCATCCCTCGCTCGGACCATGACAAGCGAGGGGGCTGATTTGGCAGAAACACAGGTATTCATAAGCAGTGCAATGACGGTGAAATGACGGTGGTTAGTGACTTTCCGACACGCCCTCGGTGTGGTTGGTGCGGTTGATGCGGCGGGCAACTGGACTGCCGCACTGGTGCTCCGTCTGGTGCTCCGTCGGGACACCAGTGGAATGTGGGCGGCGGCCGTGCTATCAGCCAATGTTCCAAGGCCGAGCTGCAAGGGAGGATCAGGCGCTGTGACTGCCGCGACTGACGGAGCAGCGGATCGACATGATGCTAGCACGTGCACACCATGTGCTCACTGCTCGATAAACCACAGCGCAATTCATATCTCGACAGTGCGGGAGTGACCATGCTCGCTGCGGCTCTGCAGTGGTGCACGGGGATGTCGGTGACTGTCAGAGTATTCACCAGACTAAGGAATAGGAAACCAGGGGTCACAGCCTCAGATTACACTTCATACTCTGTCCTTCTCGCTCATGTATCTCTACAGCACTACAGCCCGTCATTGGGTTTATGCACATCCGCATCCCATCGCCAGTCATACTCATCATCGCGGTTCCCATACCGCAGATCGCAGCTGAGCCGGATCCGCCCCTCCGGGTCGATATTCCCACTGGCCGCATGCACCATCAACGGCGAGTGGAACACGACGTCGCCCGCCTCGTAGTCGCCGACGAGCCAGCGCCCGCCGTGCAGCCGCGCAAACTCCCCCGGGTTGCGGGACAGCAAGCCCGTCGCGTCCATGTGCGCGTTGAACGCGTCCCGCCGCTCCGCCTCGCTGAACCCGCTGTCCGCGGCGCGCGCCGTGAACTCGTCCTCGATCCCGCGGCCGATCGGCACCGAGTCCTCGAGGTAGATCAGGCCGCCCTGCAGCGGCGAGCAGTCCCCGACCGGCACCCAGGCGGTGAGGGCTGTCGGCGGCCCGGCGCGCAGGAAGATGTGGTCGTAGTGCACGCCGATGGACTGCGCCGCCGCGTGCGGGATGTTCGTGCGCCAGATCTGGCGTTTGAAGATGAACGGCGTGGCCCACGCCGGCTGGAGGCGCCGCACCATGTCGCGGATATCTGGGGTCAGCGGAGCCGGGGGGCAGCTCACATTCGTTGCCGCAGAACTGGGCGGCCCACGGGGCCTGGGGCACTTCCCACGCCTTCTTGAGGTTCTCCTCGGCCACGGGGGAGAGGGTGACTAGGCTGGCGCTGGCGGGTGCGACGTAGTCGTTCCCGTCTGCGTCGCCGCGCCAGAACCCGTCCACTGCGGCGCTGCCGTCCGCCAGCATGCCGGTCGGGCGCATGTGCTCAAAGTACTTGGCCCGGGCGGCCAGCACGACGTCGCGCGGGATCACGTCTTTGACGTGCACGACGCCCTTGGTCTGCAGCTCGTGACGGAGGTCAGCGTCGGACGCGGTCGCGGGGAGGGAGGGCAGCCACGCGAGCTGGTCTGGCGCCAGATCGCCCACGCCGCCCGTTAGGTGCAGGTCTGAGAGGGAGTACTGCTTAATTGTCATCCTGGTGCATGATGGATGGGTGGGAGTGTGCTGGCTACGTCTTATACGATCGCTGGGGGAAGGCCGATATCGGAGATGAGCCAGCAGCGCGTCGCCATCGGACGCTGCGAGCCAACGCGCCAACGATTAATCGACCGAACACCCGCGTCAGCAGCATGGGCAGCTGACTTCATGTCAGCTGGACAGGTCGCATATGTACGCGCATTCAACTCGTTAAGTTCGCCGCTAGCGTGGGAGGGGTTGCAAGTCCGCGACCACGGCGGAGCGGAGTTGACGGATTTCGTCTGGCCGGCGTTTCTGAGCACACACAACAATGTCCGACGTCCGGTGTCAGCTCGCTCTAAATCCTGGTCCAAAGTGATGACTCGATGACTCCACATGCAGTATCCCCGGTCATTGACGCTTGTGCACTCGATATCCCCGATGGCTAATTGGCGATCTCGTTGCCTCTTCCAGAGGCTGAAGAAGTGACGGCCCACATGTCACACATGTCAGCATCCTCCGGCGTCCTGACGCATCACTCGCAGCCTGCCAACATACGCTCGTGAAGAACAATGCATCTAACAAGTCCGCATCTCCTCTCCTCTCCCTACCCCTGCGCCTCCTCCCCACCATAAGCATTGCTCTTGTGCTTGGGCACAAAGTTAAACTCGTCCCCAGCAGGGCCGAGGAACATCTCCGAGATCTTGACCCAGTCCCCAACGAACGACGACGACAGCAGCGTCTCAAGCTCGTTGCGGCCCCGGTACGCCGGCGGCCGCTCATTCAGCATCGGCGGCATGCGCTCCAGCAGCCCGATGGGCACATACCGGCTCTGGAACGACAGCGCCTCGCACAGGAACCGCCGCGTGATGTTCACGCCCTGCGT
This sequence comes from Cutaneotrichosporon sp. PL3408A, assembly GCA_023629975.1. Lineage (NCBI taxonomy): Eukaryota > Fungi > Basidiomycota > Tremellomycetes > Trichosporonales > Trichosporonaceae > Cutaneotrichosporon > Cutaneotrichosporon sp. PL3408A. Next base: position 8,480 of record JAMAMB010000012.1, on the reverse strand, counting down.
GTCCGCGCCCCAGTGGCTCAGGCCGTACTCTGCAAACCTGCGGATCCCCTCCAGGCGCTCTGTGGCCGAGATATCCCACTCGCGCCGTTCGGCGATCTCAGTAAAAATCCACGGCTTGATGAGCGCGCCGCGCGCGACCATGACCCCGTCCACGCCGCTCCGCTGCTGTCAGCCCCCGCGCGTACGTGCCACCCACCTCCTTCTCCTCGTAGTAGCTCTGGGCGGAGTAGCAGTCGCCGTTGCCGAAGATGGGAATGGGGGCCATGTTCGCGTCCTTGGTTGTCTCACGCAGCGTGTCGACGCACGAGCGGATATACTCCCAATCTGCGAGCTTGGAGTAGCGCTGCTGCCGCGACCGGCCGTGCACCTGGGGTCAGATGGGATGCGACGCGTCGACTCACGGTCATGGCGCTTGCGCCCCACTCGGTCGCAAAGCGCGGGATGAGCTTGTGCGCATTTGGCCGCCCGGAGGCCACGCCGGTACGCTGGGGTCAGTAGAGCCATGGAGTCGGCGCACGAATTTGACAGTGAGCGGAACTGGTGTCAGCGTACCCCAGTTGCCGGCTCACTATCGCCCAGCGCGCGGTTCATGCCGACGAGGATCTTGCCCAGCCGGCCCGAGTTGTCCATCACTGCTGTCAGCGTGCACGGGCGCGCAGCTCACAAGCACTCCCGGCGCCCTGGTTGAAGAGGAGGTCGATCGGGCATCCCTGGCGTCAGATCGGCCTCGGCCCAACGCACCATGTTGATGTCGACAAAGTCGATGCCGCTGCCAAGTTCGCGCGCAAGCATCTCGGCGGCGGGAACCATGCGGTTCGGCCACCCGCCGGCAAGCTGGACGCCGAACATCTTCTCGCTTTTGTGCCGGCGGACCAGGGCCCACTCCTCGCCCTGTCCCGCCACGAGGGGCTGTGCGAGCGCCATCTCGCTGATGGTAATGTTCGCCCCGTAGTCCACACACAGGCGGCGGAACGGCTGCGGTCAGCTTGTCCAGCCTGCTCCCTCACCAGATTGCCGACCGTCGTCAGGGGGGCGAGGTAGAGCGCGTTGTCCCAGTTGAGCCGCCTCTTCTCCTCCGGACGGAGGGGGACGTCGAGGGCCTCAGCCTCGCCGTCGACGACCCCGTTCGTGTCCGCGTTCATGGCTTCCTCCTCGCCGGCGCCATTCATCGCCGACTCCTCGTCAAGGGGCCGCTTGGGCGGCTTTCCCTTGCTGCCCTTGTTCGGCCGCTGCATCGTAAACTCCTTGTGCGGCTCCACAACAGCGAGGTACTTGGGCGAGAACTTCCACTCGTACTTGTTCTTCCGCAGGGCATGGACCACATCCGAATCCGGCCAGTTGACCTCCCCATTCTTCCCCTCCTTACTCTCCCTCTCGGCGGGAAAGCCGAGCAGCTCCCAAGGCCCGACCCGCGTCGGGCTAGGCCCCTCCGCCGCCTCGGCACGGCGCACATGTCCACCAAGGAACCGACACCGCCAGCCGAACGAGCACTCCCCAAGATCCTTGAACATGGGACACTCGGTGCCGAGGTCGACCGTGCGCCCGACCACATCCCCGCCCTCCATCTCGCCCACGGCATCGACGAACGGCGCCTCCTCGCTCAGCGCGCCCGCGTCAAAATGGATGTCCCGGGGCTTGATGGCAAAATACCCCTCCCACCCGTGGGCGAACTTGCACTGCTCGCGGTCGCACGGGCGGCCGGTCTGCTCGAACGTGTTGCAGATGCGGAACGCGCGCTCGCCCGTCGGCGGCGCCTTCTTCTGCGTGCGCGACTTCCACCCTCCCTTTGTCTTTTGGCGCTTCTCGCCGTGCTCGTGCGCCTGGGCCTCTGTACGCGCCTCGGCGGCGTCGTCGTCTGGCGCGGACCGGAACGCGCTCTCTGTCGAGAGGAGGTATCTGGGTTAGCTCTGCCGCGGGGGACACTTACTCGGCCTTGACGGGGGCAATGCCCGCCATGCGGCCCCTATCCCTGTCGTCGATTACCGGCTTTTCTTCGACTGCCGGCTTGACGTCGACTGCCATCTCTGCCATTGTGCTGTGAAGTAGTGAAGTAGTGCGGAAAGTAGTAAACAGTTGGTGAATGGAGATGCGCCTTGGGTGGAGGTGAGCGGCAAACTCGTGTCTCCAACTTTTGCGAGCGCGGGGCCCATCAATTTTGGCTGGAAGAGGCTCTTACCTAATTTCTCGTGTAGACCACGTGGCAGCTTGATGCCCTATTGCCAGCATGCCAGCGCGCCAGCGTGTCCACCGGGATACGCCCTGGGCTTACTTTCTAGCCACTTTCGAGCCACGCCGACACGACCACACGACACCAAACCTCCTCCTCCTGACATCTTTTCCATCCATCCAACTACTCATCTTCTCATCTTCTCATCGTCCTTGCATCTTTGCATCCTACCTCCCAAGGACCCGCCCCCTTCCTCTCCTTTCTCCGGCTCGGCTACTGATTCCCGTGGAAACTCGCCAAAATGGGTAGTTGTAAGTATCAAGACGTTTGACTTTTGCGCCGAGAGTCACGCTTTCGTCCATGGATTCGCGTACGCGCACGCGCCCATCTCATCTCATTCTGTCTCACTGCGACATGAGGCCGCGTTCGACCTCCCCAAGCACCATCTGCGACGCCGGCTGACACCAGTCCGACTCCTCGAGCTCGTCCGCCCGTTCATGAGCATCCTCCCCGAGGTGACTGCTCCCGAGCGTAAGGTCACCTTCCAGCACAAGATCCTCTGGACAGCGACGACTCTTCTTATCTTCCTCGTGTGCGCCCAGGTGCCGCTGTACGGCATCATGTCGTCCGACTCGTCCGACCCCCTCTACTGGCTCCGTGTGATCATGGCCTCCAACCGAGGCACCCTCATGGAGCTCGGTGTCACCCCGGTCGTGACGGCCGGCATGATCATGCAGCTCCTCGCAGGCGCCCAGCTCATCGAGGTCGACTACAGCCTCAAGGACGACCGCGCTCTCTTCAGCGCGGCTCAGAAGCGTACGTCGCCGTTCCGGGCGGCCACTGACCCCAGTCTTCGCACTCATCATCGCCCTCGGCCAGGCGACCGTCTACGTCCTGACCGGCCTGTACGGCGCACCTTCGTCGCTCGGCGCCGGTGTCTGCCTTCTTCTCATTCTCCAGCTCGTCGCTTCGTCGCTCATTGTTATCCTCCTCGACGAGCTGCTTACCAAGGGCTACGGCCTTGGTTCTGGTATCTCCCTCTTTATCGCTACCAACACCTGCGAGTCCATCATCTGGAAGTGCTTCTCGCCCAACACTGTCAACACGGGCCGCGGCCCCGAGTTTGAGGGTGCCATCGTCGCTCTCTTCCACCTCGTGTTTACCATGAACAACAAGACCCGCGCGCTCAAGGAGGCCTTCTACCGCGACCGCCTGCCCAACATGATGAACGTGATTGCGACCGTCATCATCTTCGCCCTCGTCATCTATCTCCAGGGCTTCCGTGTCGAGATCCCCATCAAGAGCTCCAAGATGCGCGGCCAGCGCGGCACTTACCCCATCAAGCTGTTCTACACCTCCAACATGCCCATCATGCTCGAGTCCGCGCTGACCTCCAACGTCTTCCTTGTCTCCCGCATGCTCTTCGACCGCTTCCCGAACAACCTCGTCGTGCGCATGCTCGGTGTCTGGGAGCCCGTCGAGGAAAGCAGCCAGCTCGAGGCCATCAGCGGCATCGCGTACTACATGTCTGCGCCGCACTCGCTCACGGCCGCCCTCTCGGACCCCTTCCACACCGTCGTCTACCTCGCCTTCATCGTCACCGCGTGCGCCATGTTCTCCAAGACCTGGATCGAGGTGTCCGGCTCGGGCCCGCGCGACGTCGCCAAGCAGCTCAAGGACCAGAGCATGACTCTCGCCGGCCACCGCGACGCCTCGATCTACAAGGAGCTCAAGCGCGTCATCCCCACCGCCGCCGCCTTTGGCGGTGCCGTCCTCGGCCTCCTCTCGTTCGGCGCGGACATGCTCGGCGCCCTCGGCTCGGGAACCGGTATCCTCATGGCTGTCACCATCATCTACGGCTACTTTGAGCTTGGCGTAAAGGAGAATGCCGGCATGGACGCGGCTGGTCTCCAGGACATGCGTGAGTAGCCCGGCTCCTGCGTTGAACGTACTGACCCCAGTCTTCTAAGCCGCATCCTCCACGCAGCTGGCCAGCCCACTGCCCAACCACCACCATAAACATCCGTAGAAGAACAAAGGAGGAGAGAAGAGGCGGCCGATGCGATCGGCCGAACACTGCAGAGAGGAGAGTAGGCGGCACGGCCGCACGGAGGAGCCAAAAGTCTAGCAGACTCGCATCTTTCCTATTCTTGTCATCATCCATGCAAGTGTGGCATTGAGGGTTGTGATGTGATGTGATGATACTAATGCTACTTCCTCTCCCTATGCTCACCCTCGGCCATCATCTCCCGCGCCTGGCGCGCCTCGGCGAACAGCGCGTCTACCTCTGGCCCCTCTCCCCACCCCATCGCCTTGGCCCACTCCTCGTCGCTCGACTCTTCGCTGTCGCTCTCGACCTGCATTTTACGGGACGCGTTAATGACGCTCGTCGCGAGTGACGCGTGCTCGCTCGACATCAACGACGACCCCTCACGGCGTCCCTTTGGCGCTGCATCCTTGCCGAGGAGGGACGCCGTGACGCGCGACAGCGGTGTGGGCGCGCCCTCAATCTGAGGTTGGGGCTGCGGCTGGGGATGCGGCCGAGTGCTCTGCGCCGGCGCACCGCCCGAGGAAGCCACGGGGGCGCCAGGCTCGACAGGCAGGCGGGGCTCGTTGAGCCGCGGCGGCTGAGGCCGCGCCGCAGGCGTGGCGCGCTCCACGATAGAGAGGTTGGCGAGGACGCTGTGGACGGCAGGACTAGTGGTGGTCGGGTCGGCCGCTGGAATCTTGGCCACCTCACGCTCCGCCTTCTTCTCGTCGTCAACCCAAGTCAGCACATCTCCGCGCCGGCCGCCCCACACGACCTTGCCGCGAGCCTCGAGATCCTCCAACAGCCTGATCTCGCCCGCCGTATCGCGCAGCCACCGCGCCTCGGTCGGCAGCTGGTCCGCGACCCACGCGCTCCGCGCCGCGCACCGGCGCGAGCAGAACGCCTGGTCGTCGTTCCCCTGCCGCTCTGTGATCGTCCGCGCGGCCGTCGAAATCGCAAACCGCTTGCCGGAGCGGTACGGCGCGGCCGGCGCATTGGGACAGGGCGGGTACGCGCACAGCCCGTTGAGGTGGCGCTCGTGCTGCACCTCGAGATACTGCGGGCGGTGCATGTACGAGAGCTGGCGTCAGCGGGCCCGGGGGGCGACGTACGGCTTTGAGGAAGACAGCGCGGTCCAGCACCTCCTCCATGGCGCGGTCGATCCACTTCTCCGCGCGCCGCGCGGCCTGCGCCCGGCGCTCGAGGGCGCGGCGGAGCTCCGCGGCGTCGCCTGCCCCGCTGGCTGGGCTCGACCCCGACCCAGCCGACTCGGCCACGCGCAACGTCATCGGCTGCTTCAGTGTGCGTGTGGACGTGCCGGACGGCCCTGCGCGCGCTGCCGCGCCGGCCGCTGGTGGCGGTCGCACCGATCCCCGAGGCGCTCCGTTCGATGGTGGGCGGCCCTGCGGGCCTGGTCCTGGTGGCATCGTGGATGGTCGATTGGTGGCGCCCGCTCTGGGGTCGTACTCGCGGCTGGATGGATGGAAAGTAGTTTCAAGGTTGAGTGGCGAGTGTGGGATCTGTGAAGTGACTGAATCTCAGGCACCGGGCGACATGTGTCTGCCCCACTCTATGGATCGGTGGCATTCACTTATCTCCCCTCCGCTCTCCATGCAGTGGCTCTCCAACGGCCAACGACGATAAACTCCAGCCGCCTGCAGCCGTTCTCGTACCTGCTCCAGCACACGTCAGCAAACGTCAGCAGACTTCTGCAGACGCAATCGAATGCATGTACCTCCTAGGCGGTCCCTCGATCGGTAAGCGAGCGTGGACAGTTGAGGGACCAGAGGCTCGCGAGGCCTGGGACTTGGCCGGGCCGCGCCAAGCCGTAGATTGGCACCCGGATCTTCGCATGCTTCGCAACCTCGAAGGTACGAAGCCATCGAAGCCAATGGCGGGAGTGCGAAAAAGACCGGTCGCAGGCTCACAGAAACAAGGGCATGCCGACCGGGCCGGCCGCAGCATGTGCAGCCCATGGAGAGCAACGGCCCAGACGGAATCTCCATCTAAGTGCGGAAGGTACTTCGGATGCGAAGGGTTTCCCGTCAAGAGCTCTCGGAGCTGGGAAGCGCTTTTGGACACCTGGGTATTTCTGGCTCAGCCATCGATCACCAGACGCCGGACGCTGCCGGCAGGAGCAGCTTGTTCCGCGACCCCTACCCCCAAGATGCGATGACAAAAACGCAACCATTTGGCAGATCAGTAGAAGAAGCTGAGCGAGTCACATTCCGCGGGCGCCTCCGTGTGCTTTCCCCCGCAATCGTAATGTAGTGTCCATGGCAGTGGTACAATTGTGGGAACAACTAACAAGTCGTGGCGGACATTAAGATGGGTGGTTGAAGAGTCTACTCTAAGAGCGGGGATACTGGGCGACCGCCGGGTACATTGGAGCGGGCCTGTGGTATGCGGATGTGATGCGATGTACAGCAATGCGGATGATAGGTGATGCGAAAATGCCGGGCGTGTCTATGCGGGGATATTTGCGCGGGAATATTATGACATGGACGGAGCAGCGCACGCTGCATGTGGCGCGGAGCTAGTCCTCGAGCGCATGGCGGATCATCGCCCGGCGAGTTTTGATGCTGACGGCGCGGTCGGCGTCGGTGCATGCGCGCTGGATGCGGATTGAGGCATCGACTATTTGCTCGAGCACGCGGCCGTCAATGACGCCCCGGTCATACAGGCGCACAAGCTCGCCGTCGGTGATGTAGTCGTACTCGTGCGGCTCGAGGAGGAAGAGGTCGGTGTACTGTGTGCTCTGGAGCATGTGGGAGCCGCGGTGGCCCATGCCGTTGCGGACGTGCCTGTGCTGCTGCATCTGCTGGTGCAGTTCCTGCTCGTTGCGCTCGTTTGGTGTGACAGGCGCCGAGTCGAGATGAGCGACGCCCGGATTTGCGTTGCGCAGTCCGAGGGCGTCGGAAGACATCGTGTGTGGGAGGATTGCTCGGCGCGTGGAGCGCTGACGCACGGGAGGGGACGGGTGAGACCGGCAGGGCGAGGTGGGCACCGAGGTGATGTGCACGTCGCCGTCCGGTCCCGCCGGCGCAATGTTGACCGTCGGGGGCGAAATGACTTTTGGCTGTTGGGGTCAGCACGGTCTTTGAATGTTGGTGGACCATGTGGGGCAAGAACGGGGCCCAGGCGTTGGTGCGAGCACGTCTTCTTCTTCGGACCTTCCTCGGCCCTTCTCGGCGACGCCAAGTGCTCAAGGGCAAGCAAGACATATGAGGGCAACGGCACATTTGCAGATCTGGACGCTTGCAGATCTGAACGGGGCGAGAAAGTACATTCCAGCCGAGCGATGCCCTTCCCAGCTCCCCTTGGACTCGAAACTCACAGTGACAGGCAACGATTTGAGGTCTGTTCGGCTGCCGGCCGAGGGGGGCGAGCTCGGCGTAGCACTTCGTGAGCGCTGGTGGCGGCGAACACCCATTTCAGGAATGTTGGACGGTGGCTCGGACTGCAAGACATTAGCTACACGGGCCTCTAGAGTGGAATGTAATGCCGCTGTACTCACCGTGGCACGAGAATATCCAGGGGAGAGTGATGGAGACAGTCCCGGAGCGGCGTCGAGGTCAATGAAGAAACGAGAAGACCACGGCGTGCTGGGAGCGACAGAGGTGGCACTCATACTGGGCGATGCTGGCTGGGGCACGGGGGGAAATGTGGCGAGCTGGCGGCCGCGAGTCTGGTCTCTGGGAATGGTGGGGCACGAGGTGGGAGTGACCGGAGGGAGGGTGGTCGGTCCCGAGGGGATTGCTGCAGGCGCCGAGGCGACAGTTACAAGGACCGGGGCAGGTCCAGGAGTGGACGGTACAGAGGAAAGGTGCGCGACGGGCATTGCCCGACGAGGGCCAGAGGACGAGTTCTGCAGACGGGTCGGTGTATGTGTGGCGGCCGTTGGGCAGTCACTGTGGCGGCGGGTGTGGCGAGTGTAGGGAGTGTTGGAGAGAGGTTTGGTTGGGTTTGTTTTTGTGCTCGATAACGCGCGCAATGGACGTCGATGTCGAGCGTGGCGGTAGTGATAAGAGCGAATGTCGACGAGGTTGAAAGAGGAGAGTTGAAAAAACAAGATGGATTCGACGACGAGTGTCAAGAATGGCAAAAAGGGAGTTGGAGTTGGAGTGAGAGAGAGAGGGAGAGGGAGAGGGAGAGTGAGGGTGAGAGTGAGAGTTGTTGAGTAGTTGTCGAGTTGTTGGGGGGGAAGAGTCGTTGGGAACGGCGTCGTCGTCGAGATTGAGGAGTGGGAGTGGGAGTTGTAGAAAGGGGGGAGGGGGGGATACG